>ML681993.1:21997319-22036356 GCA_007922195.1 Podocnemis expansa
CCAGCTCCCTCAGCACCCTTGGATGCAGTTCATCCGGCCCCATGGACAAGACATAATCCCCACCTCAAAAGCCTTGTAATTTCAGATGACATGACTGAAGAAGGGTATAGAAAGCGATGGATAAATAATCACTGAACAGTGGAAACAGTTAAACACACTAATAATATAATTCATTTTAGCAAGTCATTGCACTGAGAAATGTCAAGATGTGTCAGAATATGTATTTTGACAATGCCTTCTCAATCATTTTATAGAGCAATACAGGCATCAAAGTATGTATGTTTAAATTCTTGACAGAAACCCAGAGATCCTCAAAATTCATATTTGAATCTTTAAATCTAATTAACCTGTAGCTCTTCTATGTAAACCAGACTTGAACCTCAATTTCACTTTGTGCAATCTGACTGCAGTCAATAGAATTGCACTAAGTGTAAATTCAGATATCTAGCCCATGGTATGTAAGGCTATGTCTACAACTAAAAGCTGAATTCGGATTTGGTTAGTCTGAACTAAGTACTCTGAAGTTAGTTCAAACTAAGCACATTTCTTTAGTTTGAACTAACTTTTAGTTCGAACTAGCCACACTTTTTTAGTTCAAACTAACTTTTTAGTTCAAACTAAAAAGCATGGCTAGTTTGTACTAAAAGTTAGTTTGAACTAAAAATAAACAAACAAACAAACAAACAAATACATAAATCATGCATAGTTCAAATTAACCACTAGTTTGAGCATATTTAGTCCAAACAAGCATGACTACATCATGCAAATTTGAACTAAATTTCAAAATAAGTTTGAACTAAGCAGTTAGTTTGAACTAACCAGCTGAACTAACTAGTTCGAACTAACCAAAGCTTAGTTCAAACTACTGTATGTACTTGTGTATAAGCTGATCCATGTATAAGCCAAACTCCCTTCTGAGCCCCAGAATTAGTAAAAATTGGGAGAACTTACAGAATTGGATGAAAATAAATGCAGGGGAATGTAAGACATGGGATCAGGTCATACTGCAACAGCAAATTAGAGCATTTGTAAGGATTCAAACTCCAGGAAACAGCATACAGAAGGAGGGTGAAGTCAAATTACCTGTTATAAAGTAGGAATTTTGTTTTGTTTTGTTTTGTTTTGTTTTGCTGAATTAGACAAACAGGGCCACATCTCTTGAACTAGTTTACACTTATTTAACTTCACAGATTTCAATGGAATTACTCTTCATTTATACATAAGATAAAAAAGAATTCCAACCCTTTCAGTTGAAATATACACTGTAAGATCAAATTTGGAGTTGATTTAAAGTAACGCCTTTTCTTTGACTTGATATTAGTGTACTGAATCCAGTTACGTCAGATCTAAATTAGGCATAAATCTATCACAGATTCACAGTCAGAGCATCCCAAAAATTCTGCCTTTGGAATCAAGCTGTGTTCTTGACGAGCATTTTTCAAGAAAGCAGCAAAGAGTCCTATGACCCAAAAATCTATATGAGAACTCAAGAAATCTGAACTGAATTTCAGACTTTGAAAACAGACTTCTTATGTGACCTTCAGAAAGTCAATTAAATAATGTGTTCCTCAATTCCCTATTTATAAAATGAGGAGTACCATTACCTTTCTCTATCCTGCTTAGTTAGGCCTGGTCTCAGCACAGATTTTGTACTGATATAACTACTTCACTTAATAGCATTTTTTTTTAAACTGAAAGGCTATGTCTACATGACACTTTTATTTCAAAATAACACTCGTTATTTCAAAATAAAAGAAGTTAGGTCTACATGACGTTTTCTTATTTCGAAAGGACAGATCATGTCCTTTCGAAATAAGAATTGTCCTTTCAAAACAGTTAAACCTAGATTTTTTTCGAAATGGCTGTTATTTCGAAATAGTCATTTCGAAATAATGCCATTTGGACCTGTTGTTTCGGAATAAATGGATTCCGAAACAACAGGATTTTGCACCCTGGGAGGAAGAGCCATCCCCTCAGCACCCTGTCCAGGGTGCTGAGAGGGGGCAAGCCGCAGGGCACGGGGTGCTGCCCCCAAGACCAGCGGGGAGCCCTGCGGAGGGGCGCCGATGCCCCGCTCTCCCCGCCGCTGGGGCGGCTCAGGAGCCCTGCGGCCGGGTGCCGGGGCTCCCCGCTCTGCCCGCTGCCGGGGCTGCTGCCAAACCCCACAGTGGGGTCCAGGGGCGCCCGGCTCTCCCCACCACCAGGGCTGGTGGCAAACCCCGGGGCAGGGTGCCAGGGCCGCGGCATTTCCCTAAGCACCCTGGGAGGAATTTCAAATCATGGTGGTGTTTCGAAATAAAGGTTTTATTTCGAAATAAGTCATTTCGGAATGACTTATTTCAAAATAAAACCTTGTGTGTAGACATAGCCAAAGAGTTTTACCAGTGCAATCTCTGTGAATGACACAGTTAAGCTGGTATACATATGACTGTATAATTTGTTCCTATACAGGAAGGGTAATATACTAAATTGGCTTAGGCACTTTAATATCAGTAAAACTGTGTCCATGTTAGGCAGGAAATGTACCACTTTAATTATATCAGCACAGTTAAAGTGGTACAACTTTTAGGTATAGGCAAGGCTACACATTGTGAGCTCTTCAGGGCATGGGTGTTCTGTGTTTGTATAGCACTTAGTGCAATGGAATCCCAATTTCAGATGAGTGCTCTAAATGATGCCATAGTGAAAACAGTAATGAAAGAGCCCTATTTAATTTGTTTGTTTGTTTTCTTTTATGTAGTTCCTTTGGAGATACTCCAGCCGCCTTTTATTTTACTTTTGATGAATGACAGATGTACTCTATGGATCCCTGCAAGAGCAGGAGAAAATGCACCTTTTATTCTTTATCTTTTGGAAACAGTCATATTAAGCTCAGGTAATTACTACATTTTTTTTTTTTTTTGTTATCTGTTTGCTTCTTCACATGTTGTTGAGTCAGTTTCTACTGATACAAAGTAATTGGGAATAAAACTAATTAGTTTAGTAAAATTGCCTGTATTTTGAAAAGCTACTTGAAGAATCCCTTCTCAAGCAAATAAAAGGAGGGGGGGAAACATCACAAATGACAGAACAAGACAGATGGATGGGAGAGAACACACCAGATTGCTGGGTTTTGAGTGTTTGTAATAGGTTCAAAAGGATTATATCAACTGTTATTCATGAGGGGAAATTAGATATAACAAAGTCTTGTCCAAATGCTCCTGGAAAACTGCAGCTTGAGGGCACCTGACATGTACAGTTCATGTGTAATCCAGCCAGCGGTATGGGTGATACATTTCTTCCTTTGACTGATCCATAGGGGATATGAGGCTGTTATAGTGCCACTTACAGAGTTTAGTCCTTTAACTGAAGACATAATGGATCATGATTTTAGCTCTGGAGATCCAAAGTTCACAACTAAGAGGTGCATTCTAAGTAGTTAGATCATTGAATGACAATAAATGACATTAGCAGAGCCAAGCAATGAAAAAAAAAACAAAAACATCAGCTGAAAGGCAACAACGGTATAGAAGTAATGAATGTGAGGATGAAGACCTCTCCCATTCCCAATTCAAGTATAGTATGCAAAGCAGATTTGAGGAGATATTCTGAGCAATTTAAACCATGCAAGAGAGTAAAAGTGATACACAAGTTGTGGTGAGCAGCTCTTCACTCATGCTGTGTATGTTCAATGTCAGAAAAGCAGAATTAGGTAATTTAATCATGTAGGAACACAAATAAAATTGAAATTCAATGGGATTTAGGTGCTTATGTGTCTGTGAAGAAAAATACTTGGGCTCCTAAGCCACTTAGGAACTTTTGAAAATCTTGCCTATATTATCAGTTTTAAGGCCTTGGTGTTAATTTTCAAGGCCATTGAAGGAACTAGCCTAAAATACATATAAGAACAGCTGTCTTTGCAGCAATGATCTCCCTGAACAGCTACATTCCACAGCAACCCTGATGGGTGGTAGCCTGAACAGTCAGGCTCATGACAGTGAGACACACAGCTTTCTCAGCAGTAGGGAGAAGTGTTTTTAACTTATCCATGGAGTAGATAAGAATAGCCACAAACTTCACTAGATTCAATGTAAAATTCATTTCTTAGACTTGAGCCAGGTCTATACTATAAGGTTTTGGTGGCATAACTAATGTTTGAGAAGTGCTGTTACTATGTTGACTGAAAAATGCCTTTTGCTGGCATATCAAGTGCTGCTCTGCACTACTTGGAGATCTGTCCCATAATGTCTAAAATGTACCCGCCCCCCCATTATCACTGTCCTTTTATAAATACACAAAGACATTATAGCATCATCAAGAAATACAATTTAGTGCTGATTTTGTTAGAGCTTTTCTTTGTTTCTCACTAGCTCTGTCACTGTCTCGTGTGCCTGTACAGAGCTTTTCTTGTTGAAGATATACTTAATTGTTCCCACTTTGACCAGGCCCATCCATTTTACTGTAATAAAAAAAAGCAGCTACATTACTAACTTCAGCCTTTATCAGTGCTGCAGCTTCAGTTATAGGTGCATGCTCTCAACTACAAAACAATTTTTCATCAGTTCAAGTAATGCAAGTATATGGGGGCTGAACTAAAAAAAAACCTGCTAATAAACCGGAGATAAAGGAAGGGCTCACTGAATCTTACAATTTGCTAATCAGTAAAAATAGTGAGAATAAATTAGGGAGGGATAAAGGGGAAAAGTAGCATTTTCCAAAAGTCATTGTTTTTTCCATCATGGCCTCCTCCTGCTCATAAAGTTATCCACACATCTCAAGAGCCTTCCAAGGTACAGTGGCACAAACCCAAGAATAATAAGCACCAGGAAGAAATATTTAGTGGGGTATTAAGTGGGGTGGAGGGAGAGGAGGGAAATGTTTGTCAGATAGCAATTCATTCAGCCTTTTGAAATTCCCCAGAACACTTCTAAGATAGTCATTGGCTTGAGGAGTTACACATAAGGTAGCATCTCATAGATGCAGGAATACCCTTAAAATCAGAGAAAACTGCACTCTGTAATGTTATTTGATTGACAGATAAGCATGAGCATGAAAATTAAAAAAAAATGCTAATCACTAAGGGACCATGTAATATGGGACAACAGTATTATAACTTACTTTTACAAAATTTCAGAGAAAAAAATATTATCTATAATCATGTTTATATTCTTGTGAACTGTGACTGCATTGAGGCTCCCAGTCAAGGCTGCACTGTACTAGGAGCTGTATCAATATGCAATAAATGATCATGTGCTTCAAGGAGATTGCAATCTTAATATTAACAAATACACAGATATATAATCAGGACACTAATTAACTGTGGACAATATTGACTGGATTCTTCCTTTTTAGAACTTCTCAGGTAGTGTGAAGCAGTCAGCTTCTATCCATAATTCATTAGGTGAAAATTTTCCCAATATGGGGAAATTCTCAGTTCATATAAAAACAGCAGAACTGGCTTCAGCTCCAGGCAATCACATTACATTAGTGTAGTGGGCATGGCAGAGGAGAAGAGAGCAGGAGATTAAATACAAAAAGGATGCTTACAAGAACTGGGAAGTTATGTCTAGAACTAGGGGAGAGTTTTTTTAAAAATTGCTCGAACATGCAGGAGTGAAATCAGGAAGGTCTAATGAATCACAACTAGAGTTATAGCTAGCAAGGGACATTAAGGGTGACAAGAAGAGTTTTTACAGCTATGTTAGCAATAAGAAGTAGGTCAGGAAATGTGTGAGTCCCTTACAGAATGGGGGAGGCAATGTAATGACAGATGATGTGGAAAAAGATGAAGTACTCTTTTTCTTTTTTTTTTCCTGCCTCTGTGTTCATAAGCAAGGTCAGCTCCCAGACTGCTGAATGGGACAGCACAGAATAAGGAGGAGGTGAGCAGCCCTCAGTGGTAAAAGAACAGGACCATTTAGAAAAGCTGGACAAGTGCAGATCTATGTTGTGCATCTGAGGTTGCTGAGAGAGCTGGCTGATGTGATTGCAGGGCCATTGGCCATTCTCTTTGAAAGTTTATGACTATTGGCGGAGGTTCCGCATAACTGGAAAAAAGGCAGATATGGTGCCCATTTTTTTGGAAAAAAAAGGAATAGGAGGATTTTGGGAAGTATAGACTGCTCTGCCTCATCTCAGTCTCTGGAAAAATCATGGAGAAAGTCATTAAGAAATCCATTTTGAGGCACTTGGAAGACAAGACAATGATCAAGAAGAGTGAGCATGGGATTCATCAAAAGATAGTCATGCCTGACTCTGTGCATTTGGGAAAAGTGTATGTGATGTACCTTTACTTCAGCAAAGCTTTTGAAACAGTCTCTCATAGTATTCCTATCAGCTAATTAAAGGAATGTGGGTTGGAAGAATGAAGTATAAGGTGGGTAGAAATCTAGCTAGATCATCAGGTTCAATGGCTAGATGGTAACAAGTGGCATACTCCAGGGACAGTGTCTGTACTGTTGTTTTTTTTTGTTGTTTTTTTTTCCCCCAATATCTTCATTAATGATCTAGAGGATGGGTTGGATTGCACTTCCAGCAAATCTGCAGATGACACTAAGCTGTGGGGAGTGGCAGATATGTTAGGGGGCACGTTTAGGACACAAACTAACCTAAACAAACTAGAGGATTGGGCCAAAAGAAGTCTAATATATGCACTTAGGATGGAATAATTCCATGCTCTGCTACAGACTGTGGTTCAACTGCCTGGGCAGCAGTTTTGTGGAAAGGGACTTGGGGGCTACTAAAATCCACAATGTATCCTTATTGTCAAGAAGATTAATAACATATTGTATTGCATTCGTAGGAGCATTGCCAGGAGAGCAAGGGAAGTGATTATTTCCCCCTTTTCAGCACTGGTGAGGCCTCATTTGGAATAACGTATCCAGTTTAGGGCCCCTTACTACAGCAAGGATGCGTGAACAAATTGGAAAGAATCCAGTGAAGGGCAGCAAAAGTGATTAGGGGCTGGAACAAATGACTTATGAGGAGAGTCAAAGGAAATGAGGCGTTTTAGCCCTCAGAAGAGATCAATGAGAGGTGATTTGATAGCAGCTTAAACTCCCTGAAAGGGGGTTGCTGGGAGGATGGACCTAGACTGTTTTCACTAGTAGTAGATGGCAGAACTAGAAGCAATGGACTCAAGTTGTAATGAAGGAGGTCGAGATTGGATATTAGGAAAATATTTTTTTCTCTAAGGGGGTGGTGGAACACTGGAATGGGGTTTACAGGGGTGTGGTGGAATCTCAATCCACAGAGGTTTTTAAGACCCAGGTTGACAAAGCCCTCTCTAGGTGATCTAGTTGGGGTTAGTACTGCTTTGAGAAGGGGGTCAGACTAGATTACCTCCCCAAATGAGGGGGTCTCTTCCAACCCTAATCTTCTATAATTCTATCATGTGTATGTTACAATGGGTATTTGTGGGTCTGAATTGCTTTCTATGGATTTTCAGTATACTGCTGTCATTGGAACAGCTTTTGGGCTGCTGCTAGGGGGAGAACAGATCTGTTCAGAAAAATCCAGAGCAGTGGTTCCCAACCTGTTTCAGGCTGGGGACCCCTTTTTAACAAAAAAACAAAACAAAACAAAACTTTGCAGCCCCCCAGCTGACTATGTAATCTGGCCCACACCACTCTGGCAGCACCACAGGAAAAGCTGACGAGTAGCGCTGCCACCAACATTGCCTGCACCGGTAGAGAACTGAGCTGTGGCTGCTATGACCCTCTGCCTTTGCCCCTGCTGGGGACCTGCCATGCCCCCCTCCCCTGCCAGGATCTGGCTATGGGAAAGGAGAGGCAGCCTTGGTGGGGAGCATCAGAGCTGCAGCTAGATTCCAACCCCAGTAGGGAGAGTCTTTGTGGACCCCCTGCAACATGTCCACAGACCCCTGGGGGTCCCCAGACCATAGGCTGGGAACCACTGATCCAGAGAATCCAGCCCTGCCCAGGTTGGTACACAGAATTTGGGAAATGTATCCAGTATCCTCAAAGTCCACCTTGCTGGCGCTGAGTGGACTTCACGTATGGGAGTCCTTTACAGAGGCCTTTACAGAAAATTGGCATATAACTTTATTAGAGGTTCTTGGAATGGTCACAGAAAGGTAGCATTGACCAGATATAAAAATACATTTATTAGTATATACCATAGCCTCATTTTGTCTTTCTGTTCTGCTAGAAAGGATTTCTGCTTCTTCCTTCTTCAAAGGAGTCTGCAGCAATCTTTACTTCCTTTTGATAACAAACCAAGTGGCAAGAAGCAATGAGTTAGTACCAGTTAAAGTGTATCTTGACTCATTCAGTAGTTGAACATTTTTATTGCAGTGTGTGGAGATTCCATCACACAACTCCTATTAACGGGAGTTATGTGACTTTGGTTTCACTTAGTGTTCCACTCTGTAATGTAACCTCTGCTATATTTCTTTGCTCAGAAAGATTCAAAAGAGATGGAAGGTACTGAAACCAAATAATCTATGAATTTACAATATTTCCCTATCATGATGGCACTAATGATATTTGAAGCAACAGTCCTCATGAGAGTTAGTCTTAAATGGGGATTCACAAATGTAGTCTGTCTCTGGATGAGTATTTTATAAGACATTACTAGTCACTTGCATTTAATCCATTTTAAACCTGCTCAGTGTTTTGGAACTGCAAAGTATTGGAACTTTTAAATACTGAAACATAAATGCCAGACAATGGGCTCTCTATATTTGCATGTGAGTGACATTGACAGCATCTTTTTCAAATTAAATAAAAAGGAGACGATGTCACTGTATAAATATTGTGTACTGAAGAATAATTGAGCATGGCTTTCTTACAAGGATAACATCAGCTCAAACATCATATTTAGGTCTAGACAAAAGATAATTGTGATTTTCAACAAGGAACATCAAAGGTTTAAAAATGAAAGAATAGTAACAAAATATTGTGGCTGTAAACACACACACACACACACACACACACACACACACAGTGTCTCAGATTAACTTCTGCAAGTCTAGTGAGTTTCATTTACTATTTTCGTATATTAGAGGGATAATGGCATCAGTGCAAAGGGGTCTTGCAAACAGTGCATGAGAATTATGTCATTATGTTCATGCAGGTGTAACCAATCTATTCACCTTGGTGAAATTTTTTTAAACCAACAATGAAGGGGCTCAGTCAGTTTTTTGAGCAACTGGTTCAGCTAGAGTTTTGGATGTAGATGATAAAAAGGGTTGAGCCTCAAATAATTAAAATTTATTAAATGAAGAATGATTTTCCTAGGAAAAAACTATAAAGTTCAAAATTCAGGTGTCCTGTATCCACAGATTTTAAAAAAAAGCTGCTGTTCCTAGCAGCTCAAAAGCTGTCTGATAGATAAACACACATTATTCAGCAGGAATGCACTTCAATTTTAATGAGATTTGATTGGCTTTCCAGTACAAGGCTTACTAGTTCTTAACTTACTGTAAAGGCCCAAATAGAGGACTGTGTCACAGGGACTTTGGGTGAAGAGACCTAGCAGTGCCAAGAAGAGATGAACTGAGTATGTTCCCTTAGGGGCAGAATGGGGAATGGAGTGAGGCCTTGGTGGGAGTGGCCAAGTGAGGGTGGGGCTACAGTCTGAGCACCAATGGTCCCCCCACTTCTAGGGAGTTTCCAGTCTCACATAGGCCTCCTCTATAGAAGTCACTCACTGCCTGTAGAAGTATTTTTATGGATAAAAGAATGTTAATTTGATCTTTGAACCAAGGATGGACTATTCAGAGTAGAAAAGAATGGCATTAGAAATCAAGCTGCTGTTGGCACAGGATTAACACTGTATCATGATATTGTGTTTATGAATACAATTGAAGGGCACCCCTAGAAACTGAGATAAACAAAAAATGCACTTAGTTTCACTTTAGTCACAAGGACACATTTATTTTCCTGAAGCAGAGATTTGTCATGCATTCAAATGTTCCATCCCTTCCCCTAGAGAACACATATGCCACCTCCATGCTGCTTCTGCCCACTGAGGGAATAATAATTTTTAATAAGACTAACTGTTACAAAAAGACAGTTTAATTTACATATGAAAGGAAGTACTCTGAACAGAATTATAAGAAATGATCATGTTCCCAGATATCAAAGAAAGCAACCCATAAAACAATTAAAATCTCATTGTCAGGATAACATGTTCAGAAGACTACTAAACTGAACAGGTGGATGCAGCATGACTGGTTTGCAGCTAAGAAGGAACACTAATGGGGTTGCAGGATATACTAAGCATAATTCTATAGTATTTGAAATAAATCATATTGCCATATTCTGTAAAAATAATGTGCACTTATACATTTACATTTCTAGCCAATTGGGAGATAAATCTTAGTTCTGCCACTTACTGAAAAATATGGCTATACCAGATGTCATCATTTATAATCGACTTCCACTGTGATTCAAGAAATAAAGTTAAGCTTGGATTCCTCTACATATTGTACAGTCTGGAGTGTGCCCAACCAAAGGAAAGACATAATGGAAACAGTGTTAACTTCTTATTGTCCATAAGAGGTTTTTTTCCGTACTTTGCCAGTAATGAATAGGTATGATTTTTTTTTTAAATTATACACATCTCTATGGTACTCATTGCCAAAGTGAGTGGGTATAAAAATCTTAGGATGAAAGACAATGCTGGCACAGAACTCAGAAATGAACTATTCATGATTGCAGCATGCAGTGGAACTAGTAGCTGATTGAATGGGACGTACTGATTCTGTGGATTAGTAGGAAGCTGTGGAGACCCACATCTCTATAAAACAGGCTTGTCCAACCTGCTGCCTGGGGGCCAGACTCCGGCCCACCAAGAGCTTTCATCCGGCCCATGGAGTGCTGCTGCAAGAGCCTGGGAGCTGGGACTGGCCAGGGCCATTGTCAATTTCCTGCCCTGCACACAGCACAGCTACAGGGAGGTATGACAAGGCCAGAGAGCTGTTCGGGGGATGGATTCAGCCCTTTTTGAGTGAGCAGGAGACAGGTAAAGAGGGAGTGTCCCAAGCAATTTAAAATCCTGACCTGGACACACTCCCCCCCACCCAGTTCTGCTCTCCTCCCAACCCCTAACCTCAGCACCTCTGTTCTAGCCTGACCTTAGTGGCAAAAACTCCTGTAGAATTTGCTACCCATCAATGTTTCTGGTACAGAGATGCCCAATGCAAAAACCTGTAACCCCTGCAGAACTGCCAGGGTTTCTGTCCTGTCTCTGTCTGACTCTCTTCTCTCCATCTCACCAGCACTGCTCTCCTTTCCCTGAGCAGTGCTGAGCAGGGAGTGAGAAGAAGCAGAGTTGGGGGGTCCCTACCAGAAAGCAGCTGGGTCCTGCCATCCAGCTGTTCTGCTCCCCATTCCTCACCCTTCTTTCCCTCCCCTCCTCTGCCATGCTCGTCTGCCCCCCTTGCTTCCCATGCTCTACCTTGCCCCTCACACAGGCACCTCTGCCCCCCCTTGTCCTCTGTACACAGTGCAAGCAAAAGTAATGCCAAATATCACACTAAATTTATTGAAGTTTATTAATAAAATCAATTTCTATGTGTTATCTATCAAAAATTTTCTCACCACCACCCCGCACCTGAGAAAAGAATTGCAGTGTGGCCCCTCAGTCAAAGTTTGGACACCTTTGGCATAAAACCAACTTAAGACTCACCAGTTGCACTCTTTCTGCAAGTCACATCTTAGAACAGATTCTGAGTGCAAGAGTGGACAGTGGGACAACCAAAATATCACTTGTCTTAACTGACCAGCACCTCATTCAGAGACTTTGGTCTCTTCCAAATAGAAACAAAACCAAATACAGAACAGCCACAGACCACAAGTTCCTAAGTTTCCAAAGAGATCCAAGACCTATTAAAATGTTATGATCACCTACTGTTTATATAAATTGAAACTCTATCTACTCCAAAATCACTAATCATAAACTTTAAAGTTAGAAGAGACTAAGATGACATCCAGTCTGATCTCCTGCACAGGACAGGCCACAGAATCTCCTGTCCACTCCTACAAAAGACACCTAACCTGTGATTGAGTATCTAAACCATGATTTGGGGACTTCAAAGTGTTCAAGGCAGAGAGAAATCACCAGCAAGTGGCCCATGTGACACACTTCTGGGGAAGGCAAAAAATCTCCAGGGCCCTACTAATCTAGCCTTGGGGAAAAATCTTCTCCTGACCCCAAAAATGCAGATCAGCTAATCCCTGACCACATGCACAAGACTCATCGGCCAGATACCTCCCCCCCCCCAATCACCTGTACCAGCACACAACCCATCACATCATAGGCCACTGGCATATTACTACTAGTAGTCCTTTTTTGTCATATCACCTTTGGAGAAGCCCTGCAAATAGTGTAGTGGCTAGCACCTCTGCTTAACATGCAGAAGGTCCTGGGTTCAATTCCCAGGGGGTTGGACTCAATGATCTCATGAGGTCCCTTCCAGCCCTATGATTTGATTGATTGATTGATCATCATGGTTCTCTGAAGAATTTAGCAACTGAAATACCTTATGTCTGTCAATTTCCTCGATTCCCATCTACTCAAGCCCTAGGACACATTATGTCACATATCATACTGATGGATAACCTCATAACAGTGGTCACAGGTGAAACAAAACTGCTGATGCTAAACAATCAGCTGTGTCTTACGCTGTGGATTATGGAGTACTGCTGACCCATATATGCCCTGGCAGTAGTTAATGAAAGAGAACAAAACTGATTATTCTCATAACAGATCTGAATGGATCATGCTGAACACCTTCACTTCTCCAAGAACTGTGATTAAATGTAATGCCACAGGACACAATCCCATCACCAATATGTATCTGAACTTCAGGAGCTATAATACTGTAGCTTATGCTTTGAAGCCAGCAGTACCCTGATGATACATAGCTTTGTTTGCAAACAGGAAGGAATCTCATTGCACAGAGGAAATCAGGGCCTGAATGATGAACTGCCACTTATCAGCAGAACTACTTAGAGAAATTTGTGAGCTATACTATCTTCCCATCAGCCAGGAACCTCAGCACAGAATCAGGGCCAGGGGCGTGGCCCACGGCCAGGAAATGGGGCTTGAGCTGCTGCCCTGGGGCAGTGACCTTCTGGTCCTGTTTACATGCAGGCCAGTTTACATGCAGTTGCCAGGGGCTTGTCCGCTGACCCCCATGTGTAAATGGGTCCCCACTGTACTTTTCTCCATTGTCAGAGTACTGGTTTAGGAACATATGAAGCTGGGAGGGCACAACCTCCCCTACTCTGGTAACCACCTTCACCATAGGTGGTGGCCCACTCTCCCCCACAGCTGCTAGGCTGTGCAGACCCAAAAAAAAGTCTCTTATTGACTATGGCTGGTAGGCTGTACTGCCCTGAGGCTTAGGGTGGAGAATTGGATTTAGCCATGGGGTTATAAGCCCCCTTCCCATCCCAAGGGGGGACAAGGTGTATAAATCCATAACTGTATTATAGGAAACCATTAATTTGCTATATCTTTCATACTAGTACTGGAAATATTGGGGTGAGTGAATGGTTAAGTGATAAGTTAGGTATGCCAAAGGGTATCAGTTTTATTCTCACCATGATGATGGCAAAGCAGATGCCATCAGTTTCCAAAGGGATAGCCATGTTAGTCTAGTCCAGCCAAAAAAAAAAAAGGAGTCAACTCTTGACAGAGTTTACACATTATTGTTATAATCTTCATACAAAGTATGTCTTGAAAGTATAATGTTTAAAAGAAACAAAAAAAAACAAACCCTGTAATTTGCTGGTAAATATTGACTTGAAAATGTGTTGTAATGTTATGTGTGACCTTATAAGATACCATTGCATGATTATCTTAATACTTGTTCCAAACTAAGGTTTGCAAACCCACCTGTTTCAAACAAAAGAATTTCTTCCCTGCTTAATTTGCATGTAAGCATGTAACACAGCCTCTCACCCTCCCGATGGGGGAGGGCTAGCTAAGCAGGGTCTCTCACACCTTGTGTGGCGGGACTGCCAAGTCTCTAGCCCTTGGCAGGGCAGTTCACAAAGCCTCTGGCCCGTCCGAGGGTAGGGCCGCCAAATCTCTGGCCCCATGGCAGGGCAAAGTCACAGAAAGCCTCCAGCCCTTTGTAGGGCAGGGCTGCCAAGTCTCTAGCCCCTTGTCAGGGCAAAGTTCCCAACAAAGTCTTTAGGATATGGGGGATGGCAGTGCCAAACCTAGGGCTCACAAGTGGTGAGGATGCTCAGCATAGGAAGAGGAATCAGCAGAGGCTGAAGGTCAAACAGCTCCACTATGTCCAAGCCCAGGTTCCAGGCTTCAGCTTCTGTGCAGGAGTCAGCAAGGTCCTGGCTGCAACACACTGACCCTGCAATGTGGCCCGTAGCAGAGGACGGAGAACCACACCCCCCCCCAGGTCACTCCTAGGCCCATGTCCTGGCAGTACCTTGTATGCTGGCTCCTCAGGGTAGTCACCCAGGGGTAGGTTGTAGAACCCCTCCATCTTGTTGGGCAGTGGCAGGTCTGGTAGTTTGTTGAGTTCATCAGCAGGGGGCAACTCCTCTAGGTTGCATGCCTTGGGGATCATATGGTCTTCATCAGGAGGGGGTAGTTCCCCCAAGCTGCAAGAGGTGGGTGGAGGTTTGGGGTCCCCAGTGGGAGATGATTCAGGACAACTCTCAAGCCCCCTTACTAGTGGCTCCTACTGCAGGCTTGGGGAGGCCCAGGGCTCCGGCATGAGCTGCCAGTACTCAGCCATGGGTAGTCCTCGCCAGACAGCAGGGCCCCTGTATGTAGGTCAGAGCCCAGCTTCCCCACAGGGTGGCCCAGGGACAGGAAGGAGCAGAGATACATCCTTCCCCATCAGTGCCTTGGCCTGAACTGAGCTGCCTGCCTCCCTTCTTATACTTCCTGTCCCGCCCCTCTGCTTCCAGCCTGATTGACAGGTCTCTCCTGGCTTCGCCACCTTGCAGTCAGGCGGATCTTTCTCGGCTATTTCTGAGGGGGCCCTTGCCTTCCTGTTACAAAGCAGTAAACAGAACCATCAAGCAGGAAAGGAAACAAAAGATGCTTCAGCAGGTAAACAAATAGAGCAGAGAATTTTTTTTCTATAGTGTAGACCCTCTGTCTCATGCATCTCAGACAGAGATGTTTTCCAAAGGACCTACTGATAATACAAAAAGAGAGACAACCCCACTCATCCCTTCATTCTCTCCCCTCTATCTGTCTATCATGTGATGAGGAAAACTTTACTTTGAATTTGGCATAGTTTGTTCAATTAGACACTAGTTATGTTTATTTTACTTGAACCATATAGGACTTTTATGCCTCATTATTTATATTCACTTAAAATTTCCTCTTTATGGTAAATACAGTTGTGTCATGGTTTTATCTAATACAGTGTGTTTGAATTAAAGTGTTTGGCAAACTCTATTTGGGGGTAATGTGATGTTTGTATATAATTGCTATAATAAAATGACAGACATTATATAAGCTGGTATTGTCCATTTCTGAAGGGTGGGAGGAAATGCAGGATTGGGGGTATAATGGAATCATACTTCATCATAAGTGAAATGTGTCTGGTTGCTTGCAGCACATGCACTCAGCAGGGTGGTAATGACTTATATGCTAGAGGCTTTTTGCAAGATGTCCAGACTGAAGGTTGTAGCAAATCAATGTAAAAGGCTTCCCATGTCAGAGGGCAGTGGTGACAAAGTTACGCATTAGCTTAGACCAGGGGCTCCCAACCCTGGCCCACAGGCCAAAAGTGGTCCATGGGACTTTCTCAAGTGGCCTGCACTCCCCTGCTACTGGCTGACACACAGGCTGCACCAGTGCCTCCATTCTTCCACTGCACAGGACAGTGTGGTCCAGTGGGGCATCTGTGGTCCCCCAGCATTGGGGAGTCTGGGGGCTAAGACCACCCTGGCACCCTCTTTCCACTGCAAAGCAACATTCTTGCCTTCCCTGCCCTATGGCCAGCCACCCAGATCCAGGGGGCAGGGAGTGGGCCCATATGTGACTGCTGTTTTCTGGGGTTGGTGCCCCGGAAGGGGCCAGTTCAGTGGCATTTGGGCCACTTCACCTTACTTCCCCCTCAGTACTGAATGGAGTCCAATTCACCCCCCCAGCTTTGGAGCAGGCCGATTCAGAGCGCTGGAGCTAGCCAGGGGAGGAAGGGGGGAACTGCACAAACTCTACTGAATGGGCCATTCCCTGGAAGGCAAGCAGCCACGTGGTATGCCATTGGGGCTATGGCTACCCTCTCACATCACACAGCTGGGAACAGGGCTGTTGCTCCTTATCTCCCCTGCAGTCTGCATATAGCCTTTAAAAATAATTTAAATTTAAGGGTAATTAGTTATATTTCAGGTGGTTAAAATTTTATGTGTTACCTTTGAGCCAAAAAGTTTGGGAATCACTTGCCTAGACTATGCCCTTGGTATGTCACAATGGCACAGTGAAATAGGGTTAATTCATAGGTTATTATTTTAAATTATGTTTACACTTTCAGCACTAGTATAACAATTTTAAATGAGTCTCAGGTTTGGTGGCTGCAAATAGTCAAAGAAAGTTTACAGTTTGTTGTTTTCTGGTTACTTATTTCAGATAAGGTAAATAAAAAACAGTAAAGCATTAAAATAAGCAATGGTGAAACAGCTTCAAAGCTACAATTGGTGAGACTGAAGAAAGAAGAAAGAATAAAATGACAGCGAATAGGAGCACCAAAAGTGGCTAGCAGAGATGAGGATTAAGAAGCAGGAAGCTACAGGCTGGCAAGCCCTAGAAGCTGAGAACCTAAAACAGCAATCAATCAATCAATCAATCAATCAATAAAGCACTGACCACAAATGAGATAGAGATTAGATAAGGAGAGAAACAGCTTTCTTACAAGTTGTAGACACTACAAAGAAGAAGAAGGGAAAAAAAAGAGAGAAAAAGAAGCAGCCACCCATAAATGAGCCATGACATTGCAAGAGAAAGAGATCCAAGAAAGGGAGAAAGAGAGGAAATAGAATCAAGACATGACAGAAAAGCATGAACAGATGCTAGAGTACCCACCCCTACCTCTACTTAAGAAACATTCATCTTGGATAATTTATGCCCTAGATGCAAGCAATCAGACTATGCTGAAAAAATACCTTACCATTTTTTAAACACTATTCAAGGTTTATGAGATTACTGAGGACAAGAAAGTCCTCATGCTGATTGCAAAACTATCTGTTAAACCTTTGAATGTGTTTAATTAAATGCTAGTTCAGGAAGCTTTGATTTATTCTGAATTTAAGAAAGCTGGTTTACAAAGATTTCAAATTACTTCTCAAGTGTTTATGGTAAAATTTAGAAATCTCAAGAATGGTGCTGGTGTGAGGCACAGTGAATTTGCCTGTAAGATGTCTGATCAAATGAGAGTGGGTAAAAGGGAAGGGGACCAAGGTCTATGACCAGTTTGATGTTTTTTGTCAAGGACTTTTCTTAAACATAGGCACCAAAGATGTTATGAATGGCCTCCTGTACAGGTGCTGATATGGGGGTTTTCTAGTGGAAACTCCACCATGCCCAGCCCAAGGCCATGCCCCACTCCGCCTCTAAGGACCTGCTCCTACCCTGCCTAGGGGCCAGTAGTTAGACTGCAGGGGCTGGGAACACAGATGCCTGCCTCTGGAAGGGAATAGGACCTAATGAGTAGAGTGGCAAGAGGGTGCAGAAAGGTGTGACGCTGTCTGGGGTCAGGGGACTGGTTATGATTATTTTTCATATTAATATTTCATATTTGCAATACTTCATATTGGATATCCCATGTTTGGTATCAGTAGAAAGGCTGTAATCCACTGAGAATGATTATATAGTTTATAAGTAGGTATCAAGCCTGTATTAGAAATTAGAAAGCTATTTGTTTTTATGTGTGTTCCAGGTGATTTGATTTTAAGGCATACCCAGACTGGGTGTCTGCAAAAAACATTATCTTCCTGATGGCCCATCAAGGGAACTCTCAGTTGAAGGGGGCCTAGGAGGAAACCTATTCGGCCAGTCACCCAAGCTGACCACATGACTCAACGGCACTTTGATTCAGCAAGGACCCTGAGATCATGGGGAGGGCCAGAGAGTGATAAAATGCCATAGCCCATTCTCCGTTTTGTCTTTAGTCTTCAGTCAGTCTGCAACCAACACCCTCCTCTGGCTATTCTTCTGGGACTGAACAAAGGACTGACAGCCACCCAAGCACTGGGCACATATCAAAGGAGTTGGAGTAACCTGCAAACTACAGGATCTTCAAGGATTGCTTTCTATGAACTCTAGATCATTTGTATGTATCTGATTCACTTTGACCCTTTAACATCTCTCATATTTTGTTTGTTTTCCTTTTATATTAAACCTTTAGATGTGGTTGCTAAAGTATTGGCTGGCAGCATGGTAATTTGGGTAAAAGCCAAGCCTATATTGTTCTGGGTGATGTGGATGGCCCTTTGGAGTCAGGAGAACCTATTTCTGTAAGAGACCCAGTGGCTAGACAGGGACCATAGGAACTGTTTCTGTTTTGTTATGCTTGCTGGTGACCAGAGTGAGGAATCAGAAGCATGTTTTGTTGCTGACTGGGCGACTGGTGTACTTACCCATCTGTCAGTGGTTTGGCCCCTGGTTTTGCAGCTTGCCCTGATTTTGGCACATTCAGAAGGGTATCCCAGGAGACCCAGGCCACACAAGGCACCCCAAAGCCTGGGCTTGTTTTTGTCTCCAGAAGAGGAGTGGTAGCTAGTGGTTAGAGTGCAGGAGCTGGGAGATCAGATGTGCAGGTTTTCGCCTGGCACCAGGAGGAGCGTGGCACCTTATGAGTAAAGTGGGACTTGCTGTCCATCATATCAACACTTTCTGGCACTTGAGTCCAGTCCCTCTTATCTGGACATGTGGAAAAAAGGTGACAGTGAGCAGGGGCTGGCAACACCTAAGGTTTTTTTTTCTTTGTAACACTGTGGTGAAGGAGAAAAGCTTGAGATTTGCTGCCCCCCCTCACTAGCAACTGCAGCTGCCTTGTCCCTGGGGCTGCCAGAGCAGCAGTCCCTGGGCTGATGCAGCCTTTGCCGTAGCAGGGAGCTGTGGTCAAAGCAGTTGATTAGATCAAGCTGATCTGCCAGCAGCAGGCTGGGCAAGCAAAACAGTTCATCTGCAACCTTGTTGGGGGAAAGAGCTGACTAGCAGCAGACACCAACAACTAATCATACCACTGGGTGGTGAGCACTTAATATTTTTTTTTCCTGTGGGTGCCTCAGCCAGGGATGAAACTAGAAAAGCTGGCACTTAGGGCAAACGGCCCTAGGCGTGCCCTCCCCCCCCCCACCTACGGTCTGATGTGGCCCCAGCCGCCACCAGGAGTCCCCTGACTGGGCAGCTTCCCTGGCAGGGTGCCTTTCCCACCAGCCATCAGGGTTCCCTGGCAAATCACTTTTCCCGCTGGTCCACCAGATGACTTCCCTGCTGGCCAAGTCCCCTGTAGTGGCACCTTCCCTGCCAGCTGGCAGGTTCTGCCAGTGGGATGCTTCCCCTGCCAGCCAACTTCCCTGCTGGTCGCAACCCCCTGCAGGGCACTTTCCCTGGCAGCACCGCAGGGCACCCTCCCCACCAGCCAGCTTCCCTGGCTGGGCACCCTCTGCAGTGTCCTCTAAAATTTGGTGTGCAGGGCTTTGCTCCGGTTGCCCCACCCTAGTTGCAGCCCTGCCCTCAGCACACAAAGAAACAGCAGTTTTCTAGCCGATGACTTAGTGCAAGCCCAGGTGATGACAGTGCAAGCCACAGAAGGAGGATTACAAGCCCAATGTAAAGGGATATCCTGTTTTACCCTGGAAAGGGGAAGGGTGGTTGGGAGCCCAAGTACTCACCCTCTAGAATCATTCCCCTTCTGGGAATCCCAATTTAGAAACCTCCCATGGGTCCAAGAAGGTGTTTTCAGTGTAATTCCATTGAGTACCTCAGAAATCAATGCTCTGAACTAAAACAAACTAAGATTTATTCAATCCATAACAGTGTAACTGTCCTTAACACAGTAGCTCCAGGGATACCTCTAGATTGTATGATGCATTTTCTGAAAACTGATCCTGAGGGGGTAGATATGGAATTATTAAGGTGGCAAGAGTAAATAACGATGGGTACATTTACACTGTGTGTTTAAGTCAACTTAAGGGTCCTTAAGTCGACTTAAAGAAAGCTCTGTCTACATTACAGAGCAATAAAGTCGACTTTAGCATAAGGTAAAGTCGACTTTATTATTTCCGCTTATTAAGTTGACTTTACAGTTAAGTCGACTTTATTAAGTTGACTTAAGGCAATGTGGAGTTACTAAGTCGACTTAATAAAGTCAGCTTAGTGCAGTGGGGCCATAAAGTCAACTTTATAAAGTCAAAATAAGCCAGGGAACCTATTTAAACTCGACTTTATAAAGTCAACTTAATGTAGTGTAGCCTTACTAAGTCGACTTAATAAGGTCTACTTAAAGTCAACTTTAAGTAGACTTTATTAAGTCAACTTAATAAAGTCGACTTTGCTTTTATAGTGTAGACATACCCAATGAACACATAGAGACACTGGAGCCCAGATCGGTTCACTCAAGGTAAACATGGTAAAAAAAGACTGACATATTATCTGGCCAGAAGTCTGAGCTTCTGAGAATGGGAGAATAAAAATTTTGTACTTTTAACTAAGGTGCATGAGGAATGGGAAGGTTGAGAAGATGTCTTAAGAACAGGGACACTGCATGGTATCCTAGCTGCCAAGTTCCAAATGAGCAGCCATTTTAGTCTAGTTCAGTAAAACAAAGCGGGAGTCCTGTGGCACTTAACGACTAGCAAACTTATTCATTGTATTATAGTTTATGGGAGAAAATCCCACTTCATCAGACACATCTGACAAAGTGGGATTTTCTCCTATGATAGCTCATGCAGTATATGCATTTGTTAGTCTTTAAATATCACAGGACTCCATGGGTACATTTACACTATGGCTATGTCTACATTGTAAAAGCTAAATCGACTTTATTAAGTTGACTTAATAAAGTCTACTTAATGTCGACTTTAAGTTGGCCTTATTAAGTCGACTTAGCGAGTACACACTACATTAAGTCGACTTTATAAAGTCAACTTTAAATGGGTGTCCTGGCTTAACTTGACTTAATAAAGTTGAATTAATGGTCCCACTGAACTAAGCTGACTTTATTAAGTCGACTTAGTTAGTTCACATTGCCTTAAATTGACATAATAAAGTTGACTTAACGGTAAAGTCAACTTTATAAGTGGACTTTATAAAGTCGACTTTACTGGACCCTAAAGTCAACTTTATTGCCCTGCAGTGTAGACAAGGCTCTGTTTAAGTCGACTTAAGGGCCCTTATAAAGTTGACTTTACCATTAAGTCAACTTTATTAAGTCGACTTAAGGCAATGTGGACTAAACTAATTTGACTTAATAAAGTTGACTTAGTTCAGTGAGACCATTAAGTCGACTTTATTAAGTCGAATTACGCCAGGACACCCAGTCGACTTTATAAAGTCGACTTAATGTAGTGTGTACTCACTAAGTCGACTTAATAAGGTGTATTTAAAGTCGACTTTAATAAGCCAACTTAATAAAGTCGACTTCCCTTTTAAAGTGTAGACATACCCTCTGACAGAAGATACTGTTTCAGATGCCAAATGCCAGTTTTTGGCTGTTGAACAAAGGACAGACCTCACTCTGGAGAGAGTACAAAAGAATGCATCCTAGAGGGGGCCTAGGAAGTGAAGTTTCTGAGGATGGGAAATTTTACATAGAGGCTCCTGCAGGGTACAGAGGGGGAGCCTTGGGCTGTGCCATAAGTATTGAGTAGTGCACACCCAGCACAATGGGAACTCATATTGTTAGCACATGAATGGCTTTTCTTGATCACTTTGTAGCTCAGAGAATTTATGACAGGCTAAAGGAAATTTTCCACTGGCCAGGAGTATAGAATAATGTGAGGACTTACAACGAAAATTATATAAATTATGACAAAAAATAAAAGACCTACAGGACACCAGAAAGTTTCAATATGCTTGTGGCTTTTAATACAAGAGGCATATCTGACACACACAAAGGATATTGTGGGCCCTATGCCATGTACTATCCATAGGGAGAAAGAAATATATCTTGGTGGTGGTGGATTTTGCTATTGGATATCCTGAATCTGTAACTCTGTCTAACATTGAAACAGAATCTGTACTAACAGTCTTTTTTCACAATCTTTAGCAGAGGGGGTTTGTCTAATGAGATTTTATTGAACCATAGGTCAAATTTAATGTCTCAGCTATTTAGTGAGCTAAGAAAATAATGGGGGATGAATCAACAAGGAAGCTACCTTGTGCCTCCCAGATATAAATGGCTGGGTGCAAAGATTCATCAGGACCCTAAGATCTATGCTGGAAATGGGGTTCTCCCCATTTGATCTCCTTTATGAATGGAAAGTGTGGGGACTGCTCGATCTTATCAAAGACTCCTAGGAAGGGAATGGGGGACTTGGTATTGATATTGAGGTCTTGTAAGAAATCAAAATGCAAAATCAAGGTAACAGAAGTGATAAACGAAGATACATATGTCAAAAAGCCTCATTCAAAAGCTATTCCACAGCTAGGACCTGAAAACAGACTTAAAGCCTGTCACAGCAGAGAAGCCATGGTAAGCATGATTTGTTGTGCAGAAGAGGAAACTTGAGGCACACCCCCATTGATTTAATGACTGAATGCCAAGCTGACTTAGCTTTGGGAAGCACTGATATCTGCAGGCCATGAACACCAGGTGAAAGGGCAGAGATGTCAGTACTGAAAAAATACAAGGAAATATTTTCTAATAAGCCATGGAATAGACACTAATTTATAAAATTGTTAAAGAATGACCACAGCCACCTCCAACAGACAAGGGAAATCTACTAGTTCAGCAACAAATTCTTGTAAGAATACAATGTATGTTGGATCGAGGAGTAATTAAAGACTGCCAACTTTTGAGAGTCACTTGTTCCCTAAGAGAGAAAACACTGTAAGATTCTGTGATGGTTATAGAAAGCAGTACTACTACAGTACCAGATGTCACTTTTAAAGACTAACAAATATATTTATCACAAGAGATTTTATGGGATTTTCTCCCATGAAAGCTCATGCGATAAATAAATTTGTTAGTTTTTAAAAGTGCCACCAGGCTCCTTATTTGTTTTGCTGGACAAGGCAAAGATGGCTACCCCTTTGGAACTTAGTTCCAGAAGTGTACCTCATGCCTAGAATTGTTGACATTTAAACAAAGGTAAATATCTCACTTTTTTTGAATTTAACTCATAGATATTGGCAGATTCCTTTAGAAAAGTATGAACAGAAAAAAAAATTGCTTTTATCACTGATATGAGACTCTATGGCTGTGTTCACACAGCATTTTTGTTTTGAAACAACGAGGTTGTTTCAAAACAAAAAAAAGCATGTTCACACGACGCACAGTTGTTTCAATACAATGGGAACCCATTGTTTGGAAACAACTGTGTTGTTCTGAAACAAGTTAAACCCCATTTGGGGGTGAAACAACCTTGTTTTGAAATCGTTGTTTCGAAACAATGTGTGTGAACATGTTGTTTCAGAACTAGGTGTTCCGAAACAACATTTGAAGGGCTGCCCCCTCAGCACCCTGGCCAGGGAACCCTCAGCACCCTGGCCAGGGTGCTGAGGTGTGTCCCCTGGCCGGCAGAGTGGGGCTACAGGCACCTGCGGGGTTCAGCACAGCCCAGTGCTGAACCCCGCGGGTGCCTGCAGCCCCCTCCCCAAGCAAAATAGCATGTTCACACTGTGAACTTGCTATTTTGTTTCCCACCTCTTTCCTTATTTCAAAGTAACTTTTTTTCTAATTTGGCTTAAGTTATTTCGAAATAAGGTGTTATTTCAACATAAGTTGTTTCAAAACAACTTATATCGAAATAACCCCCTGTGTGTGAACACAGCATATGAGTTTACAATTTAACCATTTTTTTAATTAATTCCAGAATCAGTCCAAAGCCTGGTCAAGCAAGTGTTAAATGGTTTACAAATTTGCTGCATTCATTAATCTTATTTGTAATGTCCTTATTGCATAGTATGAGGTAATGTGTAAGGTTTTTTTTTTCTTTCTTACTTTTTCTCCCGCTTTAAACTCTGTATACAGTGCCATTTATATTGGCAAAACTTATGTTATTCTGGGATGTGAATATTCCACCCCCTGAGTGACATACATTATGTGAGTATCATTGTAGACACCTTTATGTTACCAGGAAAGCTTCTCCTGCTGACATAGCTACCGCTGTTCTTTGGAAATTATTTCTGTGTCTCAAAGCAGTTACATTAGTGATCATAGAGTGATGCAGCTACATCAGTACAGCTGCACTGCTGTAAGCTCAGTAGTATAGACATGGTCTTATTACTTTAAAACTGTTTGCTCTGAACTTATGAAACCATGTTTGTAAATCACCCCTCCCAGACTAATCCAAAATCAGACAGGCTATCAAAAATACTGCAATACAAAGTATGAGTTAATAAACCTATCACATTTTGGCTGAACTACATGCAAGAAAGCTATTCTGTAGACTTGGAAGCTGAATGAAAGAAATAAAACAAACACATGGAAAACAATTTCATCTCTATTTTCCCTTTGAACTCAGTCAGAGACAGAGACTCTGAACAGAGCGAGCGACCCCAAATGATTACACCTATGTCCACCTTAAAGCACACTGGGTACGTCTACACTATGTGTTTAAGCCGACTTAAGGAACCTGACTGATCTCCCCCGTTCTGAGCCACACCGGGCATTGCAGCCCGACCCAGGATTTCCCCCATTCTCAGCCTCCTCAGCATGTGTCCCCTGTTCTTTGCCTGCTCAGCATGTCTCCCCCATTCTCAGCCCAACCCTGCCTGTCACACTCCTTCTCTGCCCAAACCCATGTATCTCCTTCCCTTGTTCTTCTCAGCCCAATCCTCGGGGTCTTCCCCTTCCCTACCCAAACTTGTGGGTCTCGCCCCTTGTGCTTCTCAGCCCAGTCCTCAGTGTCTCCCCCTTCTCTGCCAAAATCCCGTCTCCCCCTTGCCCTTTTCAGCCTCTCCCTTCCCCTATCCGACCAACCCTGTGTGTTTTCCCTTCTCAGAGGACCCCCCCCCATATTGTTGTAAAAAAATACACAGTCTGGAGGCACTGTTTAAGACTAACAAATTTATTTATTGGATGAGCTCCCATGGGTGAAACAATTCACTGCATCAGACAGTTTGAAGATGGGGGAATTTATAGAATGGTAGGAAATAAATGCAGGCAAGTGTAAGACGTAGGACCAGGTCACACTCTAACAGCAAATCAAAGTGGTTGTTAAGATTCAAACACTGAGAAATAGCACAAAGAAAGAAAGAAAGAAAGAAAGAAAGAAAGAAAGAAAGAAAGAAAGAAAGAAAAAGAAAATTGCTATTTCTTTTAGATTAGATTGTTTGAAAGCAGGATTAAATCTGACTATGGATTTTTCTCCCCCCATTGTAACAGGTGATTTGACTTCACCTTCCTCTATGTGCTATTCCCTGGTGTTTAAGTCTTAACTACTGCTGTGCCCTGCCCCTGCACTGGCAGTTGATCTGCAGAACCTGTTCTACAGCCAGAGGAGTCAGGGCAATACAGGAAAGGTATGGAGTGCTGTGCTGGCACATCACTGGGTTGCATCAGGCTCCCTGGCCTCCATGAGATCCTTGTTACCACACACAGTATGGACGGTGGTATGGTCACTCACTTCCTGTGGTAAAGGAGCGGCCGGAAGAGAGGGGCACTTCTGCTCTGGTGCCCTGTGGGCCAGATACCCATAATGCACCACTCCTAGGGCAACCTAGCAGCTGCCAGTGGGTCAAGAGCCCTTAAGTCAACTTAAGAGCCCTTAAGAGCCCTTAAGTCGACTTAAACAAAGCCCTGTCTATATTTAGACATTATTAAGTCAACTTAAGCAAGCACTTAAGTCGACTTAAAAACACCTGCCCTTTCAGTCACCTTAGCCTCTTCAGGCAACTTAACAGTGTAGATGTACCCACAGTGTAGACATACCCAAGCATACGAAACAAGGTTTCTTTAAAGATGCTCATAACCTATTCTACAAAATGACTACGGCATCATTTTTTCTGCAGCATCATGCATGTGAACAGATGTGTAATATGTTTTCCATGGCTCAAGGGGTGGGACACAGACCAAACTCTCCCAGCATCATGTAAACAGCCACAGTTGTGAGCAAGCAAGAACCTGGAGGAAGTAGCAAAGACAATGCACATTGAAGTCCCTGACTCAGACCAGACAAAAAGATCACCTCTGCACAGAAAGGAAAGGATTGAGGGGGTTTGGAGCCAAAGAGAGACACTTGGAATGATTTCAGGTTTTTTGCTTTGGAAACTCCATCTTGAAACAATTTCAAACAAAATCTGGACCCTACCTGGTCTCAGGCAAAGACTGGCTATAGATACATCTGACTTCAAAAAATCCTAAGCATAAACTTGGACAATAAGGTCAGTATAGGTAGAGATACTCATTTAGTATGTACAGTTTACCATTTATTTCCCTGCAGTCACTCCTGAGTCATTTAAATTATGATTCTGCCTTGACTGGCCATTTTCTTACTTAAAATAGTCATCTGATCAGTAAACTAGTAGCTGTTGTATCTAAAGCTGTGTGGTCTTTAGAGCATCTGAGTGAGGAAGGCTGGGCACAAACTATTTCTTTGTTAAATGGTTGGACGTGTGTGTATGGTGATCTGAATGAGTCCCAATCCCTGTAGGACAGAGGCCCCAACAATGGTATCAGGGCCTGGGTGTACTCACTTGAGGACCATACCTCGAGTAGCCAGATGACATACACCCACTGCTTTGGACTGATTACACGTGCCAGGCTGGTGTGGACTGACAGGAGTGAATGGTCACCTGGCTTAGCAAGGTGAATTGGAGGTCAGAAGTGGAGATTGTGGATCACAGCAGCACACCAGACCACATCTGGGGAGCAACCTATCACAGTTATTAAATCCAGTTTGCCTCCGTGGCAAGGTACACAGGAAAATCTAAGGGGGCTGTCTGTTATTCCATGGTAAGACTGTTATAGGCGATGTCCACACACAAGCCCTTGTTTCGAAACAAGCCGTTTCGAAACAAGCTGTTTTGAAATAAAGGTGTTATTTCGAAATGCCTTATTTCAAAATAACAAAAAGCTATTTTGAAATAAGGAAAAAAGAGGGAATCAAAATAGCATGTCTACTGTGACATGCTATTTCGAAATACGGGAGGGGAGGGGCAGGGAGGCCTGTACTGGGCCAGGGATGCCCCGTCCCCAGGATTCCCCTGCCCCCCCACCCCCTGCAGAAGCAGCGTGGGGGCAGGGGGATTCCCCCACCGCCAGCAGGAGTGGCAGGGGGCAGGAGGGGGGGCGCCAGGGAAACCCGGGGGTGGGGCCCCCGGGCTTGGGGGCAGCCCTAGTGGCGGGGTTAGCCACCCCTGGAAGCGGCCTCCCCATGGGGGCTGCAGTCCCCCTAACCAGGCTGTGGGGCTGAAAGCTCCCCTGCAGCCTGGGCAGGGGGCAGAGCCCTGGTGGTGCCCCAGCCAGCTTCCCCCCGCTTCCCCTTGCCAGGGGTGGGGGGGGCGAGGGGGGTTGGGCCCCCTCCCCCCCCCGCTTCCCGGCAGGGGGAGGGGGGGGGGAAGCCAGCTGGGGCACCCTCGGACCCCCTGTATCCCACTCAGCACCCTGGCCAGGCTGCTGATCCCTGGCTAGAGTGCTGGGGCGGGGGGAAGGTCCTTGTTATTTTGAAACAATTCTTGTTTCGAAATAACATGTCCAAATGGCTTATTTCGAAACAACTGGTTTCAAAATAACCCTCCTTTTGAAAGCAAAGTGGTTTAAGCTGTTTCGAAAGGAGGGCTCTTGTTTCGAAACGAGGAGCTCCCTCCTTTCAAAACAAGAAAACGTTGTGTGGACATAGGGAGTTTTATTTTGAAACAACCAGTGTTGTTTCGAAATAAAAGCCCTGTGTGGACATACCCATAGTGTTCCAGGAGTTTACATTTGCTACTGGCTTGGTGAAATCTAATTACAGAACACATCATCACTTTGGAGTGTCTGCCAGTTTTTGACACTCTGCCCTGAGGTAGACACTCATTGTCATGAGTCACTCCAGACAGCATGACACTTACCCTTTACTCTCTTGTTTCCCACACGCTTTTTTAAAAGTCCATATACACTATTCTGATGAGCATGTCCCAACAAAGAACCAGACATGACTATTATAGAGATCAAATAAAATATAAAAATGGAGACCATAATAAATAACAACATCCAAAGTGGAAATTTTTCACAGATTCCTATTCCTTAATATATCAGAATATATTGATGTACTAGGTTTCAGACTGTGCAGAGAGATGTGCACTTTATAGAAAGCAATTTACTTTATATATGTTTAATAGATACATTTCATGTGCTTTCAAAAGGTTTTATATCTATCAGAGTACATCCATGACATCCATCACATAATATAGTTTAGTGTGTTTAGGATCATCAAATAGAATATTGGGCTAAATTACTAAGTAGGTATATGAATATGTGATATAATATTTTATTCATATTTTATATTAAATCACCCAGTCTTCTTTCTCTGATGCCATACCCATTCAACTTTTCAACATGGTATGCAAAATCTGTATCCATTCTCAGTTTATCTTTTCATGAACTTCAAGATTCACAAACATTAAGATTCACATATAACTCAAATATCTGTCATTGCTTCATTCTCAATTTGAATTGAGAAAACCATCCGTTAAGATGTTAAGAAGGTGTTTTATTTATTTTTTTTTTTTAAGTTCTGTTACAGTAAACAAGGAAGGAAGATAAAGGACTAACAGGGTGGTCTTAGTCCAGGTAAATCCACACTGTAGAAAAATATATGGTTCTTTGTTTCATTGAGTTCTATGACATTCTAATCTGTATCAAACACTGCGTTGAGCAACTAAAAAATATAATAGTTTGTTAGCAGATTAATGAACAGCTTGCTTTGGGACTCTTGAGTATTAATGAACAGCTGACTAATTTTCTAGTGAATAATATATATCTCCACATGGCCAGGAAATGCTAAATTCAGGAAACAGCTGAGCAGATGGCCCAGTTATTAAAAGCACAAAAGCATGTCAATATACATTGGTGAGTGGTTATGTTGTTGTTGGTTTTTTTGTTTTTTGTTTTTTTTTTCTGCAGTTACTCTGCACAGGCCAGTTGCAGAAATCAGGTCAGTTTTGGAAGTTACAAAACTTTAAATTTGCACAGACTTCATTACACAGACCAGTGATGTTTCTTTGAGATGCAATTAACAAAAGAGAAGAAAGATACACAGAGAAGGGAAGACTGGTTCAAAGACTGGGGGGAAAACAAATCAGCATATTTGATATTTGAATATAGTTTCAGATTCAAAGTCAACTTATTAGGCAAGGGCCTTTTCATCTTTTACATTGAATTTGGCAGGGGATTAAGTTGCCATCTCTAATGTTATACACAGGGAAATTAGGATCTGAAATAGGACTAATATTGCTGCTTTGATTTTGAAAACTGAAACAACCTTCCAAACTCCATAACCAGTGTAGGCTGACTATACATCTTGTTTTGGCCAGAACAATCTCTTTTTTAAGCCCTGTCCTGACCATCCTGACTTTTAAAAAAAAAAACAAAACCGGAAGTTTGTCCATTTGCTCTTGCCAACTGATCGTGAATTGAAGAAAGCAAGCCAATTTTGCCAAAAAAAGTGAAAGTTGATCCCTAGTGGGGCACAGAGGAACACTTAAAGGTGCAAACTGCTCAGGCTGGCACAGTACAACTTGATAGCAGGGAATTCACCAGCCTCTCACAAGTGAGTGGCTTGAGATGGCTCCACATGTACGACAGAAGGAGGGTTAAGGTTGATCCAGGTGGTGTCCTGTCTTTTTAGTAGTAAAACATAGTCACCCTAATCCTGTGAGTTCATCCAGTAAGGAAGGAGTCTATCACTACCATCTGGTTCTCCTGACTTCCAGTGTTGCTGGCAAGGTACAGGTGTGTGAGAAAACTCATAGTGGTTTTGCAACACAGTCACTGCTGATGAGCAAAAAACACATGAGCAGGAAGCAGTTGGAGAAAGCAACCTGGGAGGGAAGAAAGTAGAAGGACACAAGAGGCTATGCTCCCTAAGGAATCTAATATGGTAATATTGAGTATTGCAATGGCTAACTTTTAGATGCTTAGAAATTCCCTAGGATTCACAAAGCTTAGGTTCCATATCTAGGCTCCTATACAATGAATAGTCAGAGATGAACACCCTGGAATGAGATTCACAGAAGCCAGCACACTAGGTGGCTCCCAACCAATTAGGGATGCCAAGAGAAGGGGTGTGTTCTCAACCCTGATCTTCTCAAGGAAGTCAACCGCTAAATCAGTATTGCCGGGGGGGACACTTCTCTCTGCTTGGGATTATCAGGTGCAAAACATTTCTTGGTGCCATGCTTCTATACTGTTTTTGGTTGGAGGAGGCTCTCCCTTATAACTTTCAGCCCAATGGTTAGGGTACTCACATGGTCTGTGGGAGACTCTGGGTTAAAGCACTCCCTTCCACCTGATGGGACAAAAAATTGAACAGGGATCTAACACCTCTCTTGAGAATGTTCTAGCCCCTGGAATTTAGAACATTGTGATGTGCGAGCTCTCTCAGTATCTCCTCTTGAAGCTGTCCCATTATGGTTGAATATATTGAAAATTCATTGCAGCAAGGATCTCATGAAGAACTTCCATGCTAACCTCCAGGGTATAGAGTCATCCTTATATTTTTTTTTTTCTCTCTTTCTCTCTCTGGCTCAGTGACTCATGGTATTTATCCACAATGGACGTGCTTCAACAGGAGACACAGAGGAAGCACTAAACCAGACTATTTCATAGATTGGTCATTAGGACATTCACTAAAGAAGTGACAGATCCATGGTCATTAGGACATTCACTAAAGAAGTGACAGATCCATGCTCAAATTGTTTCTTCCCTCAAGGCAAAGAGGGGTAACACATTGATGAATACCATTATCAATGGGATAGAAATTATGAGGGTGGTGGCCCATCATCCCCTCCTTGCTCCATATTTTTCTATCTAATCTTATATGGGGCCCAGTCTGAACACATTTACCTGTCTGAACACAGAGGACATTTTGAGCAGAAGAACCTCTATCTTCCCCTGTTTGTGCATCATTCTGGTTCTTACATATCCAGATGCCTCCTGCAGAAGTTCAATGGGCATGTGGACAGGCAGAAACATAATGTCTGTAGGCATCTTTTACTAGAAAAATTTAAGCTCTGACAGAGTTTAACTTCAGGTTGGGGGGGGGGCTGAGTGGGTGCTTTCTGAAACCCAGTGAGGCCTGATTCTGGGATTTAGGAGTTTAAAGTGACTGTTAGGTACCAAAATACTTTTATGAATTTGGCCCGAATTGGAAGGGAAGGACAGGAAAATAAGTTATCTATAGCTTTTTGTTTCTTTGTTAAGATACTAGAGGATAAGTTAAACTACTGGGATCAAATGATCTAAATACCTGTAAGCAAAATTCTTCATTGTGCCCAATAAATGTAATAATTCAGTCATGAGGAATAGCACAAAGGCTTACTTCTGTGCGCCCAGAAACTGCACTTAGCACTGTTTTGTTGTGACTGATTAGAGAAGTTAAGATGTGATGGGACAGGATGAAGAACCAAGGATGCAGAATCAAAACATGTAATAACTACTAGGTGATTCTAAAACCTCTTGAAGTTGTGGTTACTAATTTCATTCCTATAAATATACACACAGCAGAGTTGAACCAGCAGAAAATATCCTGACAGTGCAAACCCTGGAGGATCAATGTTAGAGGTTCCACAGCATGATAAGTAGATATGGAGAAAAGGAGACCAGCACTGGCATAACATTAAAAATCCTCCTCCCATGCAACTTGTCATAGTGTTAAATTTTAGAACAGCTATGTGAGTATCTATCTTTTTAGAAAATGCTTCCTCATTCCTGACTGATACTACTCCCTTTTCTGGATTTTTCATTACCCATCAAGAACTACATAACCTGTAGATTATGCTTACACAGCCCACAGCAGCTATCATGTTTAAAAGTAGCTGTCTAGACTGGGCTTTGGCTGAAACTCAGACTCTGAAGCCTAAAGAGAGTGTGGCTTTCAGACGTTGAGCTCCAGACTGAGCTACAACTTCAGAACACTGTTGTTTTATGTTACAGTTACCATGAGCTGCAGCAGTGCTATGGATAGTTACCTGCTAATGTTGAACTGATCAAAATGAAATATTTTCATTCAATTCAACATTTTTTTTCCATCTTTAATGAAAATTAAAGATTATGTTTTAATTTTCCTGACAGGAAACGGAAGTCTACCTGTGGACAATTCAATTGTACGGAAATTGCATTTTCCACTGAAAAGTTTTAGACAGAAGTGAATGAAGTAGAGCCAAACTGCTCAGATCCATGTCATATAGGGCTCAAATCACTATTCAAGATACAATATTGTGTTTGAGAATTAGAAGTGTTCTTTTACCATGCACATACTCATGTAAGAAAATCCAATTTATATAAACCTAGATAGTGAACCCTGTTAGGAGTCTGTTGGCTAGAGCATATTGTTACAAATATGTTTTTGGACATGATATCTTTTTAGAAATGGGGCAGGAAAATGAGTCACCTATTGGTACTTAAATAGTCACTACCACAGTTTCACTTATTTTCACGGTCCTCCAAAGTATTCTGTAGCATGTCATTTCACTGAGTTTCATCAGTATTAATGACTGGAAGGTCACAATGCACCTAACAATATGACGGGAGCATATTTATTTATCTAGGGTAATTTTGCAATGACTACTCCCGCCCCCATCCCTGCCCTGCATTCTTCTTCCACAGTAAGGGCCAACCCAAAATCTAAGCATTACTTAATTAAAAGTTTCACTTTCAAATTAGAGCATAAACTGGGTGTAAGTGATAACTTTTTGCTGGCCATCTAATTAGGAGAGAATTTTATCTCTCCAATTTATTTATTTATTTATTTTGGAAATATAATGAAACCGAGATTCTCATAATTTTTAAAATCAAATATATGTCCTGTGTTTATTTAATATTCATAAACAATCTGTTATTACTATAAAGCCAATTTTTTTTTCAGAAGGATGGTATGTGTTGTTTCTTTGTTTGCTTATTTATTTATTTTAGTAGATTAGTAGATTACAAGGACACAGGTACCATTTTAGTTATGAAATCTGAAGACTTGCATAACACAAAATACAGACTTTGCCCAAGTTAATACCTGTTTAAACTGTAGCATCTCACTGCGAAAACTTGCTTAAAAATTCCCAGTGATGAACACAGTACAGTTCTTAGGAAATTGTTCAAATATTTAATTAAAATTGTTTAATTAACCTTAGCCACTGCTAAAAAATTGACCTGCATTTTTCATATAAATTTAATAGAAATGTAGGGCTGGAAAGGACTTCAGAAAGTCACCAGGTCTCTGATAAATCAGAATTAAGGCTATCTAGATTATTCCTGTCAAGTGTTTGTGCAGTTTTTAATGCCAAGCCCCAGGGATGTCTCTAGGGCCTGGCGTATGGGGCTCATGCCCCAAATCTCCGTGCCAGTGCCCCGAGTCCTGGTGCGGCCCCTGTCTCTCCTGGTCTCCGGCTGGAGATTTGGGGCCCAGCCGCCCATGGTGGCGGCAGCCACTTCTGCCCTGTCCTAGGCCAGGCCACCCACAGCTGTGGCTGCTACTCCCTGCCTTGTCCCTAGTCAGGGATCTGGGGCCAGGCTGGCGGCAGCAGGCACCTGAGGCCGGGTAGGGCTCCAGTGCAGAAACGGGGCTGGGGGTTTTGCCTGTGACCAGGGATTGTGGCCTAAGCCAGTGCCCCGGTTCCTTCCCTGGGGCAGTGACGCTCCTGCCAAGCCCCTGGATCTTGCTATGCTTTTGGCTACTATGGGTAACAGCCTTTATTATAAAATTTTGGTTCCTCGTGTAGGTACTGATAGATTTAATCTTCTCTTTGCTGGGTGAAATAGTTTGATCTTTTTGAGATTTTCACTACAAGTCAAGTTTTCCAATTCTTTAATCATTCTTGTGGATTTTCTCTGAACCCCCCAAACATTATTAATATTTGTCTTAAAATGTGGAACCAGAACTGTGCACAGTATTCTAAGAGCAGTCATTCCAATGCCAACTAGAGAGGTATAAACTCCCTACTCATACTTGATATTCCTCTGTTTATACATCCAAAGAATACATTACGAGTAGTTCTTTTGGCCACTGCCACACTGGAGGCTCATGTTCAACTGATCATCCACTATTACCCTCAAATATCTTTTCAAGGTCACTGTTTCATAGGATAGAGTCCCCATCTCTTATAAGTATAGGCCAAATTATTTGGTCATAGTTATATATATTTAGCAACACTAAAAATCATTTATGGTCCCAAGTTGCGGTTAGGGAGGTTGAGGCTGGATATTAGAAAAAAAACTTTTTTACTAGGAGAGTGGTGAAGCCTTGGAATGAGCTGCTGAGGGAGGTGGTGAAATCTCCATCTTTGGAGCTGTTTAAGGCCCGGCTGTTCAAAACCATGACTGGGATGGTTTAGTGGGAGTGGTCCTGCCTCTGGCAGAGGGTTGGACTAGATGAGGTATGAGGTCCCTCCAACCCTATGATTCTATGATATTGTTTTCTTGTGCCCAGTTTATGAAACAATCTGTACTATTCTATATCAATACCCAATCTTCTTTGTTATATATGACTTCCATAATCTGTGTGTCATGTGCAAATTTAATCAGTGATGATTTTATTTTCTTCCAGGTCATTGAAAAGTTAAATAATATATATCCAAAAAAAAAAAAAATCCCTGACACCCCACTAAAAAAAAAAAAAAACAACCTGTTTCATGATTATATACAGTTATTTTTCTAAGACATATAAGTTCTAAGACATTTAGTCCACTTAACTTAATCTATGCATTTAAAAAATATATATGATTCTTTCTTAGTAGTGGGTGTGATGTGTCAGAAGCTATAAGTCTAGTTGGCTGAATAGCCCAGAACCAGTCTTTGAGTACAGATTGAAGGAAAATACAAATGATAATTAGGGTGATTAATTGTAAGTAGCTTAAGAGTTGAAGTTGTTTTGTATGGTTAAGTGTTTTGAAGAAGACATGCCTGCAATGGTCTATAACCTTACTAGTGATTATCAATGTAACCAATTTTTCCTGTCTGTTACTATATTCTGTTAGTCAGACATCAAAGGAAGATATTAACATTTAGATGAAAATTGAATATAACAATAATATTGTTTTTACTTTTCTTTGAAGTTTAAATAGTAGATACCAGTGAACAGTTGTAAACTGTTGATTGCCTTATACTAATGTAGCTAGTTACTGGTGTGCATAAAATATAGGAGATGTTATTTTTAAGCCACAAGTAATTGACTATTATGCACTCAAGGATTACCTGCTGTGATGTTTTCTGTAAAGTAACGGCTATAAACTGCTAAAAAGACTATAAAAGGGAGCCTTGGATCCAATCCTTTTCATTTCAGGTATGCCTGAGCTTTGTCAAAGATTGTTTGGACTGCAAGAGTGGGATCCCAGCTGGTTCTGGCCCATCTTGCTATTTCTCTTGGAAGAAATTATACAAACTCTCTACATGTACTATGTTAGTCTTCATTTCCTATTCCACTTAGAACCATAGAATCATAAGGTTAGAAGGGAGCTCATGAGGTCATTTAGTTGAACCCCCTGCTAAAAGCAAGACTAGTTTCACTAAATTATCCCAGCCAGGGTATTGTCTAACCAGACTTTAAATATCTCCAAGGACGGAGATTCCACCACCTCTCTAGCCAACCGATTCCAATACTTCACCACTCTCCTAGTGAGAATGATTTTCCTAATATCCATCCTCGACCTCCCCAGCTGCAACTTGAAACCACTGCTCCTTGTTCTGTCCTCTGTTACTACTGAGAACAGCAGAGCTCCCTCCTCTGTGGAGCACCCCTTCGAGTAGTTGATGGTTGCTATCAAATCTCCCCTCAGTCTTCTCTTCTTCAGGCTAAATAAGCCTAGCTCCTTCAGTCTTTCCTCATAAGTCACATGCCCCAGCCCCCGAAGCTTTTTTGTTGCCCTCCACTGGACTCTTTTTAATTGTCCATATCCTTTCTGTAGTGGGGAGCCCAAAACTGGACACTGTATTCCAGATGTGGCCTCACCAGTGCCAAATAGAGGGGAACAATCACATCCCTCAATCTGCTGACAACACTTCTACTGATGCAGCCCAGCATGCCATTAGCCTCTGCTATGGGCTATATTTTTAACAAAGAATCTCTAAACAAGGACTGGTGGCCCACCAAGCTACTTTGATAATTTTCAGACACTCTTTGCAAATTAGCATATTTCCAGCACAGTTATCATCTCTACTTTGAAACCCACTTTTGAAATCTTATTCTCATCTGTATGTAAATTATTATAATCTATACTCTGTTTAATAAATATGAGTTTAGATAACAAGCTTTGGCTTTCCGCCTGTCTTTGGGTAAGATCTGAAATATTCATTTAGCTCATTGACCTGACTGGTAATGTGTCCAGTCATTTGAGATTGGTAGGACTCTTTTTACATATGACAGATAAGATATTCAGTAATCCCTATCATAGTTGTCTGGCTGGCTGAATACTAGCTAGAGGACTGAATGACATTAAGGGAACTGTTTTATATTTTAAATAAGCAGTGAGGTGCTCAGAATTTGTTTGTTACTGTCTTGGTATATCTCAAGGAAGAAAGATAAGCAATATTTAGAGGTGGTTTGTCTGCCACTCAGGGGCGTTGCTGCCCTCAAAAAAGGGTTGGGCCCTGCCCCTTGCCCCACCCCAGGGCCTGATCCAGACCCAGGGCCCCATCTGGCTCCAGCTGTTGCCAGTGAACAGCAGGAAGCCTGAGTGGGCCTGATCAGACCCCAGCCACTGCCAGTCAGCAGCAAGTGTCAGAGAGCCAGATCCAGCTCCTGCCACTGCTGACAAGTGGTATGTGGCCCAGGTGGGCCCAATCCAGCCCCAGCCACTGATGACCAGTGACAGGAGGCCAGAGGCAGATCGGAGGCACGACCAGTCCATGGTGACTCAGGGCATGAGTCCTGTGAGCCCAGCAGTAGTGACAACTCTGCTGCCCCTATTCCTTGCAGTTTTACCATGCTTAAGTTATCTCAGCATGGCTTCCCTACAGACCAGCATTACAGTGAAATTATGTATTGGCAAGTTGCAAAGGGGTAGCCATGTTAGTTCAGTTCAGCAAAACAAACACAGAGTCCTACGGCACTTGAAGACTAACAAATGTGTTTATCTCATGAGTTTTCTTGGGAGAAAATCCCACTATGTCAGACACCTTGAAGATGCAGAAACTTACAGAATGGGAGAAAAATAAAGGCAGGGAAGCATATCTCATAGGATCAGATGACACTGTAACAACAAATCAAAGCAGTTGTTAAGACCTGAACACAGGGGAACAGCATATAGAGGAAAATGAGGTCAAATCATCTGTTGTAATGGGGGCAGGAGGGTGGGAAATCCAAAGTCCTCATGTAGCCCTGAAGAAACACTGCCAAATTTGCATGAGTTCCTATTCTGCAGTTTCTCTTTGAAGCCTTGAGTTGTTTTTCATTGTCTGAGCACAACTGTCAGCAAATCATCAACGGAGTGATCAGGAAAACTGAAGGGCTCACCTACTGTTTTTGGTTTGGTTTGGTTTGGTTTGGTTTGGTTTGGTTTTTATGTTTTGATGTCTGATTTCAGATTTGTGCCCATTTACTATTTTGCACAGAGAATGTGCTATCAATACTCCTAGCTATCTTTGAGACACCACAGACTTCCTGAGAAAAATTCAATCCATTGGTGAGCTTCCAGAAAACCCCATCCTGGCCACTATGGGCGTAGAAGCTCTTTATAACAACTTCCCACCCAAAGATGCATTGCAAGCTATTAGAAGAACCATCCCAGATGATGCCACAGCACACCTCATGGCTGAACTCTGTGACTTTGTTCCCACTCACAACCATTTCAAATTTGACAACAATTTATACCTTCAAGTTGCAGCACTGCTATGAGTGACTGCATGACTCCACAATATGCCAACATTTTTATGGCTCACTTAGAACATTTCCTCAAGTCTCATCCCAAAGAACCTTGAAGATTTCCACCGAGATGTCAACAATTTCCACAATCAAACTTAGCCTGGAACACTCCACACAGGAGACCCACTTTCTGAACACTACAGTACAAATTAGTGATGGATATATAAACACTGCCCTATACCAAAAACCTGCTGATCACTATAGTTAGCTATATCCCTCAAACTTTCATCAGAAACATACCACATGACCCATTGTTTGCAGACAAGCCCTAAGATATAACCACATTTGCTCTGTTCCCTCAGACAGAGACAGACACATTCAGGATCTTTATCAAGTATTCTTAAAACTACAGTACCCACCTGTGGAATAGAAAAAAACAAATTTACAAAGCCAGGCATGTACGTCAAAGTCAACTACTACAGGAGAAGCCCCAAGAAAGAAAACAACAGTACGCCACTAGTCATCACCTAGAAGTTCCAAGTCAGATTTCTACAGTGCATCATCAAAGATCTCCAGCCTGTTCTACAAGATGATCCCTCATTCTCTCAAGCCTGAGGAGACAGTCCTTTCCTCACTTACAAACACCCGCCCAATCTTAAAGAGACACTTACCAGCAACTACAGATCTAACACCAGAACCATTAAAGCAGACACATATCCCTGCAACAGACCACACTGCCAACTTTGCCCACATATCTACACAAAAGACACTATTACAGTACGGCTGTGTTCACACACACATGGTTATTTCGAAACACGTTGTGTCGAAACAACTTGTTTCGAAATAACGCCTTATTTCAAAATGACAATTTGAATTAGCAAAAAAGTCATTTCGAAATAGGCTAAAAAGCGGGAAACGAAATAGCAAGTTCACAATGTGAACAT
>ML681993.1:22046356-22105648 GCA_007922195.1 Podocnemis expansa
TACTGAGTCCGGTGTCTCCTTCTCCCATCGCGGTTGGGAACCAACAAGAAGGTCGTGGAGAATAACAGGGCTAAGATTCTGTGGGACTTCCAGATCCAGACAGACAGGCAGGTACTGGCCAATCAACCAGACATCGTGGTAATAGACAAGGACCAGAAGACAGCGGTGGTGATAGATGTAGCCATGCCAAGTGACAGCAACATCAGGAAGAAGGAGTATGAGAAGCTGGAGAAGTACCAGGGCCTGAAAGAGGAACTAGAACGGATGTGGAAAGTGAAGGCCAAAGTGGTCCCAGTGGTGGTAGGAGCACTCGGGGCTGTGACTCCGAAGCTGGGAGAGTGGCTCCAACAGATCCCAGGAACAACATCAGAGCTCTCTGTCCAGAAGAGTGCAGTGCTAGGAACAGCTAAGATACTGCGCAGAACCCTCAAACTCCCAGGCCTCTGGTAGAGGACCCGAGGTTGAGGATGACACATATCACCTATAGGGGGTGAGAGAGGAATTATATATATATATATTAAAAAAAAAAAAATCCTCTCTCACCCCCTATGGATGTGAATTAGTATTAATTATATTGTTATTGTTTCTTTTGAAAAATTAAATCCCATATTCATTATTTTTCCTGAGAATATCAGGCCAACAAACATATTATTAGCCAGAGATTTGTTTGTTTTGTTTTTAACATCCTTCCCAAATTAATGACGGCACACAGTGCAGAAGGAAGTGTTTTCCATTCTCCTCTGTCATTTCCTGATGATTGCAATGCCTGATGGTGTAGAGAACAACTACTGTTCCCTCCTTGCTTTGTAGAGTTACCTTTGGGTTTCCTCATTTCCTTCTACCATTTTTTTCCATTTCACAGCTTCAGGCAAGAGTCTCTGTGTTGGTATGCAGAGCCCCAATATATTCAAAGCTTCCTTCTCAGTTTGGTGGAATTGCTGATTGGTAGTTTCTCAGGTCGCTTTGTTAGTGATGTACTCTTTCAAAACTATATGCAATACTCTTTTGAAGGCACTTATTTTGGATTTTTTCTTCATCTGTATCTAACAATTTAGTAGATCACCAGGTCTCACAGCTGTATAATAGCAATGATGTCATGTTTCAATCGAAAACTCTCATTTTTGTCCTGGTGTTGTATAGCTTTTATGTTCATCTATTGCTAAATTTAGAAAACTTTCTATCCCTGATGTTGGTTCGTTGTTAATGTCTCCATTGGCTATTTTTTAGTTTCCCAGAGAGAAAACTTTTTGTACTTTCTTCATATTTTTGCATTCTGTTGTGATCTGACTGCTTGATATCTTCATTTCAAGCATCTATTTTAGAATAATTAATTTTTTGCCTCTCTTGCCCTGCCATTTATGTCATGTTGCCTTTTATTCTTCTTAAAATATTGGTACTGCATTAACTTTCTTCAAGTTCTTTGGAATTTCACATGTGTTTCAGGACTAATCAACACTAGCACTCCAGATTACTCCCCAACTTTTTTTAAAGCTGTTCAATATAGTTTATGTGTCCATTGTTTAAAAACTAACTAACTAACTAACTAACTAACTAACAAAACTTTAGTAGATGCTTTTTAACATCCTCCTGAGTTCTTATTGCAATCAAAAGTATTTAAGCATTATCATTGCATGATATAAATATATCATCTGACTTTTTCCCAAATGCAGAATAGAACTATTTAATGATCATTTCTGCCTTTTCTGAATTATTACTTCCCCTTTAATAAAGTATTATATTACTTTAAAACTGAAAAGGTGATTTAGTGAGAACAAGTCTTTCATTTGTAGATTGATATATCAGGGGAAAATTTCCACAAATACATATAAAACACAATCAAATTCCCCATGAGAGGAAGCATATGAAAAAAAAAAAAAAAAAAAAAAGAAACACTAGCTAAAATAGAGAATTGCATTTTTATAAAGAAAGAATTGATTTAATACCCTAAATTTTCTGAAAATTTGACAAGAAACGGCAAGTTTTTAGACTTATTCTGGTTTGTTTTAAAATAATTGTTTTAAGTGGAAAACAAAATACAATCTTTATTTGAGAGTAAATATCTCCCTCTTCTGGATGTCTTGTGAAGTTCATGCACTTGAGATTCTGGACACAAAACAAGAAGTGCTGATTAGTTCTCTGGACACATATTATCTGAAAAAGCTGATTATTAGTTCTTCTAAATCTGCTGTGCTATTATCTTGAGGAAGAACAGAATCATATTTTTCCACTTTTTTCCCTTGACATTTACCTCCCAAGGAATTCATTTTCATTGTCACAGTGCCAGTCGCAAATAGTAAAACCAGTGCAAAAAGAACATACATTTCTAGGATACTTCAAACTGTACTGTTATATTACTAGAGTATTCTTGATTCTTATGTCATTTACATTACTAAGCACAGTAAGTGAAAACTTACGCTCTGCTAGAAGGCTGTGTCAAGATGTAATGTTTGACTACTTTTATAATTTATTAATAAACACAATAAAAAGTACAAAAATCATTAATGGCTTAAAAAAAAAAACTTGTAATTTTGCTTTTCAGTCTCTTTCCAACTTGTAAATAAGCATGCCAAAGAGGAGCTAATGAGAGCAAGCATATTTTTCTATTTTAGGTTATGATATTTGTTACAGAGCTCATCAAGTATCAGCTGATCCTGAAATTTGTAAGGACAACCAAGGAGCCCTGTGGCACTTTTAAAGACTAACACATTTATTTTATGCCTGAACTTTCATGGGTGAAGTCCCACTTCATCGGCTGACAGAGTGACTATGCCCATGAAAGCTCATGTGTGAAATAAATGTGTTAGTCTTTAAAAGTGCCATAGACTCCTTGTGTGTTTTGCTGAATTAGACTAACATGGTTACCCCTTTAGAACTTAAATTTATCAGTGACTGCCACAGGCAAAAATAGTATGCTTCTTCAGATACTACTTACAGTTGGATGACCATGGGTGTAATGGTTTCCCATAATAGAAAATCATTTGTGATTATGTTAATAGAAAGCTATGCTAAAATAACTGGACATTCAATCAGTTTGTATCTGGAATGTTAGTGCTGACAGTCTTCATTTCATGTAGGAAGTGATATTCTTTAGCAGTGAATGTTTGGCCATTGTTGAGGGGGGAAAAAAAAAAGAAGAAGAAGAGAGAGAGAGAGAGAGAGAAATAAGTAAATTTAGCACATGTATTCACATTTTAGGATACTGTATATACTGCTGTAAAGTACTCTAAACCATAGTACTCATATAGGGAATATTAGACATATGAACTTTGTGTATCATGAAAATTAAATACAAATACACAAATATATAGATAAACATATATATGTCCATTATACATAGACATACAATGCATAGTTTATATATACATAGATTTTATGTACACCAATTTTGTGTACACCAATTTTATTACTTTTTTTAAATATTAGATCCATAACAAAATGTGCTGTTGTTTATTGTCTATACCAAAGACCCTACATTAATATCAGGCTTCAGAGTGTATTTAATACATCACGTACACATTCTAATTTTAAAAGGCATGTGTACTGGATTTATATTATTTTATTTCCAACAGTAACACAAAGATCCATGATATCAAAACTTAACATACTGGTCACATAAAACTATCTGTGAAGATAGTGAACATTTTATATATTTCCTGTTTGTAAAAAACATTAACAAATCTTTAGAACTATATTTTGTGCCTAAATTAAGGGGGGGGGGGGGAGTACAACATTTTGAAACCCAGCTGTCTAAAATCCAGCTACTAAATCCAGTTTTAGGCACCTTGAAATGGAGTGTCTACACAGGGGTTAAAGTAAGGTGGAACAGCCTGGAACACCATTCCTGGGCCCACTATTTTTAAGGGCTCAGCATTCTGGGCCCACTAAAAATAGAAAGTGGTGCCAGAATGCTGCATTATGGGGCCCACCACTGAAAAATAGCAGGCCCCAGAATGCAGCATTCCAGCAACATTTTCTATTGTTAGGGGCCTGAACACTGCACCACTAAAAATAGTGGGGCCCAGAATGGTGTTCTCCCATGTTCTCACAGGGAAGGGGAGGGAGGAGGGTATTCTGGGGCAGGGCCCAAGCCAAGCCCCAAGCTCTGCCCCAAAGCCTTTCCTTTGAGGCCCTGCCCCAACCTGGGGCCTGCCTCCACTCCCTGCACCCCAGGCAGGCTCAGGCCATGCTGCCAGCCTGGCCCGGGGTCTACCACCTCCTCTGTAGCTGCATTGCCCCCAGTAAGTACAGGGGCGGCCGGCTCATGCTGGGGGGTGTTGGGAGTAGGTAAGGGGGGGTATTGGGTGCAGGGTGTTGGTATTGGGGGTGGTATTGGGGGCTGAGTAGATGGGGGGACAGGAGAATGGATATTAAGGACAGGAGCTGGGGTGGAGGGAGGCAGTTGGGGGCAGAAGCTGGGGTGTGGGAGGGAGGCCCACCTGCATGGGGAGGGTGGCCCACCTGATTAGGAGGGTTCTGGGGCCCACCAAATTAGACTTTAACCCTGGTGTCCACACAAGCTCTAAAAAGATTAAGATGGCGAGTTAACTGCCCAGCTGTATCTATAAAATAATGGGGGAAGGGGCACAGCTGGAGAGAAAAAGGCTGAGCCTATATAATTCAGGAAACTGGCAGAAGATGTGGCTGAAGGAAAGGTGTCTTTAGTCATTCCCTAAGAGATGGAAGGAATGTTTGGGCTGCAGGGAAGTAGGTTGTAGTCACTTCCTAAGGAGAGTGAAAAGGGAGATCGGTAAACCTAAAGAGAAGAAAACTCAGGACCATTGAAGAAAGCTCAGGAGAAAGCATCAAGGTAGGATAGTGCAGGCCTTAACTGCTGACCAGAAGCTCTCTGAGCTGGGACCCAGAAAAAAAGCTGGGAGCAGGTTCCCCATCAGTCACTGAGGAGGTAGAAGAGGGCTGCCTGGGCTGGTTTGTCAGGGAAGGATTTTGTTGCATAACCACCCCTTGCCTTCGAGCAACACTTATGGTGACCTGATGGGAAGACACAGTCACAAAGAGGAGGCTGCAGATTCTGGAGTGAGAGAGGCTGTAGGCTGAGATGAGATAGGTAAAAACACTGCCTAAGAAGAATTTGGTGTTTAGTAGAGCAAATCCCCAGCATGGCCAGGAGGAGGTGCCACCTGTGGGGAGAGAACCTTCTGATACATCTTAAGAGAAGTGACTTGATTTACAGATATGTTAAATAATTCCAACTCCCACAGCTTTCCAACTAGAGGCAGACAGCAATCTGCCGCATTGTTCTTATGCTACAATAAACAGGCACCGTGGAAGCAAATACTACTACTTTCTGTTCCAAAGAACTCCTCATTGGGATCTGAATGTGTAATTTTTTTTGTAATTTCTGCATGGTGGTACTCTTTTGTGCAGAGCTTTAACTAAAGAAGCCAGAGCCTGGGAAGTGTTCCAATCAGAACGCATCCCTCACAACAGCAAGCGCCTGGAGTGATCAGCAGGGAACCTGTCCTTTAATGGAGCAGCTCAATGGAGCCACTGCAGCACACCTGGAGCAAAGTCCTGTTCACCTTGCCGTAGTTACGACTCTGCTTTTGTGTGTTTGTGCATGTGTGTGCTTGAGAATGAGTGTTTGTCTGTCATAATGGGCCCTCTCCAACATGCTTTAGTGCTTCCTGTTAGTGAGAGAGTGACATGCTTTTGAGCCACACAGAATTATCTTCATATATAAGAAAGATACTAGACCTCATTGTAATCTGAAAGCTCATCTTTCTCCTTCCAATAATAGTTGGTCCAATAAAAGATATTATGTCATCCACCTTGTCTCGGTAATATCCTATAACATACCTACAACTACACTGCATATGCTAATGTTTATGACAGTTATCCATACATTGCTAAATAAGTGCTTAAAGATTTGGGATGATGTCAAAAAACTTTGTACTGATCAAAATCAAAATGTTGTAGGAGAGAAATTCCACTTACGGTACTTCAACTGAAACATCATCAATGGGCTCCTGGTTGATCCTAATAGATGAAGAAAATACCTGTTCTTTAACCAATACTGACTGAGGTATTAATAATGGTACGTAAAGCATGAAGCTTATTTTCCCAAAACCAGGTCAATTTTATACAACTAAAATCAGCAGTAAACTGAGAAAATGTTATAAATATTCATCATACAAAATTTCAAAAATGACTTCACTGAAAGTTTTATTTATATATTCCATACAATGGATCAAAGCATAGGCTTTCTACATTCAGATATGATTGTGTTAGATGAAGGAAGAATTCAGGTGGACTTAGTGCAGCCTCTAGTGGAGAGTCTTCTAGTTAAAGTATCATTTTGTCTCATGGAACAAAATAATTGTCATTAATAAAAATTAAGAATTGGTATGTCTAACAATCAGGTGAGAAACTCATTTAACTTCTCCTTCCAGATAGCTTTCAGACAGAAATATACTTGTTTGAACCATTGCCTTACAGTAAATGTGGTGTACAGAAAAGCAATAATCATTATTATGGCTATAAATTAGATACATACATCATATTTTGAACAAATTCTTCCCAGTTACATATGTGAAAAGCTGCTGGATATCACTGAAATTGATAGAATTACATTAGAATTAAATGTGCATAAGCCTGAGCAAAATTTTGTTGGTACAAGATAGCAGGTGTTCTAATTCTAATTTGTTCTAATTTTACCTGCAAAAAAGAGGATTCAGTTTCTTCCCCCTGGAGAAAAAAGTCTAATTTCAGTACATCTGTTAAGGTAAGTGCAGCATATAATAATGTGTTAGCATAATAAAAGTAATAATCATTCTTGAACTGATGGTTATAAATTGATTCACATTGGATTTTAGGGCTCAGCTCCTCCTAAATACCTTTGAGGATCTAGGCCTAAGTGCATTAGAAGCATAAGACCACTTGGTGTTCAATGCAAATTTTGTGCTCCTAAATGTCTTAATTGTTTTTTTTGTTTGTTTTTTGTTTGTTTTTTGTTTGTTTGTTTTTGTTTTTTGATAATCCTATGCTCACATTTTGTTTTATTTTATTTTATTTTAGCTTATGACTAGAGTGGTTTACAAATAGGAAAGAAATAATTTTGATTGATATTTTCAATTACCTCTTCTTGTAATGGAAAGCTTGGACTACCCTTGATGACCTATGCAAATAGGTTCAGTGACATGTTAGAAGCAAGACAAACAAGGACCCCTGTGGCTCTATTAAAGACTAACACACTTATTTAATGCATAAGCTTTCATAGGAGAAAATCCCACTTCATCAGATGGTTGAAGATGAAGAACTTACAGAACGGGAGGCAAATAAATGCAGAGAAGCATAAGTCATAGGATCAGGTCAAATTATTTCAGGAAAGGAAAGCAGTTCTTTAGATTCATTGTGAAACAACATATTAGAATGTGGGCAGGTAGAGATAGGAGAAAGTCACTTACTGTAATGGCAAAGCCAGTTCAAATCTCTGTTCAAGCCTAAGCTAAGGGTATCAAATTTGTATATGAATTTTAACTCTCTTTTATTAGAAACTGATAATTATACTGAACTCATAGGTTTGCCGTATCACCACAATGCTACATGTGCACTGCATATCATGATATTCAACACTCCTCACTGAAGTAATTTTACTAGAAGTAGTTTGTACTCTCATAGCCTTTTTCACAGAGACTCTGAGCATTGCACCATAGGTTTGCAAGTGATCAAATTTTGACTGCAGAGGCCTTTAGGAAATGCAAAATGTTGTCTTCTGTTAGACCTCCTATTCAGCCAGCCACTTTTCAGCTGGTTGACCATTCCTACTTCTGCAGACAATAGAAAAAGTGTTTACCCAGTTGAGGTAATTTGTTCCATGGGGATATGATTTCTAAAGCACATTGATGTGTTTTTCATTAGTTGATCATATAGAAGCTGCTGGTATGCTTTAACATAGTGCTATTTAACTACATTAAAGTATGCTGGGGAAGTTTACTGTATACCAGCAGACCTGTATAAAACAACACAACCCCAAGGGAACAGGGCCAGCCCAAGGTTTATTGGCACCCTCGGTGCCTGAGATTTTTGTGCCACTTCCCCTGGGCCTGGTGGATGGTGCCCCCCCCACGCAAGCCTGGGAAAGTGATGGGCGGGCACTGCACAGGCTGCTGGACTGAAGCACTGAGGTGGTGCCGTTCCCTGGTCTGGGGCTGGATCCCCTTCTGCAGCCAGATCCCAGCCTTGCTCCTTCTTAGGCTACGCGCAGAGCAGGGCACGAAGAGCTTGCTGGCTCCAGCCCAGCCCTATAGCACCCCCCAGCTGTTGGTGCCCTAGGTGAACACCTAGGTTGCTTCTATGGACAGACTGGCCCTGCATGGGAAATTCATGGAAGAGCAAGAGACCATACTAACTTTGATGCAGAGCCATATTTTTGCTCCAGAACTTCTCTTAAGACAGGGGTCAGCAATCCCCCCCCCCCAAAAAAAGAGCCATTTTAAAAAATTCCTTCAATAACCAAGTGTTTTGATAGCCACAATAGATGTAGTCTCCAGGTGGGTGGTGGCAGAGGGTAGGAGCTGGGCCAGGGTGCCTGCCACAGTGTCCCCTGTTGTGGGGAGAGCCCAAAACCAAAAAGAGGCCCCATCCAGGGTCCTCTGGTGGCAACAGAGCTCGGAGCTTGGCACAGGCCATCCACAGGGTTCTCCAGTGGCAGGAAGGGGGCCTGAAGCCAGGAGCCTCAAGGGGGCAGTCGAAAAGCTGTATGTGGCTCTGGAGCCACAGGTTACAGACCACTGCCTTAAGAAGAAGCAGGGGATTGGATGGGTGCAATTCTTGCCAGTGGAACCCTATTCAAAGGGAGCCATGGTGCACTGACAGCCTGCATGACCCTGGCCTTCAGCTAATTCTCTGAGCTCTCAGGCTCTGAGGACTGAACTCTAATGGTTATTACCAAGGGTCCAGATTAATATTCTTTTACAGGCACAAGCTTCAAGCAACTTGACAAAAGGAGCTTTCCTGTCTTTCTGCTCTCCTCCCACAACTCCCTCACTTTAGATTTGTCTCAGAATTATTGTAAATCAATCTCTTGCCTAACTGAAGTGTGTGAAAAACAGATTAGATTCAGCCTTTTATTCCTAAGACTTCAATATTATAAAATGCAATAGGTAGCAGGAATTGGTTAAGGCATCTTTTAAGATTGTCATTGGTTCTGTGATTTTAGCTTCGATCTAGTAGAAAGAATTTAAACATAGGACTGGATTGTGCCATTGTCTGATCCTACATAACAGGAACTGCATAAATATTTTGTTCCAGGAGCAGTCGAGGCAAAGAATTGTGACAAAGGCACCATTACCTTCCTATCCCAAAACAGGCACATGGAGAGTATGAGGGTGACCTACTAAAAGAACAGCTGCACCCATTCCTACACTTCTCAAACCACTGTCCACAGACCTGTGTGTTGGTTGGACATAGCATATATGCCAATCCTATCTCTCACACCTACTGCCATGTTCCCTTTTAGCAAAGATATCACACAGGAGAAAGAGGAGGGGGTTTACTTCTTCCTTAGCTTTCAGTAATCACAAAGGGCTGAGGCCTGAATATTCCCACTAGAATTATTTTGGTTCAGTAGCTTGTAGAATGTAAAAGATTAAGAAGGGCTAACACTGTAATGTGTATCAGGCATTTAGAAAAGGCCAGATTTTCAAAAGTTTTCCTTTCCCACAAATGGGACCAAGTTTTTAAAAGAACTCAGCAGTCAAATGTCCACACTTTTAAAATTATGGGCACTTAATTTAGAAGCTTAAATGGGAGCTGGATTCTTTTGTACATCTTTTTTAGCAACTGAGAAAAAATGGGAGCTTTTTGCCTTTCTTTTGAAAGAATGTGTTTCCTTCTTTTGAAAATCTGGCCCATAATGTTCTTGCAGTATCTATGTATCTATCTATCTATCTATCTATCTACCTACCTATCTATCTATCTATCTATAAGAGGATGGGATTAGAAAGTCATTTGTTCTGTCCCCCTCTGCCCCATGGGAGGTTTTTTTTGTGTGATCTAACAAATCATATGAAAAATTGTCATTTAATTATATATATGATTGAGAAGTGGATACAATGGATGGTTACCATATTTCTAGTTCACAAACAGGGTACACTGCAGATGAGGAGTTCAAGTTCCTACCTAACTTTCCTTCTGCCCCCATTCATGTTTCCTTGGCTTCATGGAAGTTTCTCTAGGCTGGACAGTGCCACTGAGGATAAAAACAGTATAGGGAACTGAGTCTTCTCCAGTTGCTTCTCTGTAGAGAATGATCAAGCCTATAACTGCTAAAGCAGCCACACCCATGAATCCACTAGGAAGGATCTTACACAAAATAGTAATCAAAAGGTGAGACCTTGACTAAAATGTGCAAATTCGATTAAGCTGAAATGTCTAAAGGTATTAATATTTTGTGTCTATGACCTTGTCTACTTGGTGGCATGTGATTTCTAAAGTGTGGTAATGAGTTATGCACTAATTGGTGTGTGTAGACCTGCTGGTGTGCAGTAAAACCTCCTCAGTGCTCTTTAATATAGTTAAACATCACTATGCTCAAGCTCTACATAAACCAATTAATGTATAACACACTAGTGGGGTTGTTTTCCAGCTGCCCAGTTCTGAAGGCACAGGAGGAAGCAAAGAAGTAAGGGTAGCATATTACACTATGCCTCCTTTACTTCTGTACTTTGGCTGATGGGATCACTGCTCTCAGAGCTGGGTGTCTGGCCAGCAGCCTCCATTCTCTTGCCACCCAGTTTAAAATCAAGGACACCTTACTGATTTTGTTTACAAAATGTACATAAGTCCTCTCTCTTTGGAAATGCATACAGGAAATTCCCTGCTGCAGAAACCTCAGCTAAAGCATCAGTGCCATGTACCAAGAAGCAGCTGACTTGGGCCTCTGTCTCTCCTGGAATATTATAGCTTAAACTCGCTGTTACTTGTCAATAGCTCAGTCTTCTCTGGGTATGTCCACATCAATGTTCCCTCTAAGCTGCGCTGGCGCGCTGCAGCTCAGCCCGCCGCAGCCGCCAGCGCAGCGAAGGCTGCCAGCAGCACATCGCCGGCAGCCACAGTCCCTGGTTAGAGCTCCTCTGGGGCTGGGAGTTTTCAAAACTCCCGCCCAGAGAAGCTCTAATGGAGCATGCCCAGAAAATCTGGACATGCTCTGTAGAGCTTCTCTGGCCCCAGGAGCTGTGGCTGGGCCATCTGGCTCCAGCCACAAGGTAAGTTTCTGGGGGTCACCAGGAGTGGGGGTGGGGAAGCTGCTGGGAGCAGGCCCGCGGGGGCATGGGGGGGCTGCTGGGAGCAGGGGGTGGCTGCCAGGACTCGGGGGCAGCTAGGAGCCGGGGGCGGGGGGCGGCCGGGAGCGGGCCGCAGGGGTGGAAGGGTGGCTGGGCGCAGGGGGGCTGCTGGGCAGCCGGGAGTGAGCCCATGGGAACATGGGGGCAGTCAGAAGCAGGCCCGTGGGGATGGGGGGGCTGCCAGGAAAAGGCCCGCGGGAACGGGAGGGCCTTCAAGTGCGGGGGCGGCCGGGATTGGGCCCACGGGGGGGGGGGGGGGCCGCCGGGAGTAGGAGGAGGGGGGGCGGCCGGGAGCGGGCCCGCAGAGGTGGGGGGCCGCTGGGGGGGCATGAGCGGGCCCATGGGGAGGGGCAGCGCAGCAAGCCTGCGGGGGGGGCGGGGCAGTGCAGCGAGCAATATGAGTTGCTCAGCTGCCACCAACTCTTAGAGGGAACATTGGTCCACATGTCTCTTTTAAATCAAAATAACACTCGTTATTTTGATTTTAAAAAGATTAGGTCCACGCAAAGTAAATCTTATTTTGAAATGACAGGCTCTGCCATTTTGAAACAAGAGCCATTATTTCAAAATAGCTTAAACCCACTTTAACCCAAAACATCTGTTATTTCGAAATGGTTATTTCAAAATAATGCTATTTGGACATGTTATTTTGAAATAACTGCTATTTCAAAATAACATGATTTGACCTTCCTCCCAGGGTGCACAGCACCAGGAAGGAGGAAGTGCCGTCCCCTGCCCGTGCCAGGCAGCGTGCTGAAGGGCTTCAGTAAGCATGGCAGCATGTGGCTTTGCTGGCACACAGGGGAGATGCCGTGTCACTGTTTGGAGCAATAAGGAGGTCCTGTGTCTCCTCAACATATGGAGGAGGCAGGATATCCTTGCCTGGTTCCATGCCAGCCACAGGAACCAGGACGTGTTTGCAGACATAGCCACAGTGTACACTATGGAGCAGGTGCGCTCCAAGATCAAAGCCCTGCGGCAAGACCTTACCCACACTGTGGAGGCACGCCAGCTCCAAGGGGCAGGTAGCAGTGCCACCTACCCATTCTATTGGGAACTCCACGAGTTCCTGGGGGCTGAGCCCAGTGGCCTCCCAGCCCAGCTGTTATACCAAAAAGGGCACCCAGGAGAGCATCCCCCCAAAAAAGAAAAGACTAGCAGGATCTTATACAGGGAAATAAGGCAATATGCCACATTTACTGTAAATAAGTAAGAATAGCAAAAGTCAGTCACACACACACACACACACACACACACAAAGTTCTGCAACCTGGTATGACATAATTATCAGTCCTTTCAAGTGTTCCTTGAGCCAGCCTATTGCCCAGCTAGGCTAGGCACAAGAAGGGCACCAGGCCTCTGTCGGGCGCGATCCGATGCTCCAAGATGACAGTTGCAGAATGAGACCCCAAAGTTTTCATGTTCTTACCCATTTTTTATACTTGCTGGCCTTCATGTAAGTCTATGGGATTTGCTGTGTCATGTAGCCTCAGGGTTCCTTTGAAATCTCTGGTCACCACTCACTTGCATACTTGATTGTATTTTGTTCTTTTCTTTCTCGGGTGGCTCCTTCTGTTTGCTTTGAGATGTCCGCATTGTTCAGCCAGTTAGATGGTACTTATGGTTCATCAGGACAGGCTGCCAGTTGAGACTGGCCTCTTCACACACACACCCTTCATTCACACACCTTGTTCACACATTTAAATGAACATACACAGCATATGCCTAAACCAGGTTTCATCAAGTATACAAAATGGAGTTCAGTGTTTAAGCAGGAGTTCCAAACTGATAATATGGAGTCTTGTTGGACATTGGTTATAATGTCTTTTACACTGGGTAATGCATTATCTATCTCTACTCTGTGGTGTTTTGGACTATCTAGGGTCATTGGGCTTGTCATAGTGATAAATGGGAGAGTTGTTTAGGTGCTAGGAAAACCTGTCTGTCTTCTCTTTCTCTCTCAGTTCTCTTCAATAAAGACTTCTGATACAGCTGTGAATATGTTGCCCTCCTTAGTGGATTATAATTCCCCTTAAAACTCTACATCTGGTGACGAGGGTGAGATATGTGATGGAATAGCTATTCCTTAACAATCCTGGCAACTTTGGAAAACCAGAATACAATATAAGAAGCAAAACTTTATTTTACTGCTTGCATGGGGGTTGGGTGGTAGCTGTGAAAGCTGATTTGTTTGCCTAAGGGCTAGCTGGCTATTCTGAAAGCTGATCTGCCTGTTGTTAAGTACAAGGAAGAGATAAGGCTGGCTGACTTTTCTGAAAGCTGATCTGCCTGCTGTTAAGGGAAGAGACAAACAATAACCACAAGAGGGCATCATGGCTTTACTTACTACCCCCTTTGAAGCATATGATTGTTCCGCAGATTCGTGGCAGACATATACAGCCCGATTTCAAAATTTTGTAATAGCAAACGACATAACTGATGAGAAGAAGGTACCAGTTCTTCTAACAGTCATTGGAGTTAAGACTTATAATTTGCTATGTGATTTGCTTTATCCGGAGAAGCCAGAGAAGAAACCTTACGGGGACCTAGTGGAAGTTCTGGGAGCACATTTTTCCCCAAAGCCACTAGTAATTGCAGAGAGGTATAGGTTCTACCAAAGGAACCAAGAGGAAGGTGAATCAGTTATACAATTTGTAGCAGCTCTGCGGAAGCTGGCAGCACACTGTGACTTCAAGAACATGTTAGAGGAAATGCTGCGTGACAGGCTGGTGTGTGGCCTGCACAGTGAATCAACACGAAAACACCTATTGACTGAAGGTCAACTCACCTTGCAGAAGGCTGTGGAAATTGCAGTCTCCATGGAATGTGTCACCCAAGACATGCAACAGATCGGGGTCAGTGTCCGTAAAGTATCCCTACAATCTGCTCCCAGGGCACGGGGGAGACAAGAATGTTACCGGTGTGGGAAGCAGGACCACCTTGCATCAGAGTGCCGTTTAAAGAACTACTGTGTCGACAATGTGGTCAGAGAGGGCACATTGAACGTGCCTGCAAACAAAGGAAGGGTGAGCCAAACAGAAGTGGCAGACCTGAGAAAAATGGGCCGTTGGGTTGGCGGACTAAGAGGGAAATTCTGCATGCAGTAGAGCAGAATACTGGTGATCATAGTGATACCCAATTGGAAGATGAAGATTCCATCCATGTTTTGTCTATAACAGCTGGCCCACGTAAATTCTGGGTAACACCTGTGTTAGAAGGCAAACCTACATGCATGGAACTGGACACTGGCGCAGCAGTTTCATTAGTTTCTAACCTTGTGTATGAGAAGGACTTTAGACATCTGCCACTTAAGCCGACAGTAGTCGTTTTGAACACATATACTGGAGAGACTGTTCCTTTGTTGGATACTATTGATGTGAAAGGAGAACTCAATGGACAGACCATAAAGCTACCACTGTTTGTGGTAAAGGGGAATTACCCAGCCCTAATGGGAAGATCTTGGATCAGGAAAATCCAACTCGATTGGTCACAAGTGCATCAATTGACTAAAGAAGAAATGAATCTAGCAGCAATACTAATGAAACATGCTGCTGTTTTTGGTGAAGACTTAGGCAGTATGAAGGGAATCACTGTGAACTTAAATATAAAGCCTGATTGCCGACCAAAATGTTTGAAGGCCAGGATGGTGCCATTTGCCATCAGACCCAAGGTGGAAGAAAACTTGGAGCGGTTAGTCAAGGAGGAAGTCTTGGTGCCAGTTACTCAGAGTCAGTGGGCGACACCCATTGTCCCAATAGTGAAGAAGGATGGCTCCATTCGGATTTGTGGAGATTTCAAGGTCACTGTCAACCCAGTGTTATGTGCAGAACAATATCCTCTTCCCCGCATTGAGGACATCTTTGCAGGTCTGGCTGGAGGACAAAAATTTAGCAAGATTGATTTGAGTCAAGTGTATTTACAGATGCATGTTGAAGAAGAATCTCAAGAATTGTTGACAATTGTAACACATAAGGGGTTGTACAGATACTGTCGTTTACCTTTCGGCATTACTTCAGCCCCAGCTTTGTTCCAAAGGGCAATGGATCAGATTTTGAGTGGTTTATCCGGAGTACAGTGCTATCTGGATGACATCCTGGTCACGGGCAAAAATGAGGAGGAACACCTCACGAACTTGGAAGCTACTCTGCAAAGACTGGAAGAGTATGGTCTGCATGTTCACCGAGACAAATGTAAGTTTTTCCAGCCCTCAGTTGAATATTCAGGACATATAATTGATGCTGATGGTCTCCATAAGTCTCCAGCCAAGGTTAAGGCTATTGTGGATGCTCCACTACCTCAGAACGTAAGCCAACTTCGCTCTTTTTTAGGCTTATTAAACTATTATGGCAAGTTTATTCCACAATTAGCGACACTCCTGAAACCCCTACATGAGCTTCTGGGGCCGAAAAAGGCCTGGAACTGGACCGAAGCCTGTGATATTGCGTTTAATGATGCTAAACACTCACTGGTAAACTCTAAGGTTCTGACACATTTTGACCCATCCTTGCCCCTTCAGTTGGCTTGTGATGCCTCCCCTTATGGAGTTGGGGCTGTATTGTCACATATTATGCCTTCTGGTGAAGAGAGGCCTATTGCTTTTGCTTCACGCTCCTTGACCAAGGCCGAAACTAAGTATGCCCAAATCGAACGCGAAGCACTGGGCATTGTTTTTGGCGTTCAGAAATTTCACCAGTACCTGTGGGGAAAGAAGTTCACACTTCTCACTGACCATCGACCCCTGACATCAATTTTGGGGCCACACACAGGCATCCCACATTTGGCTGCTAGTCGGATGCAACGATGGGCATTGATACTTTCTGGATACACATATGAAATCAAGTACAGGCAATCCTCTTTGCATTGCAATGCTGATGGCCTTTCAAGGCTACCCTTACTGGCACACCCACAGGATCAGGGCGAGGAAGGAATCTTTTACTTTGAACAGGTGGAAAACACACCCGTCACGGCTACTCAAGTGAAGAAAGCAACACGGGTTGACCCAGTACTCTCACGAGTTATGGATTTTGTGATGCATGGAACATTCTTACCTGACTCTCAGGTCTCTCCTGACCTCCGCCACTATGTGTCTAGGAGGACAGAGTTATCGACCCAATCCGGGTGTTTGTTGTGGGGTATGCGTGTCATTATCCCACCTTCATTAAGACCATGTTTGTTGGAACAGCTCCATTCAAGTCACTGCGGCATAGTGCGCATGAAAGAAATTGCACGGAGCTATTTCTGGTGGCCGGGCTTAGACAGGGCCATTGAAGAAGCGGCTAGAGCTTGTACCTCGTGCCAGAGCGTCCGGAACACACCGGAGTTGGCACCTCTTCACCCATGGGATTGGCCCGAAAGGCCATGGCAACTTATCCATGTTGATTTTACTGGCCCGTTTGAAGGATGTATGTTTCTGATTGCTGTGGATGCCCATTCCAAATGGCCAGAAGTCTCTGTAATACGGTCCACTACTACAGAAGCCACTATTCAGACCCTGCGTGGCTTTTTTAGTCATTACGGTCTTCCAGAACAGCTGGTGAGCGACAATGGACCACAATTCATTTCTCAGGATTTTGAAACTTTTATGAAGGCCAATGGAATACATCACATCAGGTCAGCACCGTATCATCCTTCCACCAATGGACTTGCTGAAAGGTTTGTACAGACTATGAAGCAAGCTCTAAAATCCGCAAAGGGACATTCTCCTCTTCATAAGCGTCTGGATAACTTCTTGTTGTCCTACAGAAATACTCCACAGGCTACAACTAAGGCATCTCCAGCTTTTCTTATGATGGGACGGCAGTTGCGCTCTTGCTTTGATTTGTTGAAACCACGAGACACACGGCAAGTGGTTCAACGCCAACAGCAGGACCAGGTCAGCAGACGTTCACCAAGAACAAAGGGCCGAACCTTCAGTATTGGACAGCCAGTTCTTGCTCGAAACTACGCTTCAAGAGCTAAATGGGTCCCAGCAACGGTCATTGCCCAGACAGGACCTGTTTCCTACTCTGTCCAGACAGCGAGTGGCCTAGTTTGGCGACGACATGTAGATCAGCTGCTTCTCCATCATGTCCACCCAGAAGATGCATCTCCAGCAGACATTTCTACTTCACCCTTTCTGATGATACAACATCAGAGCATGAAACGACTGTTTCTGTCTCTCCTGCTCCAGCCACCCCTTCAACGCCTTCAGCCTCCCTGAACCAACCGGACACAACATCCTCTCCGGTTCCGGCGACTTCCCCAGTACCTGTGATCCCACCACCACCAATACCACCTTGTGGGGTGGGCATACCAGAAGTTCGCCGTAATCCACCTCGTGACAGAAGGCCTCCTAATCGGCTGGATCTTTAGCTAGTGGTGACCCCCTCATCATGGGGCAGAATAATTCCCCGGGGGTTCGCCGGAGGTGGGGCAGTCTACCCTCATCTCCTAGTTTAGTTCTTATTCTTTCTGGGGGGGGGGAGGGTTTTATTCGGTGGGGGGGTGTTCATTAGAGGGGGAGGAATATGTGGTGTTTTGGACTATCTAGGGTCATTGGGGTTGTCATAGTGATAAATGGGAGAGTCGTTTAGGTGCTAGGAAAACCTGTCTGTCTTCTCTTTCTCTCTCAGTTCTCTTCAATAAAGACTTCTGATACAGCTGTGAATATGTTGCCCTCCTTATTGGATTATAATTCCCCTTAAAACTCTACATACTCCACAAGGGCCATCAACTCTGGGCAGTGCCCCAGCACAGCCTCCCCCTGGAGGGAGGGGACAGCGACTCCAAGGCATCCCTCGATGTTGGTGATGCCAGTCAACCTCCTGTCACACCACTGCCACCACCAGAGGCTACACCAGGGTCTCCAGAGCTCTTCCCTGTCCCGAAGGAGGAGATTGGCCCCACTGAGGAGGAGGAGGGGCCTGGTGACATGCCAACCCCTGTGGAGTAGAAGGCAGAGGAAGGGACATCTAGTCGGACATCTGGAGCCCCTGTTGATGAGTGTTCCTCTCCCATAGAAGCAGGCAGGACTGAGCCTGCCCAGGTCATGGGCAGCAAGGGGGCACAGCACAGGGACAGGCAGGGCACAGAGACAGGAGGTTCAGAGGCCATCCCATGGGCAAGGGTGCCCGGGGGACATGTGGCACCAGGGTCACAAGCCCATGCATGCCTGGGGTTGCTCAACAGAGGGTGGAAGTACAAAGATGCAGCTGCATATTTGGCGGGGCAGAGAGCGTACAGGCCACACCACTGGCAAGTGGCCTTGGGAGACTCTCCAGAGTAAGTCTTGTGTGACTGCAGCTCACCATTGTGGACACCGCTAGGCCATGCATGCCTCTGACACAGTGCCCCTCAGAACCCAGAGCCAGAGTCCTGCTGACAATCAGGGCAGAGGTGTGTGCTGCAGGCAGGCTGCACACAGGCAAGACCAGCAGGCAGGCGGGGCCAACCCCGTTTTGTGCTTCCCTCCAGCTGCTTGACCAGCTGCCCCAAGACCAAGGAGGAGGAGGGGCCACCGGATGTGAGAGAAAATCCTGGCCAGCCTTGTGGACCTGGGCCACCAAGCAGAGGACTCTGCCCAGGCTTGGAGACAGCAGCAGGCCTACCACCAGGATGCTGCCCTCTGCCTGCTGCAACAGGCAGTGACCACAGATGACCACCACACTTGAGTGGCAGGCCTTGGTGATAGAGTGCCAGAGGACCGTGCTCCAGACACTGAGCACCATGGTATAGGACATGGCCATGAGTGTCCAGCGCATCGTGGAGCACATGGTCCCTCCAGCAGCCAACAGAGGTTCACCCAGGGACCCTCATGTCCGTTGCCCAAGCCGGCCCCAGACCCGGGGTGGCTGTGGGCAGGGGCATGGGATGCCACCCCAAGACACCCACCCAGGCCCCGCAGGGACTCCCCTCCCACCCAAACTCCCCAAACCCACACTCCACTCCCATCTCCCAGTTTCAGGCCCTGCCCCCAGTCTCCCACCTGCCATCCCCATCTCCCAGTTTCAGGCCCTCCCCCCAGTCTCCTGCACCCCACTCCCATCTCCCAGTTTCAGGCCCTGTCTCCAGTCTCCGCCCACAGTTCCACATCCCCTGACCCACCCCAGCCCTTCTTTGCCCCAACCCCCCATGTTATGTTCAATAAACAGTTTCTGACACATATTAGTGCATATGTGTGTTTTTATTGGGTGTGGTTCATGGTGCGGGTGGATGGGTGGGGACTGGCTATAGCAGAATGGGGGAGATGGTGGTGTGACAGGGCAGACCTGGCCTCAGAGTTCCTCAGTGGCAAAAATGTTCATGAGTACATCATGAACTGTGATTGCCCTTTGTGACGCTCGCTTCTATGGGGCCATGGGTGTGGGTTGCTCATACTGGTCACTGATGAGCTGTGCCTCCGCCTCCCAAGCAGCAGGAATAGTCTCGCCCCGCAGGTCACAAAAGTTATGCGGGTCTATGCAGGCACTGAGGACCTCCATGGTAGTCTCCTCTGCAAGGTGCAGGCATGTAAGGAGGCACCTCCATCATGCCTTCAGCTGGCCAAATGCCCGTTCGATAGCCTGGTGGCAGCGGCTCACACGGCATTTGAAAAGCTGCCAGCAGGCGCTGAAGGGCCCTGTGTACGGGCGCATGAGCCATGGGTGGAAGGGATAGGCTGCACTGGCAACACTGAGGACGGGCACCTCTACTTCCTCGACATTGATAGTATGGGGGGGGGTGGAAGAAGGTGTCCGCCACCATGCCCCGGTACAGGGCAGAGTTGTGGAGGACCCTCGCATCATATGCCCCACATAACAGTTTTGAAAGATACCCCGGTGATCCATAAGAGCCTGCAGGGTAACCGAGTAGTACCCCTTCTGGTTCTGGTACTTGGTGGCTCAGTGCTCCAGGGCTCTCACAGAGATGTGTGTGGCATCCAGTATCCTAGCACGAATGGGAAATCCCAGGGTGGCCATGCCGACAATAGCGTCCTGCAGCTCTCCTTGAGTGACTAGGTGTGACAGCAGGATCCTGTTGATGGCCCTGGTGACCTCTAGTAGCATGCTGCCGATGGTGGACCTCTCTATGCCCAAGAGGTGTGCCATGGACCTGTATGACTCGGGAGTGGCCATCTTCCAAAGAGCGATGGCCACCCTCTTGTCGACAGGGATAGCTGGTCTCATGCTAGTGTCCCTTTGGCACAGGACCAGGGCGAGTTCCACAACCAGGTGGTTGAAGTTTCCCCTGCTCATGCGGAGATTCCTCCGCCACTGCTTGTCACCCCAGGTTCTGAGCACTACCCACTCCGACCACTCTGTGCTGGTCTCCCGGGCCCAGATTTGATGAGGCACAGAAGGGGGGAGGGGAACTAGGGCTGCTCTGAGGCCCAGTGAGGTAATAGCCTGGGGCACAGCCTGGGCACCATCGGGGTCTGCGGGGAGAGTGTCCCACAGCAGGAGGACACTCTGCAGGTGAGCAGTGGGTCTATTCACAGCACAGTGATAGCTAGGAAGCCAGGCAGTGTCCACTTCTGTGTCTTGCCATCTCCTGCTAGCCAGAATGGACAGGGAGGTGAGGTCGGGACCTGCTTCAATAGGATTGGCTGGCAACATGGCTGCCAACATGGCCCAGCGAGGAGGCCATGTAGCCACACCTCCCTTGCCGCCACTCTTCTGAAGCGAAATAGCAAGTCCTGTGTCCGGACATGCTATTTCACTTTGAGTTTTTCCCTTAATTCAATTTAATATTTGCTTATTTCAATTTATTTTGAAACAAGGATTTTATTTCACAATAACAGATTTCAAAATAAGTTATTTTGAAATAACCATCTACATGTGGATATAGCGTTTGTCTTTTACCTTGGAAAACCCTAGCCCAAAAGCAGCTCACTTAGAACTGTATGGCCTGTCTAGCTGAGCTGGTTGTCAAGCTTCTGTTGTGCAGCTGCTTTGCAATAAAAACAAACTTTTGATGGAGACTTAAACCCATTCTGAGGGAACAGGGGTGGGGGGCGGGACTTGGGATGTGTTTTGATCTTCTTAGTTCAGATCACTTAGCATAGCTGGACACATTGTATCCTAGAGCAGACGGGAGTATCTGTCATTTGCTTGCTAAAGGAGTCTGAAGTCAAATATGTGCAAGGATTTGATGCTGAGTTAAATGAGAGAAGAAGACTCCAATGAGGGAGAAGTCAGTCCTCATATTGTACTATTGCTACTGGCTTCTAGGGATAAAAGCGTCATTAGAACTTTCTGCCCACAAAGCCTTGCTGGGAAGCAGCCAATGGTGAGGTCAGAATGTGACGATTGGAGGGAACTATTGAGAGTTAATGTATTTAAAATACACACCAACAGAACTTGCACATTAAACACAAACATACACTAACTTTGATCCACTGTCATCTGATAAAGACAGATGTATAACCAAGCACAATGAACAATGAATCTGATGGCAATTTTAGGGTATGTCTACACTTGAAAGTTGGGGGGCGGGGCATAATCTGAACAAATTTATTACATTTCTACAGTAGGCTTTCATTAGTTGGAACTAAGAAATTCCTTAATTCAAGCTAATGAACACTTAATTTGAAGTAGTAAAACCTGTCAGTTAGTTTGAACTAAGGACAGTGAAGTCTTGGACCAACCCTTAGTTTGAACTTAATAAGTTTGAACTAAGGGCAGTTAGTTCGAATTAACAAAGTGGGCTAATTTGAACTAACGTTAGTTTGAATTATCCCATGTCATTAATTCGAAACTAATAAGTTTGAGTTTAGTTTTAGCTAGCCTAGAACTTATTAGCTCAAATTAACAAATTTGAGCTAACTTTTCCTAAGGTAGACATATCTTAAAGACTAACAAATTTATTTATCACATGAATATTCATGGGAGAGAATCCCACTTCAGCAGATACTGGAAGCATCTTCGTGTCTGATGAGGTGGGATTCACCACCCCAAAAGTTCATGCCATAAATAAATTTGTTAGTCTTTAAAAGTGCCACTAGAATCCTTCCTTGTTTTCCTAGACTAGATTTATGTAGCTATTACTCTATAACCAGACAGAGTTCTATGGAAAAACCAAATCTATTGGATTCTTTATTTATGAAACTGAAACACATTTTTACCCACCAGGGATCACTGACACAACTCTTTTGATAAGGTAGTGTATTGCTCTTTTGTGATTGTTTAAGATTCCTTGCTTTGATTTTTTCCTGAGGTGATGTAAAAAGACAAATAGTATGAAGAGAATACTTAAATATTACACAGCAGTTAACCTCCAAGTATAGTATAATGTTAGCTAAATGCTTACAGAAATTCCTCCAGCCCTTAAAACCAATAGATTTTCAACTATTCTGATTTAACAAATTAACTGTCCTATTAATTGTATTGCCTTTAGAAAAAAAAAAAGATTAATTCTGTCCTATTAATTGTATTGCCTTTAGAATAAGATTAATGAAGACTGAGACTGCAGAGGTTTTGTAATGTTACCATTTGCCACAGTCCCCCCGTTTATCTTGTAACCTGGATGTCTGATATGATAAATGAGTCCTACATCTCCATAGATTTTACATTGTTTTGTAGTTCTTAATCAGTGTTTTCCCCCTACTGAAACTTATGCAGTTACTTATAAGACACAAAACCACTAAGTATCAAAACACTACAAACTGAAACTTGACTTTTCTGCTTCTTCATATTGTTTGGTATGTGTATAGGACAGTGCAAGGGCATTTAATACAGCTGTTATGATTCAATCATTTATTACAGATTCTAACCTTTTCTAACCCAGCAAAGAACATTTATCTTTAGGACCAAGCCTGATTTCTCTTCAGCCAAGGTTGATATTGCAAGTTTTATGGGGAAAAATAAAAGAAAAAAAATCAATAAAAGAGAGTGGTTTTGGGGAGGGAGAAGAGTGGTGTGTTTTCTTTCAGATATACGTAGAAACCGAGGGGGCGGCGGTAGATTTTCAAAGGCATAAGTGGCAGGTGTCTAACTCCCACTGACTTTCAATGACATTGGAAGTTAGGTGGCTAACTAACATTTGTGCCTTTGAAAACAAATATTTTTTAAGTTTATTTTGTTCTTTTACCCCCCAGATTTTATGACTTTGTCACTCAGAAAAAATGCAATCACTCAAAAGTTGTAATATTTCATATGCATTCTTGAATATAGGTAAATACAGTGGGATACAATTTTAAATATGCACTATAGTGTCAGTACAGTTTAAATTAGATACTAGCAATTATCACTAATGCATATGCCTGAAAACTTAACTTAGTGTTTCCACTACTTCTAGTGATGCTTATAATCTCACATTTAATATATTTTGTTTTAGCATACACTGCCTTAACTAAATAACAATCAGACTGCAATTCTTCTGATATAAAAACATTTGATTAATTTATTTACTACAAAATTCTGATACCAAAAAGTTCAACAACATGGCGAAATTGTCCTATTTTTAAGAGAACTATTATTTCTATGTAGTCCCTAATTGATCTAATATTTACAACCAGGAGTCATGTAGCACTTTAAGACTAACGGATTTATTTTTCACATGAGCTTTCGTGGGAGAAAATCCCACTTCCTCAGATGCTTTGAAGATGGGTGAACTTACAGAAAGGAATGAAAATAAATGCAAGGAGTGTAAAACATAGGATCAGGTCATATTTACGTCTCCAACTGAATTGTATTATAATATGTATTTCTTCAAAGGTATCTATCTATCTATCTATCTATCTATCTATCTATCTATCTATCTATCTATCTATCCCTGTATACATAAATATAATTGAAAAGAAATAATTAAATAGCAGGGTCTGATTCCCCCCCCCCCCAACCCAGGTAGCTCCTTATGAGCAGAAAAATTATGGAGACCATTTAAAGATCACTACCTAGATATCTGGATATTAGTTATAGCCAATTTTTGTTTAATAAAAGAAATGCGATAATTCCCAGCCTTTGCCGCATCCTGATTCTCAACCCACATATTGCTGCATGTTACTTTGCTGTGTACAATTAAAGCTACAATTTTCATAAATATCCAGTTGTTTCTCAATCAGTGCAATGCACAGGAAACAAGTTCATATCCCCAAAGGCAGACTGCATTTAGAATTCCAAAAGAGAAAAAGCTCCTCATTAAAATTTCTTTGTGCTGAGGAAACATGGGAATATTATCGACATGAGAAATTTAATGCAAAATTTTTAGTTATTCAGCTTCTATTCTCTACTTTAGTATTCGTAAAATTGTAGGACTGAAAGGGACCTAGAGAGGTCATCTAGTGCAATCTCCTTCACTTACAGAATTGCCCCATTGGTAATTATCAGTGCAAATCCCCTTCAGTCATGTCAAGAATAAGTATTATCTATACTATTCCTGACAGGCTTTTTTCTAACTTATTCTTTAAAATCTCCAATAATCTCACAAATGGCATTACTGAGGAAGCAGAATCCCAGTATGTTGCAAACACTGGTGGCATGGAACTCAGTGAACTACTGTGCAAAGTCAAAATGAGAAAATAATCTACCACTCTACATCTTTGTGTCATTATTTCCATACGTAGGCAGGTTTAGAGGCTGGGCACTTCTTGTGCTTAACAGCCAAAGGGGGGGAGGGGCAAGTGAGCAGCTTGAGCTTTATATTTGCATGAGTACAATTAGGTATTAGCATAATCTCACTATGTAGGTGCAGGGCATGACACTAAATTGTACATGAGTTGATTTGATCACACATCTTTCAATACCTGTATTTTAACTGAAGAGGAAAATGAAATATTGTCTTTTCATGATATGCTCCCTTTGATTATATAAGTTCTGTTTAGCCTATCTGGCAGAAAAGTCACCAACAGCAACACAGAATTTGAAAGAGTGAGCAACTCTCTGCTTCAGTCTTGTGAAAGGAAAGGAAGGGGGTAGAGGTAGCATTAGCTTTGCTAAAGAGCAGTGCCTGAGGACAATGCCTCACCCTCTGTCCCACTGTTACAAGATAAGTTTCAAAGTGGCAGCCATGTTAGTCTAGTAAAGCAAAAAAAGTAAGGAGTCTTGTGGCACTTAAAGACTAACAAATTTATTTATCATATGAGCTTTTGTGGGAGAATATCCCACTTTGTCAGCTGCTTCAAAGAGGGAGAACTTACAGAATTGGATGAAAATAAATTCAGGGAAGTGTAAGACATGGGATCAGGTCATACTGCAACAGCAAATCAGAGCATTTGTGAGGATTCAAACTCTAGGAAACAGCATACAGAGAGAGATTGAGGTCAAATTACCTGTTATAATGTGAAAAGAATCCATACTCACGATTCAGCCTCACTTTCACACAATTTAATTTGCATATTAGTTCAATTTTGGCTGTTTCTCTTTGAAATCTTGATGTCCAATTGATTTTCATGATGACCATTGTTAACAAATCATCAATGGAATGATTAGGAAGATGGAAGTGCTCAGCAACTTTTTTTGTGTGTGTTGTGATTTTGTCTCCCTCAGGGAACTGATGGGCAGGATCCCTTGGGAGGCTGATCTGAAGGGGAAAGGTGTCCAAGAGAGTTGGGTGCATTTTAAAGAAACCCTGCTAAGGGCACAGGAAGATACAATTCCGATAAGGAGAAAGCACAGCAAATGTGGAAGGCGCCCACTGTGGCTTAACAGAGAGCTCTGCACTGAGCTGAAGCATAAAAAGGACGCTTATAGGAAGTGGAAGCTAGGACAGATGACTAAGGAGGCATATAAAAACATTGCTCGGGACTGCAGGGATAAAATCAGAAAGGCCAAAGGACAAATGGAGTTGCGACTAGCAAGGGATGTGAAGGATAACAGGAAGGGGTTCTACAAGTATATCAATAACAAGAAGAGGATCAGGGATGGTGTAGGTCCCTTACTGAATGGGGCAGGCATCCTCGTGACAGAGGATGAGGAAAAAGCTGAAGTGCTCAATGCTTTTTTTACTTCAGTTTTCACAAGCAGGGTCAGCTCCCAGCCCACTACACTAGGTACGGTAGACTGGGGAGAAGAAGAGAGGCCCTTGGTGACAAAAGGTCAGGTTAGGGACTGCTTAAAGAAACTAGATGTGCACAAGTCCATGGGGCCGGATGAACTGCATCCGAGGGTGCTGAGGGAGCTGGCTGATGAGATAGCAGTACCGTTGGCCATTATCTTTGAAAACTCGTGGCGAACGGGGGAGGTGCCAGAGGACTGGAAAAAAGCAAATATAGTACCTATCTTCAAGAAAGGCAAAAAGGATGATCCTGGGAATTACAGACCTGTCAGCCTCACCTCAATCCCTGGAAAAATCATGGAGCAGCTTCTCAAAGAATCCATCCTGAAACACTTGGAGGAAAATAGAGTAATCAGGAACAGTCAGCATGGATTCACCAAGGGTAAATCATGCCTGACCAACCTCATCGCCTTCTATGATAAGATGACTGGATTTGTGGATGCGGGAAGAGCCGTTGATGTGATATACCTTGACTTTAGCAAGGCTTTTGATACGGTTTCCCACAGCATTCTCATTGGCAAATTAAGGAAGTATGGGTTAGATGCATGGACTGTAAGGTGGATAGAAAACTGGCTAGAACAACGGTTTCAGCGTGTAGGAATCAATGGCTCCATGTCAAGCTGGCAGGCAGTAACAAGTGGTGTGCCCCAGGGGTCGGTCCTGGGGCCAGTTCTGTTCAATGTTTTCATTAATGATCTGGATGATGGGATAGATTGCACACTTAGTAAGTTTGCAGATGATACCAAACTGGGGGGAACGGTAGACACCCTAGAGGGCAGGGACAGGATTCAGGGAGACCTAGACAAATTGGAGCAGTGGGCCAATAGAAATCTCATGAGGTTCAACAAGGATAAGTGTAAAATCCTGCACTTGGGACGAAAAAACCCCATGTACTGCTACAGGCTGGAGAGTGATCAGCTAAATAGCAGCACTGGAGAAAAGGACCTGGGAGTCATGGTGGATGGGAAGCTGGATATGAGTCAGCAGTGTGCGCTTGCTGCCAGAAAGGCCAATGGCATACTGGGCTGCATCAGAAGAAGTGTTACCAGCAGATCGAGGGATGTGATCATTCCCCTCTATTCTGCACTAGTGAGGCCACATCTGGAATACTGTGTCCAGTTTTGGGCTCCCCACTACAAAAAGGACATGGACAAATTAGAGAGAGTCCAGAGGAGGGCAACCAAAATGATCAAAGGGCTGGAGCACAAGCCCTATGAAGAAAGACTGAAGGAACTAGGCTTATTTAGCCTGCAGAAGAGAAGACTGAGGGGGGATTTGATAGCAACCTTCAACTACTTGAAGGGTTGCTCCAAGGAGGAGGGAGCTCGACTGTTCTCGGTAGTAACAGAGGGCAGAACGAGAAGCAATGGTTTCAAGTTACAGCTGGGGCGGTCCAGGCTGGATATTAGGAAAAACTTCCTTACTAGGCGAGTGGTGAAGCATTGGAATAAGCTGCCTAGGGAGGTGGTGGAATCTCCATCTCTGGAGGTGTTCAAGTCCCAGCTGGACAAAACACTGACTGGGATGATCTAATGGGAGTGGTCCTGCTTTTTTTGGCAGGGGGTTGGACTAGATGACCTCGTGGGGTCCCTTCCAACCCTATGATTCTATGATTTCTGATGTGAGCTTTGTGTGCATTTATTCTTCTGTGTAGGGATTGTCCTGTTTGTCCAATGTATAAGGTTGGAAATGCCCCAAGCCCCTGACATCCAGAAATCAAACTAATAATTATTTGTTTGAATTCAGTCAATTTGAATTGACATGGCCTCACTAGAAACTCCAATTTGAACTAGCATGTCGAATTGAGGAAAGCAAGTGTATCCATGCACTTAATTGAATTTAAATTGATGACCATCAATTTGAATTCAATTCTAAATGTAGACATACCCAAACTGACTGGGCAGCTTTTGGAAAGTTAGTAATAGTGAGTATCATGATTTCACCTTCTTTTGAAGCTATTTGATTTCTTTGTCAGGATTTTGGCAGGAATAAAGCAAAGGGAAAGAGCCTTTTCATCTGACCTCCTTTCTACATGGGAACCATGGATATGTACAGAGAGAATTCCTTTACTCCCTAGAACATGATCTGGTTCACAGTACCTTTTCTAGTTGAAATTACAAGTAATTTTGCATTTGTAATTACTTAAGCTGAATTCTGACCAGAACAGAACCATCTCTGCTTTTCTAAAGAGTGTCATGGGATACTTAACGACCACAGATATTCAGGACCTTTGCCCTTATATCTCCTCTGTTAGCAGTGTTCTACAGAATTAGGTCAATACTGGGAAAACATACTCTTTGCAAGGCTGACTGAAAAAATTACCTTGAATGGAAAACTTATGATTATTGAAGATTAGCTATCTGAAATACTGACCTAACTAACAGTATACATTCTGTGACATCTGAGGTGAATCACAGCACAAGACCACAGACATTACTTAACTAAAGTAGCTATGTAATTCATTATTTTCTTTGAGCTGCACAGCTATTTCCAAGGAGTCTGCTTGTGACAGCAGGCATTTGTGAGGGAGAATTGATATAGTACTTTACAGTAGATGCATGCCATGTTGACTCTGTTTTTTGTTATGTGTTTCCCTTAATGTAAAATACTGAGAATTCAAGGTATAACTTGATGGTCACAGTTTTTGTGGGGAAAAAAAATGACACAGTTCAGAACAATTCTTTATCAGTCAGCATTCTTTTTATTCCCCCAAACTAGGCTACAACTAACATTTTCATAATCAGAAATATAATTTTCAAGCTGAGCATTGGAATTGTGCTACTAACTGAGAATATTTAGCCATTGAAGTAACTTGCTTTATTCATTTTTAGGTTCAAAACTGAACACATATCTTACTGGTAGGATAACATCAGGGAGTGTGACAATTTTGAAACCAAATGCCTCAGAGGATTGAAAAGATTCAGCAACAACTAGAACCTTGTAAATCCACAGGAAAAAATATCTCATGATAAACATACTTTTTTGCTCTTATTAAAGGATAATCACACCCCCTGTTGTAATTAATCTGCAAATGCTAAATAAGACAGGAAACAGGATGCAAGCTGAGTTACATTAAAAAGCAGTACAAGTTATCTGCTCAGCCTGCGGTTCAATTACTAATATACACACTAAATGAATATTGGACAGCAGTTTCTCCATCATACTAAAATTTGAGTTATCCAAAAAAAAAAAAAAAAAAAAAAGTCCTGTCATGAACTTCAATGAGAAGTCAAAATATTCAAATTTCTTACAGGCAAAAATTCCCGTTCCCTCAAAAAGTCTCATTTCTGTTCAGTCAAAAGATGTTGAAAAATTGATTTCTCTCTCTCTCTCTCTCTCTCTCTCTCTCTCTCTCACACACACACACACACACACACACACAAAACTAGTTTACATCTCAAACTAAAAAAAGATTTTTTTTTTTAATTTAAAAAACCAGCATTTTTTTTTTTAATTCTGAGATAATGTCTAAACTGCTCCATTCTTGTGAAAAGTTGAGATTTCAGCAAAGTAGTAGCACCTTATGTTGGGAAGGTCATGGTTTTTTTTTTTGTTTTTTTTATTTTTCCCATGCCTAATTCCTGATTTCCATTTCCCCAAGAAAATCCTTGTTTTACAGTATGACAGGCCATTCACAGAATCCGGTCTTGTGTGCTGCTGTGACCCCCACCCCATCCCCATTCCTGAATACCAACGTACCCTGCCTTGCCAGGTAACTGCTTAGTCCTGAGTCAGTCCACACCAGCCTCCTGTGTGTAATCAGTCCCAGGCAGTGAGTGTGTGTCCTCTGGTCACCTATGCAACAGTCCCCAAGCAAGCACCCTGAGTTCCCACACCAGGAGCCCTCATCCTACAGAGATTTGGACCCACCCCCAATCACCTTAGACTTATGTCCATCCATTTATCAAAGAGATATATAAGGCCATCCATATTTATTCACACCATCTAAAGTCCACACAGCTTTAAATAAAACAAATACTAGTCTATTGTTTAGAATATAATTTTAAGTGAGTATATAGCAAATCAATGTATAAGCATTTAATAAAGGCGTTACCACAAGGAAATAAAAGATATAAAATACATGTTAACCTAAACAACAGAAGTAAAGTTATACTCATCTCACCACTCAAGTCCATTTGTGATGGTTTGCAGCCATCTCTGCCTATTTCTAGAGAGGGGCCCAATCCTTCTTGTAGATGTTTCAAGATGGAGAGTCTATGGCAAGAGGCCCATTTCAGTTCAAGCTGTTTGTATTTGTTTCCAGTCTCCTCTCAAGCCCTTCCCTTTCCTGGGCCCAAGTCTTTATATCATCTCTCAGTGGGTGCCTGCAACACTAATTGGTAAACAGTTCTAGCTGTCCCCATGATCTTGAAAAACATCTGTTTGTCCCCATCCCCCATGAGCTATGTAAAATATGCTTCACATCTGTGCACTTACATGATGTCACAGGGAACATGATATCATAACAATATGGTAGAACATTTAAACAGGAACTTTGCATAACATAACTGGCATAAAATCATACAATTATAGTGCAAAAATGAACAGAAAAATTACGAAGATCATAGCCCATTGTTCATCATGTGACATGCAGCTGAAATAAGTTCAGCAAAGTGATGGAGGGCAAAGAAAGCACTTCAAAGACATCTGAAATGCAAACATGAGGAGCTGTAACATTGTCATGAATACCTGGGAGTCCAAAATGGAGGAAGGTTCTGTCAGCAGGATCTCAATACTTTGAAATGGCTCATCGACTGGTAGAAGAGGAGAAGAGGAACAGATGAAAAAATCAGAACATCCAACACAGTAATGCTGTGTCAATACGAAGGATGGATTGCCACATGGGCCTATAGAGCCTGTGTGTTGGGGGGGAAGCCACCCTAGGCTAGAGGCCAGGATTTGTAGTCCTTCCCTGACCCTGCGCCAGCTGCTCCAGCCCTGGGAGTGGGGTGGGTTGGAACAATTGATCTTTCTGTTTGGGGGCAGGCAGCTGGCAGCCTGTGTATATCCTCTGGCATCGCCTTTCAGGGCCCAAGGGCAGACTGGCCAGCTGATGGGGGATGTCAGGGACTACTAATGTAGGGTCAGGGCTTCAGGGCCCTGAATATCCTTAATCCATCCTTGACTTATCTGTCCTGGAAGCACCTGTCACTATTGTGACAAGACAGGGAGATCGAGGATTGGGCTATGGAGCCACCTGTGGACACAGTACTGAGATCACTGGAAGATAATCTTATTTGTTTGTGAGTGATAGTTTCTTATGTCAAACATATGGACTACTTGCTTTTCAGGAATTTATTTCCAGAAAATTTTATTTTCAATGGTTTATTACCATTCTCAACAAGAGAAGCTTTTGGGTTTTTTGAAGGATTTTCACTGTCAAATGACTTTTTGTTAGATCCTTTAGTATTTCCTGAAATTCCAATTCTGCCATTCTTACACTGAATAAATTTTGACTTCATAGACAGTCCCATACTATCAGATTGTAACCAGCCCAATGCAGCCGCACAGGCAATGCAAAGACTGGCAAGTTAGTTCAGATTTAGGAGGCTTTCTCAAACTAACTTTTCACCTAAGGAATTCCTTAGTTCCAATCAATGAACGCTTAGTTTGAATTAGTAATTAACAATGGTTAGCTTGAACTAAGTGCTTAGTTTGAGCGTTAGTTCGAACTAAGTACACTGAAAACCAGGACTAACCCTTAGTTCTAACTTACTAAGTTTGAACTAATGGCAATTACTTTGAACTAACAAAGTGGACTAGTTCAAACTAATGTTACTTCAAACTAGTCCACTTTGTTAATTTAAACTGATAAGTTTGAGGTTAGTTTGAACTAATCTTGAACTTCTTAGTTTGAACTAAAAAGTTTGAACTAACTTTTCCTAATGTAGACATAGCCATAGACACTTTAAGGGGGAGAAAGATGTCTCTTCAATTTTCTGTTCAGTATGTCTTCTCAATTGCAAGGATAGAGAACAGGGACTGCGCATCTGGTACTTCCCCAGTCTTCCTACTCTCTATGAAAGTAGACAAGAAACAAATATATAGTGATAATGAATGGGTAGAGCCTAAGTTCTCTTCCCCCAGAAGATATGTTTAATCTGCAGCTGGGAGTATGCTTCTCAGCCTGGCTACATAGTGTTCCCATAGCAGCCCTGGGGCAGGATGACTGCTTATTTACATAGGGACCTAGGTGGGTTTGTACTCATGTGTCTAGTCCCGAGTAGTCATCTATGCTATCCTGCCTACACTGCTATCTTTAACATGCTGGTTTAAACAAACCAAGTGGGTTTCTATCTTCCCAGGGTGGGAAACACTCCCCATTTCAGGGTAGACATACCCTGTTTGTTGGTTGAGATAAAACATTTATGGTAGCAATACTCAATTAAAATTCCTTCCATAGGTTTCTCTAGTCCAACAAGCTATGCAATATCCTTTACACAGGGAAAAGGTAAAACCACAATATACTCCACTCAGGTCGGGGGTAGCTTTCAGGGTAAGGCACTATTCAACATGATTAAGGCAAGGTCTACACTATAAACTTACATAAATAATATGTATAATGTTGTCACTGCAGTGTGCTAAAAATCCATACCTGAAGTGATACAGGTATATAAACCTACCCTGGAGTAGACTACATTACATTGACAGGAAAGCATCATTAAACTATCATAATTAGTCATGAGTCCCATAAATTTCTGCAAACTCTCAGCCATTACACTGAAGTTTTCCAGGACTGGTCCGGAAGGTGATTTCTCTGGTAAAGTGGGAGCAGTAAGTAAGTAAGTAAGTAAGTAAATAAATAAATAAATAAATAAACAAACTAATTAATAGCCAATTTCAGGTATGAAGAAGTTAAAATCATCTATTTTTCTTAACATAAATAATTACTGAACTTTAATTCATTTTTAAAATGACTGCCAAAGCAACTTAAGTAAAACATTTAAATTCTGACAGCGTGATTGGTCTTATTAAGGAAAAACAGTTTTATAATGATCTGGGGAATAGCAGGCTTGAGTGGCTGAAAACAATTTTCACTACCTGCACTGGTTTCTTTTTCAGTGTGCTAGCAGAATTTTAACAATGCTCGACAATGCAATATGTGTAAAATCTACCTGAAATTCTTACATTTTTGGACCAAACATGGGGGGGGGGATCCTGCTTTATAGACTATTGCTATAATGGATATCAAAAGAGCTCTCTGACAATATTGTGTAACATGCCTGATCTTTGGGGTGGGGAAAAATGAACTAGACACTCCTGTTGAGACCAGTAAGGAGGCTTTCATGTGGGATGATATGGACAAAAAAATTTGCTGAGCTAATGATGAGCCTGAGTTGCTTAGCCCTTCAGTAGAAGCTGATAGCCTGACCCAGGAAAAGTTTTAGACAAGGTTTAGTTTGCTTTCAACTTTTGATTTAGATACTGGAACAGGGAGTTGGGAGAAGGAGAATAACTCAGGGCAACTTTGCTTACCTTCTTCTTTCATGACAAAGGGAGTCCTTAAACTGCTGTAAGCTTTAATGCATGGGTCATGCAGTTCCACCCCCACAGAGACCACCCAGTGCTGGTTGTTGAAAGGCAAAGAAGACTTCCATAGAACACCAAACAACAGACCGAAAAAAGGAGTCTATCTCCACTCAGGAGAAAAGATACAGTATAGGACCACTTTCTGGTCAGCCTTCACAGAGCTGCAGCACATAGCTCCAGATTCATTCTGAGGGTCCTGTATGACTGGGAAGGTGCTAGAGAGGGAGCTCAGTGTTGAGAGTGTCAGGAGGGAGGAAGGGTATTTTTTTGTGTGTTAGTATTTACTTGGGCTGTCTAATGATTAAAGACATTTCTGACTATTAGAAAACACCCACAATTATTTGCAGTTAAAAATATAATTTTGTTTATTTAAATATTTTGGTGTTTTAGGGGAGATATGTGAGTGTGTGTGTTGCTTGGTGTAATGGGGAAATACTAGCCCTTATGAATGCCCGTTTTTGGTCAGATGGGTCTGCAGTTTGTGGTGAATTCTCTCAGTAGCTTCTCAGGCCTTTCACACACACTGTGTGTGAATCAGAATAACTCTTTCTGGAGCACACACTTTAGCAGGGACCTATCTCATTATCCTTCTGTTGGTGTCTCTCTAGACCTGTCTAGGTTCAGCCTCTAAGTGACCCAATCCTGGTATGGGGCCATAGTCTCATGGCATCCTCCCTGGAGACACTGTCTTCCTGAAAGGATCTCCAGGCTCATTTTTTTCCAAACCTCAGCAGCCAACCACCTCCCACTTTTCTCCCCTGGTTCGGGTTACCAGATATCAGGCAAAAGGAGGATGTGTCCTCCTTTCTACCTTCACGTCCTCTGTCCAGCAGGCATTTTAAAAACACAAGATTTTGTCTGGCTTTTTACTTTCAGGGGTTAAAGCATGGTAGAATGCCCTGGAATGCCCATCAGCATAGTCCTCCCATCAGCAATATCCTATGGTTCCATTATGGTTCTGATGTTCCCTGCTGTTGATCTTTCTACCTGACTAATACTGCTAGGAAGGGCTAAACTCGGGTTTCTACTCTCACTCAGGGACTTGGGGTGCCTTGCTGATGCCTAACATTTAAAAGGGTTCGATGGCATAATTCAGATTTTGTGATGGTTAATTTTAGGGGGAAGCATTCCATGACCTCCTAAAACCAGAACAATATAACTTTAATACTACATTTTCTCCATGTGTCCTCCAATGTCCTCCTTCTTCTACTTCCCTGTCCTCCCTTCTATGCTTTGGTACCTGGTAACCCTTTCCCTGGTCCATGTCAATACTGAGCTATCCATGGTGCTGCTGCTCTTCATCTAGAGTTAAGATGATGGGGCAGGCAACCTAAAAGATAAGAAGAGCCATTTTTAAAAATTCCTTCAGTAAGCAGGCATTCTGAGAGTCCCAATGGGTGTACACTCCTGGTCCACTCTCTTTCTTCCCACACCCTGCCACCCTCAGCTGGCTGCTGGGGCATGCCCCTCGGCTTACTCCCCAACCCCCAAGTGAGCTCCCCACTGCCAACCTGGACAGGATTGGGTCCACCTCACATTCCCTCCACCTCATGCTCCCTGCTGCCAAGCTGGACAGGATTAGACCCATCTGACCCCATTCCCCACCTTTGAGCCAGACTGGGTTGGGCCTCCATTTGGCTCGCCAGTACCAGGCCATATCAGGCCCCCTTTGCCTCACCACTGCCTCCCCCTGACCCCCCTGTTCTGGCTTCTTGTCACCAGGCCAGATTGACCTGCTTCACCTCATACCCCACTGGCTCCAGCTGTAAACTGCTGATAGACCTAACTCTAGCTCCCCCCATCATTATGATGGGGCCCACCTCACCTCCTCTCTTTCCCAAAGCTATTGCTCCTTGCTGATGGGCCAGTGCCTTGTCCCACTGGCTTCAATTCCATGCTGCTGGGATGGATCAGACCCACCTTGCTTCTCCCACCCATGGGACTCCAGGTCTCCATTGCTGGGCCAGATTAGGCCCACTGCACCATACTCCCCACTGCTGGGGCAGGCCAAGCTGGGCCTGCCTCACCCTCCTGGCTCCAGCTCTGTGCCACTGGGCTGGATCATGCCCACCTCATCCCTCTCCCAGAAGCTCCAGCATCTGACTGCCATGTCAGGCCAGGCCAGATCAGGCTCTCCTCACCCTGCTCCCAGCTTCTGGGCCAGATCAAATCTGCCTTGGCTTATACCCCTCCTACTGGTTCTGGCTCCCCATTGCTGGGTGGGATCAGGCCCACCTTGCTTCACTCACTCCCCCTTGCATTGCCCCCTGGCTCTGGCATCCCACTGCTGGGCCAGATCAGGCCTGCCTCAGCCCACTGGCTCCTGCTCTGTGCCACCACGATGGATTGGGCTTTCCTTGCCTTGACTCCTAGACCCCCAGCTCTGGCCTTCCACTACTAGGATAGAACAGGCCTGCCTCATCTGCTCCCTGCTGCTGGGTCAGGACAGACAGGACCTGCCTTCCCCCTCTGGTTCTGGCATCAGCTACCTGCCACTGGGCCAGACCAGGCCCAACTCTGCTTGCACCTCCTCCCCCTGGCTGTGATTCCCTACTTCCAGGCAAGTCAGGTCTACCTCCATTGCTCACTGTCACTGTGTCCACCTTGTTTCCACCCCTCCCTCCCAGCTCTCAGCTGCTGGACCCCAGCCGTTTCTTTGTTTCTTGCTGGGGGGTGCGGAGACAGATGCCTCTGCTGCTTCCAGCCCACCCACTCTCCAGCCACTTTCCCCCAGTGCTGCTAGCTGCTTCTCCCATTTTCTCTTCCTCTGGCTCCCCACGGCCCCTCATGCAGCTCCCCACCTTACCCTGAAGGTAATAGTATTAATTGGTTTGTCCTAAGCTCCGGAAGAGAACCTCAGGCCCAAAGATACTGTCCATAGTCTGCCTGGGCTAAAGAGGAGGAATTTAAATTTCCCTCTTCTCCCACCCTTCTACAGTGCTGCAGGAGCAGGCTGCATTTCCAGCTGTGCTTTTCCAAGGTGGGTCAGGCAAGCTGTCTGGGACCTTGCCTGTTGGGAATGAAATGCCATGGAACCACAAGGGCACAACCAAAGAGCCACATGCAGCTCAGGATTGCCAACACCAGATCTAGACAGAAACACAGTGCTCTTTTCTCTAGCTCAGTGTTTCTCAACCCTTTCAATGTCACTACATGATTCCCAACTGTGCATGATACAGGAAAGCTCACCCCATCACCACAGTTCCCCTGGCCAGCAGCCACATTTGGCTGCAGCTTGAATTAAAGTGGCCCTCACTGGCACTGCTGAAAGAACAGACAGAGGCAATTTTGATGATGGAAGGCTTGTAAAGCGGCCCCACCCCCACCCCCCAGTAAGTCACTCCAATCAGTTTTGGTGGCATTTTTTTTTAACAGCTCTTAAAATGAGAGTAATGGCGGCAGTTTTTAATGTGGCAACAGCCTGCCACCACCATGAGGGTTTCCTATGGTGGGGGGGGCATGGCTTTCAGCAGCAGACTGATTTCAGCTCACACACTCAGCTGCTGCACCGTGACACACTTTTATCATAAATGATTGCTGCTCTACTTTGCAGGTCCTTTTATATGGCCTTGCTAGGCCCTGATTGTCTGTTGCCTGCAGCCCCTATCACTGGCTGCTTCTTGTAGCCTCTTTGGTTGCTCTCCTGTAGTCACTCTAAGCAAGATGGAGGACTCCATCTCTGCTCTGCCTTCAGCATAGGCCTCTGGATGTAGTCAATCCCATTACAAAGAGGAAGAGTGTGTTCCTGTTTCGAGGGGAGGAAATGTGTGTGTTTGAGGAGGTGGGGAGTTCTGTCTCTTTAAGAAGAGTACTCAGGAGTTTTCATGCTATTTTAGTCAGTAGCAGCTGCTGTCAGCTACATTTGCACCTGAGCTAGCAACAGATAGGATCCCTCTATTCCCTGAGCTCAGCTCACTCGTGAATAGGTACACAAGTAGTGAGAAGAGGAGCATCTCTGCCCTGTAGAAATGTAGTGATCCCCAAACCCACAGAGCATGTAGTGCTGGTGTGCAATTAATGCTCATTTTAAAAAAAAATGTGAATTTCTTGTGAGTTAATAGCATGTTAACTGCAATTGATCAATAGCCCTCTTCTATATTATTATTTTTTATTACGAATATTTACAGTGTAAAAAGTGGAATCTACAAGTCAAATAATAAAGAAGAATACAGATATTTAACATATCTGGCATGTAAATACACTGTAGTGGCATGTGAATGTCTGTTCTCACTTTCAGATGACATCATAAATTAGAAGCAGGTAACATTACTTCCTAGAAATGTAAATAAACTTGTTTGCCTTATTGAGTGGCTGAATAAGAAGTAGAACAACAAATCTAATGTTTTACATGGTTTTGATTTTGATTGCAGTTATATAAAAATAATTCTGCATTTATAAGTTTTAATTTCATGATAAAGAGATGAAGTGAACTGAAAAAAATATTTTATTTATCTTTTTTCAAATATTAGTAATAATAATAATAATATGAAGTGATCACTGTACACTTTATAATCTATGTCTTAATTGAAATCAGTATATTCAAAAATGTAGAAAAATGGCTAAAAATATACATAATAATGTAATTTGATATTGTACTACTGTTTAACATTGTGATTAAAATTGAGATTAATTGTGACATTTTTATATCTAGTTAATTTGTTTTGCATTAATTGTGATTAATTAACAGACCTATTTCATAATTAATCCTAATCCTTTTTTTCCTTAGACCCTACATCATTTATTCCTGCATCCAACAGAGTCCTCTTTGTTCTGTTGTTAATTTTGTGTGTGTTAATTCTATGCCGTGGTTTGTTTATGTACTTTATTTCTTGCATTTACTGGCTTTTATAGTCCCCACCAGCAATTATAGTATTATTTATTTTCACACAGGTCTCAGCCTGTTATCCAGACTAATCGGAAGAATGTATAGGGCCAGACCCTTTGTGCCTTAGGCACAGTGAGGAATCACCTCAGATGGACGCACCATTGCAAACAAGACATGAGACCCATGTAAGACCAGGTAAGAAGACCACCAAATAGTAAGCATCAAAAAGGTTGCTTGAGCCTCATCTCAGGGAAAAGGCTACTTCTGTATCAAAGTTGAGAGATTTTATTCTGTATTATTAGAGAACTAGTATGTTGGGTTTTTTTGTTTTGTTTTGTTGTGTTTTTGTTTTTTTTTTTAACTGAAAACTGTGATGCAGTACATACTGTGACAGGATCAGACTGGAGGGGTTCCAGAGAGTTCGAGAAAGCCAATATATTAGCCCCAGGCTCAGCAAGTCCCTTTTCCCCTTGTAGCTCTATAGTGCTTACTTCAGGATAGTTGGCACACATGGAGCTAACCAAGGTCCCACGCAGGATTGTTAAGAAGCCTCCCCTCCAGCGAAAGGGAATAACTAGAGTGTGAGAGTGAGGAGAGCTACTGGAGCCTGTGAGAGGATGCAAGGAGCAGTTGGAAGGCAAGCAGATCTGGAGAAGGAGCAGAAAGCTGGTGAAGAAGAGCCCCTCAAGTATAAAGCCTGGGAGAAGGAAAATACCCTGCCTGAGGCAGCAAAGGACCTTTCCAGGTCTGGAGGCCTAAGGGAAACAAATCCACCACTAAAGGGAAGCTTAGGACCCAGCAGGTAAAGAAGGAACTTTGTTAGAATACACAAACGAGCTTAATTATGACATCTTCTGAATGCTGAACTGAGTACATTTAACTCTTGTAATGCACTTTTTAAATTGAACTATGAAGTTCAAAAAAGTGCAACTGTATCATTTCTTCTACCGTCCATTTCAAAAGTACTGTGCATTTCCTCAACTTATGTTATAGGTGCAGTAGTAAAGAATTAGTTGAAAAAAAGTCATTTTCTAAGTCACCTCTGCATGTATATCTGTGCTGTGCAAGAAAACCTTTTTTCTTTCATTCTTTTCTTTTACCTATCAGTTTGAAATTAAAATAAACAAACCAACTTACAATAATGTTTTATAAGCATTTGTATAGTAATCACCTGACTTGTAGTCTCAACCTGTGAAATAAGTAATCAGAAGGACAGACAGGGTGTGATCAATTAGCATGGAGTTCAGTGGAAATAGTCCAGTTGTCCTCAATTACATTTGAATCAAGCCCACATTGAAACTGCATTCTGGTCTGACAGCATGGTAGCTACCCTAGGAAGATTTTTTGTTTGCCTTTTTGTTGTTGTTGTTGTTGTTGTTTGTTGTTTGTTGCATAGTCTCTGAAATTCTCCTCTTTCTTTCCAAGTATGACTTTTTTCCTACTTTAGATTCAAACTTCTGAGCATCTGCTTCTTTCCTACCTGCTTTTAAATTGAATTCTGAGAGTCTTCAGAGACATCTTTTTCCATTTAAATTGGAAATATCTGATTAGTCAATAGCAAAGTTATGTATAAAAGCACAATGCCTAGAAATACTACATAAATTGTTCATGTTACATTTATTTCACTTAGAAGTTACTACAATAAGCCCTAAGAAGAGAAGATATTTCCTGGTCTCCTCTGACTTCAGATGAAATTTAGCCCATGTATAAGTTTACTTACTGGAATGGAGTTACACTGGAGATTGATATATCTCCTTTTTCTGTGATGTGGCAATTTCTGTCATGATCACTGACTTTCCCTATATCTTGTCCTTGGTCTAAAGAAAATCCAATCTTTTACAGCTTTGTTCTAAGAAAATGAAAAGTGAGAGGAGGATGGCTTAAAAGTACTTCCCTTCACATTTCCCAATTTAAACTGATTTAGGTGCACTGGTGTCATGTCAAAGACCTCTGTGCCTACATAATCCCATAACATTATAATATTCTTTTGTCAGCTGTTCTTTTCTTTATATGTCCCAGTGGAGAGGAGAGAATCCCTCACACAGCAAACAGACACTTAGCGGTATTCGTTTCTCTGTTCCTCCCACTTCACTTCTGTCACTCACAAGTCTCCATCTCAGAGCCACAATTGTTCCAACAGAGAGAATAACAGGAAAGGAATCTATCAAGAACTACTTAATAATGTTCTTAAATAGACTAGCATATTCCTAATAAAAAATGCAAAGCTCCCACTCCAGAACTGAAAATACTGTCCCCAGATTTATTTTGGTTATGCCATCTGACAACCTGTAACAGTTCCACTAGCAGAGAAGGTAGCAAGTGTTGGACAACTGGAAATGAGAGCATTGGGACCATCCCCTGTTTGTTCTAACATTGTTTACCTAAATTTTTGTTTATTCTGTTTTAACACCATTTACCCAAAACCAAAATTTAACAGGAAGCTAAAACTTAGAGTTCTGATTGGAGCCAATTTCAGTTAGTAAAGCTTGTGCAATTTAGATGACTCCATCAGCATTCTTCCACTGTATTTCATTCTTGAATAAAAATAAATTGCTATTCCAGACTTGGGGCTTCTTGAATACAGATCAGAGTACTCCATGGGGCAGGGATCCTGCAAGACACACTACCCTAATAGTGGGAGTGTTTGGAAATGGGAGTGGTATTATAGGGTTTGACAGGAGCAGGATTAAAACTAGGATTGATTTCCATGAGTTGTAAAGCAATGTGCTAGGATCAGGCTAGTTCAAACAGGTTCTTAATATATAATTTAACAAGCTGTCCCATTAGTTTTGTTATCAAAAAAGAAAGGGGGGGGCAGAATAAAATTCTAAATCTCAGTATGTAAGGTTTTTCAACAGAATTTGAAGACTACTGTAATGATGCCAAATAGTTTAAGAAAAATTCAAAACATTCTCATTAATTTATCATAAGCCTGATCTACTTAACATCAAAAGCAATTTTTTTCTATTCAGTTCAGGAGATATTGGACAGGGCCACTTATCTCTGGGATTGTTTAGCCTTATTAACCTCTGTTATTAAGTGTAATGATATTTGTGGCCCCAGAATGATATATATTGCATCTGGCCTGATTCAAATTCCATTTAAGTTGTCTAATGAATTCAATGGACTTATTAGTTGGCCCATAGCCATTTTAATGGATTAAACATGATCAATGGCCACATTATCTCTTAACTGTGTATTAGTAAGGTCTTCCTGGTGCAAAATAAGGTTCTACAGAGGGTTAGGATTAAATTCTTACCAGCTATTTGTTATCCAGCTGTTGTCTTTAACAAAAGATTTTATATACACATTAACTATTTAGTAGACCAGTCACTAGAAGGTGAGTCAAACTCAGAAGTAGAACTGGTAAGAAAAATTTCAGTCAAAATTATTTTTGATGGAAAATATACTGTCTACAAAATATTTTGACTTCTCATGGGAGAAGAAAGAGAATCCAAATATTCTTTTTCTTTTTTTTTTTTAACTGACTTGTGGTGCTGCATTGCCTCATGGGAGTGGTAACTTGAGAGCATCATGCCCTGTGATGATGTATACAAGGCCTTCATGGCCTTTGTTGGTGGTCCTGCTGCTTTGCTGCACTCAACTTCAGAAAATAGTTCTCTAATAAGAAAAGTTCAGTGACTATTAAGGTCTTTTAGTTTGCTTAGAAGACATCTTCGGAGCAGTCATTTTAGAAAGCAGTGTAGTTTGGTCCTCCCCCAAACAGAAATTCTAGGATCCAACAGTAGCCAGTCAAGATCCAGCAGGTCAAAATAAAAGGAGCAGCTTACTCTTAGGAAATCAGTTTTTGACTGAAACCAGTGGAACAAAGAAGACACACTTTGTGCTTCAGCAAGATGAACCAGATAGGGAGGGACAGGGCTTATTAAGGACATAGTAAGTTGCAAGAGTCAAAAAAGATCCCTGAAGACCAAGTCCTGAAAAGAGAACTTAGCCCAGGAAGGAGAAGAAAATATTTTGCTCATAACTGACCCTGAGCTTGACTTTGTGGCTGGTCCATGGGAGACCCGCAGAGTAGGAAATCAGTCCACAGGAGCTTCTACAAATTGAAGACAATGGCAGCAAATTGTCTGAATGCAATGAGTGCAAACCATCACTTGCCCCCATTCCTTCTTAAGGATTGAGCTCCTTGGCTAGAGTGCGCCTTCCATGTTGCAACATGGGTCTTCCCTCTTTCTTGATTTTTAACCTCTTACTATAGGAGTTATATAAATGCAGTTTCTTGCTCAAGACCATCCAAAATTATCTATCAAAGGACTAACACTTGTTCTTCCTTTTTGAAGTGCAAGCTGTACCTAGAAAATTTCTTTATGCTTTTTGTTCCTGCAGAATGAAGTGTCGGAACAAATCTAAATACTTATGCCTCTAATTATTTCATTTGCATGCACAAAAATGAGGCATGTCTTCATACTCACCTTGGCTGAGGGGAAAATCCTAAAGGGAGACAACTGCATGGAGTCCTTAAAGTTGAATTTACTTAGAACACAAGCAAAAATGCTTTAGGATTATATACAGTCCATTATCAAAAAGAGAGAAGTTTCAAGGGAAAAAATATATATTTCCCCCTTGATATTAAGCTGTGTGTATCTGCTTTTGAACTATTTTTCATACAAGAGATAATTTTTACTGTACTTGGAGAATTAGTGCATTTTTTAATGAAAAATGTAATTACAGTACAATATGGCAGGACAAGAATTATAGATGATAATTCACTGGAAGTTAACTCAATGGTATTTATCTTTTGACCTCTGACTCAAAATAGCTGAAGTATCTATTATCAACTCATTGGCTACTGTTTCCTTTTATTTGAAAAGCACTCTCCAAGTAACACTGACACATCTTTACTACATCAGAGGGAACCTGGGGGGGGGGGCAAAACTAGTGACTTTATAATTAAAAAGGTAATATTTTTACCTTAAACTCACATTAAGTAAAACATTATAACATTACACTGGCATTTAGATAAGAGTTCTAAAAATTATTAACCAATGCATTTCTATAGACTCTTATTAGCAAAGATTCCACTGAAGAAGAAAGTAGAAGGGGGTGGGGTGAAAACATCTTTAAAGCCTGCTGGAAACTTCTTGAGAACATTCCTGGCAGAGTGGAAGTGGGTATATGCCAACTCAGCAGAGCATCACCAGTATATTCATGTCATACCCACTCTGGCTTATTTCTGTCAGACCTGTTTACAGAATTTAAATCAAATAAAATTGCTAGAGAATAAAGAAGTGGTTGCCCTTTAACTCTCAGTTGGGTGTTTACAGCACTCACTCAGGATGTATGAGTCCCAGGTTCAGTTTCCTCTCAACCTAATGCAGAGTAGAGATTTGATCTTGAATCTTCCAGGCGAGTGTTTTAACCACTGTTACACTCTGGTTGTGTGTCTTAGTCTGTCCTGTTATAGCCATTACACTGTGCATAAATTAAATATTCATTGAAGCAGGGACTCCACATTCTGGGAGAGTGCCCTGAGTATGTTCACCTTGTGAATAACACTCCTATGTAAAGTCAGAATATAAACCTGTTATGACTTGTAGACGGTGGGAGCTCCTTAGGGTAGTCTTTTCAATTAGAATCTTTAACCACCTGCACCATTTTAGAAGTTATCATTATTTATTTCTCCCATACTTGCTCAACTTCACTTGCTTCCAGTACTGTTCCGAGCACCAATATTATGACTAGAGTCCCCTTATCCTCGTGTTTTGGGAACACAAGGATGGTCACCGGTGTTATCATGGATTCAAAGGTGTGTATGTGTGTGCAAGGAGGTGTTTTCATATCCTTTCCTCCACTATGACAATCTCCGCAGTGCTAAGCACAACCTGGTCATAAATGTGGAAGTGGGAGATTGCTGCTTCTAACTGGCAATACATTTAATTATGGGTGAATTATTTTTTGATTCTCATTTTCAATTAAAACTATTTTTTATATATCTGTGATCACTAATTTACCATCTGTAGGCTGGGATGACATTTTCTGCAAAAAGCCCTGATTCTAGATGTAGTGACACATTTAGAGCACTTGTTAATGTTAACAACTCTACAATTGCCAGCCTTGTATTCTAGACATATTGTAGACAGCTGTGACTTGCTGGATGATTTGATGTAATGTTATGATTTGCAGGCTTATGTTCAGCTGCCAAAAATTTATCCTCACCATCATAAATTGATGGGGACTCCAATAGATTTAACTTTCAGAACCATAGTTTGGTCATAGGTAATAGAAGTTTGCTCAATTCTGCCATGAAAACTTATACTAAGAAATATATTTTCTATACCGTGACCATACAGGGAACAGTATTTTATCATATGTAAGAATAAATCTCTCAAGGAATGGCATGTGGCAAGGGCTTACACTTGCCTTAAATTTTGCAATTCCCCATTCAAAATAACACACGTGGGATTTCATCCATCTCCTTCCCCACCTCCCCCCCCACACACACATACACTATGTACACACACTATATATATAGAATACATGTATATATAGTGTGCATAAACACACAGAGATTATTTCAGTCTTTCATATTATGCTCTTTTTTATCACTCACAGACACAGTCTCTAACACAGATGCATTCTTGTTCTTTCTGACCATGTACACAGACATGCATGAAGTGGAAGTGCTTTAGAAGCTCAGACTATCAATTCATCATGAAATGTAGCAGTAAAATGATAGCATGTGATATGCTGTTAGCATGTGATGTGAATGATGTTAGCATATGATATGAATTACTGGATATGCACATAAGTATATTAATTAGAAACCAAAAAGGAATGTTTGAAGAAGACATAAGCAGCCAGTTCCGCCTATATTTATTCTTGCTTTGGTTTTAGTGTTTATGAAAATCTGACAAACTTGAAGAAAAAAAAGCCTTCATTAGATCTCAAAAGACCTGGTATATATAGACTTTCACATGCTGCTTTTATAGGGGCCTCCTCTAGGGATAAGGCATAGTTCCTTTCCCCTAATAAAATCCATGTCCTCTCTGTTGAGACTAAAAATAAGAATGCTAACTAGAGTTAACTGTGGAAAAGGTTTAATGATGGCATCACTGGCCATGGGGATGTACTGCCTTGATTAATTCATTACATTAAATGGTCTTCATTAAAGATGGTAACTCCTCTAGGCTATCTTGAAACTTATCCCTAGAGCCATTCAGTCCCCCTGTTCAATCATTTTTACTATAACTGGACAGCATCATGCTTTGTAGCTACTCTTAGATTAAACAGAATTCTTTCATTCTCTAGACAGTGATTCACACTCTACATAGGATTAAGTCAGAGACCTTGTCTATGCTACAGGTTCTTTATTAGCATTATTAGCTATTTTGTTATAACCCTGAAGTGCTGATGATGTGCTATGGTGATGAAAGGGTCTTTTCCCATTTCTCAAGTACCACCACTTCTTCATGCTAAGGGAGCTAGCTGGGAAGCATTATTCTTCAGACCAGACTCTAGCAGAGGTTAAGCTGGGATAGGTATGGCACACAAGGAGAGTGAATTTTTCAGACCCTGTGTGCCATAGCTTTGTGAATTAAGTTTTAAGTGTAGCCCAGGCCTCAGTTGCATTAAATGTGTCAGAACTTTGAAGACACATCTCTCATATGTGTCAGGGGGTCAAAAGTGGAACAAGTTACCAAGATATTCTGAGACTATAAAGAAGACTTGAGTCTGCATTATATGGGGGCAGATATCAGAAGTAAAAGTTCTTACTCCCCGGTGAAAGGAAAAATACAATTTATCTTGAATTGGAAAAATCAGATGTCATTGACTAATAATGTTACACAGAGTGCAGCAGTGTACCAATTATGGTGTGGGGGGTGGGAGTTGATTACTAAATCTATTTCTTTAAAACAACTGATCTTGAATACCAAAGCTATTTCTGAATACTACACTATTCTTGGACTCATTCCATAATCATTTTTAGAGAAGCCAAGTAAATTTACATGAGAAATGACTCCTTGATTAGTGAATCATATATAAAAGCATCTATAACAGAGAGGATGTTTGTCTCATTGTCATATTATTAAGTTTGGCTATGCAACTGTTATGGCACATATATTCTATGATCACTGGGTATCTTGTCTGCAGTCATATTTTACAGTTAAAAATCTTGTTGGAATGAATGGATAAAACACATCCTTCAATTAATGTAGCTTTAAGGGAAAGTTAATTACAAACCCCTAACTCAGACAAAAGGTTGTATGCCATTGCACAGGAGTTTTGGAGTCCATGGGGAAGGTTTTGTGTGTGTGTGTGTGTTCCCCCTGAGTATTGTTTTGTGCATGCACATACATTTGTGCATGGGCAGAACACAGAACTGAGAGAGAAAGACCAAAAGAAAGCAAATAAGCAGCCTGTAAGCAGGATCTGACAATGAATAAATAAATAAATAAAGCCCACAGGAAGGTTTGGGACTTGGAGATGCTGCTTGAAAAAAAACTGGGGCTGTAAGCATAGAATACCTTCATCTTTTGATGAGAGTCCACAGTTGGTTGATAAAGGGGACAGTCAGTGCAACAAACTTAGAATCATAGAATCAAAGAAGCTATCTTCAGGTTTGGCATATTCTGTGTTTGGAGGAGGAAAACTTTGTAGATGCCTTGAAAATAAATAAGACTGAATCAAAGAGAATACCAGACTTATCACCAGTTTCCACTTCGATCAGGAAAATGCTCAGAAATTTGAATAGCTGCTCAGGTTGAAAAGAGACAGTATTCAGTCTTGAGGTTAGTTATATGATACTGTTTCATTAAAACACAGGTGTGCTCCAGTTTGTGAGGTTTGAGGACTTAGAAATTAATGTAAGCTGAGTGATTGTGTTCAGGAAAAGTATTAAGAAAATCACATTTTTTTGCCTAAAATTTAAGGCAAACCTTTGAATCTGAACAAAGTTTGGTTAATTTGCTGTTGTAGATATTATTTTTAGTTTTTTTCATTTACCTGGGTACTTCTTGGTTCCCATTGGTGCCAGAAGTAGAAAGGGCTATTGATTTGTATATGTATTTGTGAAAAAGAAACAGAAACTGTAGACAGAACAATTAGTTTCACAATTTATGGCCCACACAGCATCAAAATCTCCATTAGTATAACAAAGTCTGTTCTCAAACGGTCTGCCCAGAATTACAAATTGTACAGAAAAGTTGCAGATAATCCTCACAAGCATATAGGAGTTGCTGGAACGGATCAAGAAATTGTTTATGAAGTTCAGTATTGCAGCGGCCGATGCTTGCCCTTTTTGAATCAAGCTGGACTCGATGATCTCATGAGGTCCCTTCCAACCCTATGATTCTATTCTATTCTATTATAAGACTTGCCTCATCGTATTCCAGTACTCACTTTCCATTTGTAAAGCAGAGAATAAATATCTTTCTGATCAGAAGAAAGGCTTTTTGAAGGTATTTTAATCATTAGTCTCTAGCGAGTGGCCTGTTAAAATATTAAGATCTGTAGTATGTAAGCATGTGCACATTTCATTCAGAAAGCTCACATGCATGTGTGCACAGGCAACCACACCCACACACTCTGTATGCATATAATACACATGCAGCCACCAGGAACGATACAAGCAGCTGCTTGACGGACCATCAATCAATGATTTGTGATTGACTGTCTTTTACAGATTTTATTCTGGTTATTCTTATCCTTTAGCTGTTTGCTTCAACTTTACACCAGCCTCTCCTTCACAATCCCTTCACTTCACCCTCTTTCTGTTTGCCCCATTCTCCACTTTCCCACTGCTCTCATTATTCCCCTATCTTTTCACCATCTCACTTTAGGGTCCATTTTTCAATCCCTTTTTTTCTTTTCTATTTAGCTAATTAGCTCCCAGTAACCCTCCGCCGCCCTCAAGAAACAAGCAACTAACAAAGAGCTATGGAACCAGAGTGGCTTTTGTAGCCCATAACATTGTCTTATCTGATGGCATGTAATCTCTATTTCCCCTACTCTCTGTCTGTCTCATCTATTTATATTATAATCAACTTAAAGCAAGGCCTGTCTCCTGAAGCCTTAAAATCAGCTGGAGTACCTAGACTCCACTGTAATACAAATTAATGGGAGATCCTGCCACAGCTAAAAAAAATACAGATGTGAATATGTGTGGCAGAACAGGATCTTAGGTTATGCAGAGTTTACAGCAGGATAATTGCTCTGATATAGCTGCTCTGCTGTAGCAGGGCTAGTTAAGGCACTTCGAGCTGATGGAAGAATGCTTTCCAGTTGACTTAATTACTCCAGCCCCTATGATCATCAGTAGTTATGTTTGTGCTATAACACAAGCACTTAGTTTAGTCTAACTTATGTCACTCAAAGGGTAACTTATTCACATACTTGAGCCAAAAAAAAAAAATCTTGTACCAACTTGAACTGCACATAGCCTTAGTCTCGTAATTGTCTTTTAATTATCTGTACAGATTAACCAGACGGATAATATTTCTACATGCTGAAGCAGGCAATGTCCCATTTTTAAATGTATTGTGTGCTTTGACCATCTAATAAGAATAGCTTATGCTGCCAAAGGGAATGGCCATATTTGCAAGGAAATATTTATTCTAAATGCAGCAGGAGAAAAATCTTGACATTAGAGACCCAATCCTTCTTAAACATACAAATACTTCTCAGAGGCTGTAATTGCATATGCTAAATTGTCCCTGGAAAACAGCCTGCATAAACAAACAGTGCTTTTGTCAGGATATTTTTTCTCATATTACTCCAAATCCCCTTCTAATATCAATATGACACACTAGCTAAGGGAAAAAAATCCAATATATGAGATCTTTAATCATTTTCTACATTCTAATTTGACTACAGAAGAATGGTGATATTTATCCCCCCTCATAATCAACTGAATCAGTTGATGTGGTTGCACAGATGCTATTCAATTAGCCATTAGTAAATAAAGAATCATTGATGGAAAAGCTTGCCAGGATCAAATGAATTTTCAGAATGGCTTAACGTTTTGCAGCTATAATTTGAAACTCTCAATGCTTTTGAAATATTCATCCTCATAATATTCTGGTATGGAAAACATTATAAAATATACTGAAGACAGGGGTTAAAGTATAATTTGGTGGGCCCCAGCACCCTCTGGCCCATGTGGGCCCCTCTCTGCCACAGGTGGGCCTCCAATACCCATCCCCAGAATGTACCCCCTGCCTCAGTACTCACACCCACCCACCCACACACACACACACACACCAGCAGCCCACCCACCCCAAAGCCCTTACCTGGGCTGTTTGCAGGCTGCCAGACTGTCTGGAAGCTCCTTCCAGCCACAAGCCACTCCACCCTGAAGGAGAGAGATTCACAAACTCCCAGCCTGCTGCAGCTCTCTGCTGGCTGGGCTTAAGGTGGAACAGGGTTTAACGTGGATCCACTGGAACACTGAGTTCCAGCTGCTCATGCTATATTTAGCGGGGCCCTGGAATGCAGCATTCCTCTATTTTTAGGGGCCTCAGAATGCTGCCAGTCTAAAAATAGGGGGCCCCAGGACTGCATTCTGGTTCATTCCCCCTTACTTTAACACCTGACTAAGGAATAGAGAGATGACATTCACAGCTGGACTAGAATTCAAGAGTCCTGACTCTTGTCCCTCCATCTAGCCACTAAACCATGATTTCAAATATTGGATAAGCAGTGTACAGCATTAGGTCCTGCTAAAGATTCATAGTGTCAACTTGTACTGGAGTAGTTTACTCCAGTTTGAAGGTGTTAATAAGAAGGCGTATACTTCAAACTTGTTTACAATGGTGCAATGTATCTACATTGCAGTCTTGACTTGTGGTAAACAACCCAGTGGATGTTAGGTGTATGTCTTGTAATACTGAGGCTTTAGTAAGGTCGGGTACGTCTACACATTTTTATTTGAACTAATAGAGATTAGTTTGAATTAAAAAAAAAAGAGAGAGAGAGAAATAAAGAAAAAGAAAAAACACATCCAAACTAGCTTTTCTTAATTTGACTTAAGGATTTCCTTAGGTCAAAATGAGGAGAGAATTCTTCACAGTTATAAAACTCCTATAAGTTCAAAGTGACCATCAACTAACCGGTTAGTTAGAATCAATGCTGTGTACCCATGCTAATTTGAACTAACATGAGTTTGAATTACCTGCAGCTTTCCCATCTCCTTCCCATGGTGCCTGGCACCAAAAAGAGAAAGTGCCCACTGCACAGCATCCCCTCCATGCTCACAGACATACCCTTTGCCTGTGAAACAAGCTGCCTGCAGCCGCGACAATGGCAGAGGGCAGCAGTGGGAGCCAGGTATGATGCAGGGCTCCAGTGTGGAGCCATCCAGAGGTCCTCTGTCTCCTCAGTATCTGGGGGACAGAGGACATCCTGTCCTGGTTGTGCAGCAGCCACCACAACTGGGAAATATATGCCAAAATAGCATCAGCCCTCACCACCAATGGGCACCCCAAGACGACAAGCAGCTCTGTGTGAAAATAAAGACCCCCCCCCCCGGCAGGACTATGCCAGGATCCGGGAGGCAAGGCAGCTGTGAGGTTTGGCACGTGGCAGCACATGCCCATATTTTTGGGAGCTGGACTGCTTGCTGTCAGGTGAACCCAGCGGCCTTCCAGGCAGGACCATTGACTCAGCGGAGCCCCCTCCAAGTCCACCACCCCAGAAGGAAGCTCCATGGAGGATAATGCCCTGGTCAACATTGAGGGCAGACAGACAGAGAGGACACCACTACGGTCCACCACAGATGCCAGCCCCAAATTCTTCAGCACCCCTAACGAAGGACCAGCCACCACTGGGGAGGAGGAGGAGGAGCCCCCCCCACAAGAGGAGGAGCCCGAGGAGGGCACATCCCACTAGACATCAGTGGCACCTGTGAGTGAGTGCTCCCTTCCTCCCTCCCTGTGGATTGGTCTGTGGTGGTCTGTGGCACTAGCAGGACAGGGAGTAAGGGTCACCAGGCAGGTAAAGCCCAAGGACCCTGGAGGGGAGCATGAATCCATGAGGTACAGGGGCTGAGGAATGTGTGCCAGAAGGGGAAGTGGATCCCTGCCCAGTAGAGGCATCAGGAGGCAAGGGTGTTGAGGGAAACCACAGCTGGTAGCTTCAAAGGCATACAGCGTGCAACCCCCACCCCTGTCACAAGGCATTAGGAGATGGGTCAAGTGCAGGTAGCACCTCATAGCTGCATGCCTTATTGGCTGGTATGGCCAGCCTGGGCTGTAGGGCATGGCTGTGTGTGCCCAGGGGAGGTCCGTCCCATGGGGCAGGGATTGGGAGGCAGGGGATAGTCAAGGTGCAGTTACTCACTGCTGTCAAACTGCACAGAACGAGCCTGGCATGTCATGGGACTAATGCTGTTCCCCACCTATCTTCAGCAGCTCATCTTGACAGCCGGCGTCAAGGTCCAGGGAGCACGCTCCACGGAAAAGGGCATGCCAGACCCATAAAGACCTTCTGCAGGAGGTCATGCAGTTGGGCTGGGTGCTGAAGAAGGCATGCAGACCTGGTGGGGCCAGGTGGTGGTACACCAGGGCTCTGCCCTCCAACTCCTCAAGCGGTCTGTTGCCATTGAGGATCATTGACAGTGATCTATGAGTACCAAACGTAGGCCGTTGAATAGGTGGGTACACATTAGCATAGCCCTCCAGGGGACAATGGACAGCATGGCCAGGCCAGCTGAACATTTCACCTCCCCAGTCACTGTGGAACATGTCCCCTGGAACACAAGTGCACCTCACCCATGGCACCCCAGAACCAGGATGGACATGGGGAAGGCTGAGTCTGCCCCCCCACAGCACAGGGACCACCCCCCCCAACTGCCCAATTCTGCCCCCTAACTCCCCTGTTCTGTCCCCCACAGTTCCCAGTTCACGCAGGCCCTGAACCCTCCCAGCCAAGCCGCTGACCTCCCTGCTGTACATATCTAAATAAACCATTTGATTAAACAGTTCTGTGCTTGTATCTTTTTTATTTAGGTAAGGTGGGGAGCCTGTGTGAGGTGGGCATGTCCTGAGCAGGGGTGGTGAGGGCGTGTGGTGGTGCAGCCAGGCCTTAGTGTGCCTCCTCAAGGAACATGTCTGCTAGGGCCTCCTGGATCCTCACTGCCGTGTCTGGGGCCTCCTCAGTGTCATGGTCTCTGGCTGGTCAAACCACCTGGCAAAGTGCTCAGACTCTATCTCCCAGATGGTGGGGGCCCTTTCCCGCCACAGTTGACATAAATTATGAAGGGCAACACAGGTGCTGATGACCTATGGGATGGTGTCCTCAGCAAGGTAGAGGTATGTCAGCAGGCATCTCCATCTGGCTTTTAGCCACCCAAAGGCCCACTCAGCAACTTGCTGATGCCTATTCAGCCTCCTGTTGAACTGCTCCCGGCAGTCATCCAGTTATCCAGTGAATGGCTTCATGAGCCACAGTAGGACCAGATAAGCGGCATCCCTGACAAGCAAGATGGGTACCTGCACATCCTCGATGATCATCTTGTTGGGGGGAAAGATGCCCACCTGCACGTGCCTGTAGAGTCAGGAATTTTGGAGCACCCATGAATCATGTGCCTTCTCTGGCCAGACAACATAAATGTTTGTAAATATGCCCCAGTGATTGTCCAGGGCCTGGAACAGCATCAAGTGGTACCCCTTCCGATTGCGGTACTCCACTGCATGATGTGCTGGGGCTCTGATAGAAACATGGGTAGCGTCCAGGATGCCCTCATATTTTGGCAATCCAAGGGCAGAGATCACATTCAGGGTGTCCTCCAGGTTGCCTGGGCTGACAAGGCAGGCCAGCAAGACCAGGTTTATGGCTGGCACACCTGCTTTAGCATGACTCCAATAGTGACCCTCCCAATCCCAAAGTGGTGTGCTACAAAGGGACGTGACTAAGGAAGGGGTGGCCTTTTTCCATAGTGTTATAGCCATTCACATGTCTACGAGGAGGGAAGGTCTCATGTGTGTGTTCCTCTGCTGAAGGACCAGGGCAAGCTCTCTGAGGAGCTCATGGAAGGTCTGCTTCCCCATCTGCAGGTTCCGCAGACACTGCTCGTCATCCCATTTTATCAGGACAATCCTCTCCCACCAGTCACCACTGGTTTCAAGCACCCACACCTGGTGGGGCACAGAGCGTGGCAGGGTGGCAGCAGCCACCTGCACAGCCAGCATTCAGGCAGTGCTGCTGTCTGCTTCTGTGCTGCTGCTGTCCACAAGAAGATGTTCCACCCTAACAGTGCACTGTGTGGAGCTACATGGGTGCTGGGCAGCAGGGTGGCAAGCTGAGGTAGCTGGGCACAATCCATGGCCTTGCTCTGCTCCTTGCCTGCCAGAATGTGCAGAGGTGATGAGGTCAGTTCCTCCCTTTCTAGGATTAGCTGTGGCAATGGCCCTTCCCAACAGCCATATTGCCACACTTCCCATGGTGCCCCCTTCCTGGTTCAAACTAGCAAGTCCTGTGCATGGATATGCTAGTTTGATCTGGATATTGCTGTGCAGACATGTTACTTCAATTCCTGTTAATTCAAATTGAAATGTATTATGTCAACCTAATTAGGCAGACCTTACTTAAGTCAAATTAACAGACTGTGTAGACACAGCCGTCTAGATTTAATTTGAAAGTCTCTTATTTGTGACAGTTTATGAAAAGTGGGCTCAAACATAAGGATTATTCCCTCTAAAGTCAAATATCAACCTTGCTTAATTTAATCCCCTGCCCCATTGTGTTATCTGGGATTTGACCCAGAAGTGGGATCAGATGAGAAAAACCAAAATGGCATATTATATAATAGATAGAAATCTTTGACTGAAGTAAATACAGAATTGGAAAGAACCTTGTTAGATCATCTAGTCCAATCCTCTGCACAGACACAGTGCTAGATATTATCTCTGATAGGTATTTATCTCATTTGATCTTAAAAACCTCCAAAGACGCACTATAACTATATCATAACCAACTATGACTGGGGATGCCACATTTTGAATTTATATCCCAGTTCTGGTACAAATAATGTGAGAAGTGTAATCAGCTACCAAGCATTCAAAGAGCTATCATGCTGTTTATTTCTTTGTTTTTAATATAATGAGCTATATAAGAACAGATTACATTGTTCTGTCTCATATAATGCAAAGTCACCCTAGTGAGATACCTGCTTCTATAAGAATCAAATGAAAGAAGTTCCAGAGGAGTAGCCGAGTTAGTCTAGTTCAGCAAAACAAAAAGGAGTACTGTGGCACTGTAAAGATTAACAAATTTACTTGTTGCATGAGCTTTCATGAAAGAAGCCCACTTACATACTCCCCTTTAGAAACCAACAATCCTAAATAGCAAATTAAGTATTTTTTCCCTTTCTCTGTGTGCCACTGCAGACTTGTTGTGCTTGTAAAAGATAATCCAGTCATGACTGGTCTACTCTTGGACACAGCTTTCAGCCAACAATAATTATATTTTCTTTTAAACTTTGTGGTACGGGTATTTGGCTTCTTGTTATCAGTACAGCTTGTGATGTAGTGCCGTATAATCTGTGCCTACTGTGCTTATATTTAAGAGGAAAAACTGTTTCTTTTCTTTTCTTTGCATTAAGAATGAGCACTGACTTTGTGGGATCATTGCTGCTCTTGGTGAATAATGTATGAAAATGAAATTTTCCTGCTTAGTGTTCACAGGGAATACTTGACAATGCTGTGTAATCATTTTGTGCTTTGCTGTTTATTTTAATATTCAGTTCAGTGGTAGCTGAAAAATCTCTCTAATCCCAAAAGTCACTAACAAAAAAAAATATTAGCATAGTATCTCCTTTATCATATATATGTATATGAAACACAGACACTGTTATACATGTAGATTTTTATACACATAAATATTTATGTATGTAATAGTTGTATACTAAGTCTGCTTACACATATAATATATATTCTTTTCCAGATCCCTCAGAAGCTGTTACTCTAGAATTTAGAGTTATGGGAAAGAAGCAGAAGTAGAAATTATTCCCCAAATATCTGTGTTATAATAATTATAATTTTTGAAGTGTTTACTGTACGCAGGTTGTTTGTCACGTAGGGTACATCTGCACTGATGGTGGCAAAATCACTGCTGTCAGCCTGACATTCTGGGTGCAATTAGCAATGAGCATGTACTGGCTGCTGTGCTCCTGAAGGTCGGCACTGGTCCTGCCCCCTAGAAGACACAGCTGAAAGCTGACTGCAAGCCATTTGCTGTTGACTTTCAGCAGTGTCTCCCGGCAGCTTAGAAAGTCACTGGCAGTTACACAAGGCATTTTACGTGCCTTGTGTAACTGCTGGTCAACTGCTGCCAAAAAGCCCTTTAAGTGTAGACCAGGGCATAGATGCCCCTGCTCTATAATGTTCACTAATTATAGGCAGGCAAAAGGTGAAGGAGTATAGTATGTAAAGAAAGTGACTAAGATAGGTCACTGATCAACAACAAATTATGGATTATATCTGTATTATCTCCTGAAAGCCATCATATAGCTAGAATCATCCAGTTTGCTACTTCTAGGCATCATGTAAGAAGTGAGTCTGTAGGAAGGATCTAACTGAGGACGTGGTGGTGAACTTACGAACTAGAAGTAGTACGGTGGCAGCAGCAGGAGACAGCGCATAAAACAATTCAACACATTGTCAGGAGGAGCAGAGAGATGGAGCAATAGGGTATCCTTGACAGAGAACAGGAATGAGAAAAAAGCAGGAAGAAAAGAAAAACTACCTAGGACAAGAAAGGACAGAATGACAGAATACTGAAGACAAAGAGAAAGCCTAAGCTTTTTGCAATAAAGGAGGAGTTGTGTACACAACTTGGTTCACTCAGTGTACAAAAGAGGGTCTCAAAAGGAGATTCTTGGCCTGGCCAAGTGAGGAATGGAAAGTCCTGCTGTTTACTGAGCTGCTCCATTTACATGGACATATATGTGTAAAGTATACTTGTAGCACATATAGCATGTTGGTTTTTTTTGCCATACTTCCTTAAAAATACATCAGCCAACAACTGATAACTCCAGTCAGAGCAACTACACTACATTGCCTCTTCAGTAATTAAGAAATTAAAGCAATTTAACTTTTCCAATTTCTAACCACTACAAACCACATTCTTTTCCCAGAGACAGAATCCAAAATACCTGACTGTCAGTGGTAATCACTAGTAAATTAGTCGAATAAGCCACTATATAAATGTGTGTCAAGCATGAGAAGTTATCTTCCACAGATATCAAGCAATTTTGTTATTGAACTGCTCTACAACATACTTTTCTCTTTACCATCCCTCAGACTGACACCTTGAGGCAATTTTGCTAGTGAATTCTTTGATATTCTTTTAAAGATTTTTCTCCATTATTATTATTATTTGCTGTTAAATATGCATAATCATTCCATTATGTCACAGAACTTAGGTCCAGAAGATCTTGTATTACCTAGGGAAATCTGTATTATTTACAAGTTCAGAGGTACTCACAGTTTCCCTTGTGAGGGTTTTGTTTGCTTAGTTACTTTTCCTTTCCCTATACATTTGGAAGTGCCATTGGTCATTGTATTATTTTATGTCATATTATGAGCTGAATTTTTAACACAAATATATTAATAAAAACCTATTTAATATAGCCAAATATACCTATGTTTCAAAACCAAACTTATCTGTGTTGAAGTAATAGATTAGCAAAAGGAAGAATTTATTTCAACCAGATATTCCTTATTTCAAGCTAATGACACTTTTACAAAGTTTTCTGGATTGATTCACTGTAATAATGTGACTCTACAGTGATCTGGGAATAGGTTAAATAGAAGGATAATTTGGTGTAGAACTTCAAGCCTTTAATTTGCTTTTTTGCACTTTAATTCAGATGTCATTCACTTTAACTCAAAAGATGTGTCTGCATTATCCCTGGAGAAATTTTCTAGTTCAGCTAGTATCAGATGAGTTCTTTTATTCTCCTTTATATTGTATTGAAACATCCCAAGCAATTATTAACTTTACTTTATTAGGAAAAGTTTTAGCAAAATATATGGCAATTCATGTTAAACGTACTTTCAGACATTAACCAGAAGCAGTTCCAGCACACAATGAAAGCAATGGGAGCTTTGCTGTTGATTTCATTGAGTACAGGGTGTGGCTTTAAGGTTGTCAGTTTGGAGCATGTATTTACATACAAGAGTAGTCTCACTGAAGTTGATAGGACTACTTATCTGAGTAAGCACTTATCAATGTTTCTGGCAATAGTTCCTCATTTGGCTTATAAATAATCTTCAGTGTACAGGACTCAGAGGTAATAATTAATGAGGTATTTATTACCAGTATTTAATAAAAAGACAAAAAAATATGCAAAAGTGTTGCATGAATTTTCTAATATCAGGGAGAGAATCATATCAATGAGATTAGAATTAATGTGTTCCTAGTTCTGTCTCATACTCAGGCCATTCGACTTTGCCATCAGTCCTAGTATTCCCATAGTGTAATACTGAAAGCTTAAATGCCAATTGTACTGATTTACTAAAATGTCAAATCAGTAATTCATTGATATACAGGAAAAGCTAGTAAAAAGACAACATTAGTCTCTGATTACTACAGGCCTTGTATTATCAGATAACACTATATTGTGACTTCTAGCAATTGCTGACATTTTAGGGACAATTTGTACATCAGTAACATGACTATATTTTTCCTTTCTCCTATTTTTCCTACTCCACATTCTATGATGCACTTTAAAATTTATTGTGCACTTTTATACTTCTTTTATACAAGAATTCATAATCAACAGAGATTAGAGAGAAAAAGTGAGTTAAATAGTATCTTTTACTGGACTAACTACAAAGACTGACATTTATCAGCAATTATAAACAAAAAAAGTATGAATGTAAAATTATTATGAAATCATACTTTTCTGTGTCATACATATACTTTAAGCTTCCAAAAAATGCATTGGTTGCAGATGAGTATATTTACTTACGTAAGTACTGCAAGGCCGGCTCAAGGGGTTGTGGCACCCCAAGGCAAATTTTGATTTGGTGCCCCCCCCATCTCATTCACGGCAGTTGAAAACAGTTTTCCAAACTGCATAAATCCCCAGCATCTACCTACAGAGGGATTTAAAGTGCACTCTGCCTACATGACTTAAGCTGCAGATTGATTAACAGTGCCTGATCTGCTAGGAAAAAGTTGAAGAGGTGGGAGCCAGCCTGATCTTCAGGGGGGTCTAGGCGCCCCTAAAAACTGTCACCCGAAGCAATGTCTGTCTCTTGCCTTGTAGTAGAGCCGGCACTGGAGTACTGACACTGAATTCAACAGGATTGTTTACCTAAGCAAAGGTATTCAGATTGGTAAGTCCCCCCCCCCATCATTTTATTATTGTTTCAAAGGCTATGTCTACACACAGTTTTGTTATTTCGAAAGAAGCTATTTCGAAATAACTTATTTCGAAAAACCTGTTATTTCGAAATAACTTGTTTCGAAATAACAAAACTGTGTCCTCGAAATAAGGGAGCGAAATAGCAGGTCCACAGTGTGGACCTGCTATTTCGCTTCCTCTGGGGGCTGCAGGCACCGCGCCTCACCTGGCGGGTGCCCGCATTCCCCTGCAGGCACCCGCCAGGAGCGGGCAGCGGGGCACTGCGCCCCAGGGGCTTTAACGCCCCTGCTGCCCCCCAAGCTGGCGGAGCGGCTCCGGCGCGCGGCTGCAGCCACGGGGAGCCGGGTCCCGCC
>ML681993.1:22110648-22166814 GCA_007922195.1 Podocnemis expansa
AAATACAAACATAAAATGATTCGATCAGAAAGGGATATTCTTCAATAATGTATGCATTCATATATATGGGGGGTAAATTAAAATCTTGATTTAAGAATCAATTGATCTACTATCATGAATACAAAGAAGTCTCAAGACATTACAATGTCTAGGTCTTTTCAAATACTTTGTTTTGTAATTAAGTTTGTAAAATTAGATAACAATTATTTTTATATTAAACATATATTTGTTCCTGAAAGTATTTAAACTATTTTTTGAATTAAATTTCAGAAAAATGGCTAAATAAAGGATGACATTAGTTCCTAAGAAAAGCAGGTCTTTAGCAGGGGGGCGAGATGGAAAGATAAAGGCTATCAGCCACTATGGAAGACGCGCAGCCTGTGTAAGGGGAAATCCACTGCCAGACAAAACCAGTCTTAGAGGCCAAGGACTATACAAAAGCCCAATCTTATATATGAGTCACAACGATGAACCCACACATCTTTAAAAAGCAGCTTCCTACTATTCTAAAGATGGACTTTCTCCACAAAACAGCAACTACATACCCCGCAATGCTGTAAGCTGACTAACTTTGAAGTTGTCACTTTTCAGGTCTAGAAAATCTATTTTAGGCTCTCCTTGCAAGTTTTAAGGGCTCCCTCTTTAGCTGGGTGCATTAGACCTCAATCCTGAATCACTAACATTTCTTGTAGTTTTACTGGTAACTTCCATGGAAGCAGGTTCTGTGTCATGGTACGTATGGCACCTATGTTTTATTGTGGGAGGGGAGAACAGAAAAAAAAAATGAAATTTTCCAAAACATTCCTAGCATCGTTTTTGTAATGTGCATTGCATATACAAAATATCTGAGTGTGGGAAATGGTATAAAGGTTTTTTTTCCGGCATTTTTTAAAATGGATTTACATGACAAGTACCTTTGAGATTGTACCTAATGTGATTATTGAAAAGATAGTGGGGGAGGAACAAATACACACACTTTGTACGTGCACTTCACCATTAAATTCCCTAATAACATAGGAAGGCAAACCACTGATATCACATGGTATGACAATCTTTATGTAGTTAAATTCTGTCTCAAGAGCTATGGGTACCAGATGCTTTAAAGGAATATTAAACAGGCACTGAATTAAGCAATTATGGTATAGCCTGCTTACAGGGAAACTTTCTTCCTAATTTCCCTCAGCCTCAGATTAATTTGTGACTGGGAACATAAAGATTTCCATTCCTTCCAGACTTCTAGGTTTTGTTTGTTTGTTTGTTTGTTTGTTTGTTTGTTTGTTTGTTTAAGGACCTACTGACCTTTCTAGTGAAAGTCTATGTGACACTGGCTGACCAAGCACCAGCTCTTGCAGAGGCTAGTCAAGCACTGACAAATGTATTGTTTGAAACCAGTTTGTTTCACCTCTGTGTAAGTATGGCTAAGATAGATACTGAATTTATAAAAATGTGTTTTGTGTTTGGATTTTATTAAATGTTTGCAAGTTTCCATTCATTAATTTACTTTCTAATTTGCTTATCACCTGCTATAAAGTAATATTTACATTTTGCCTTATCATTATATAAAAATGTTTGCTCTGGAACCACGAAGGATTGTCACCTAACCATTGAGAAGGCACATTAAAACTAAATAGATGATTGTGGCATGTCACAATAAAAAAAATATTTTAGTTACCCACATGCCCATGAAGAGTCTGTATGCAAAAAGACTCATCCCACGGGTTTACTCTGGAGCCATGAAGGATTATCTCCTAACCATCAAGAAGGCCTAGTAAATTTAAACAGATCATTGTGGGACATGACAACAAAAATACTTCAGTTGCTCCTACATACCCTTGAAGAGGGTATGTGCAAAAAGCAGGGCAGGCTTGAGGAATGAGTGTGGCACTGGCGAAGCGCACCAAAGCTTAGGGACATCGGCTTCGCCCCACCGTCATGTGACTGGCAACCCAGCCTGGCCCTGCCCTACCCTGCCCCTCCTCCCCACACAGGTGCGGAGTCAGTGCTTAGCAGTGCCAGACTGGACCCATACCACATGACAGCTGGCCTGGTCCTGCCCCTCCTGCCCGCACAGGCGCAGAGTCGGCGCTTAGGGGTGCAAAAGGCAAAGCTGGCTCAGAGCACCACAACACCTTGAGCTAGCCGGGGCAAAAGGACTCCTCATAAGCTTGAATTTTGTAAGAAGGAAATAAAGGAAGCTGGTGATATTTTTCATGTATCTTTTGTTGTTTGGACTCTGGGGCTATGTTCACACACAAATGATTGTGTCGAAACAAGCCTGTTTCGAAATAAAGCCTTATTTCTAAACACCTTATTTTGAAATAACAAAAAAAAGTGTTTTTGAAATAAGGGAAAAGGAGGGAATCGAAATAGCATGTCCAGTGTGATATGCTATTTCAAAAGAGGAGAGGGGAGGGGGAGGGAGGCCCTGTGCTGGGCCAGGGAAGCCCCGCCCCCAGGATTCCCCTGCCCCCTGCGGCTCCAGCCGCACGAGGAGCTCCCTCCTTTCGAAACAAGAAAACATCATTTGGACATAGGGACTTTTATTTCGAAACAGCCAGTGTTGTTTCAAAATAAAAGCCCTGTATGGACATACCCTGATTGGGCTAGTGATACAAATCAGAGTTAGCCTGGGTTAGCCATGAAAGACAGTCATTGCTGACAGATTGCTACAACTCTATCACCTTTTGGAACCATAGACTGTAACTCATTTGTGTATGTTTTCCTGCTTTAACCTGCAAATAATTTTCATTTATTTTTCCTAGTTTCTAAATTCTCAGTTAGTTTACTGTTGGATTGGCTACAAGCACTATCTTTTGTGAGAGATCTGAGATACACACTGAACCAGGCTAAGTAACTGGTCTCTTGGACCTGAAGGCAAGCTGAATCTTTAGTGATCTCTGGTTGCCTGGGTCATATAATAGACTTGATTGTCCAAGAGGAGTGTCTGTGACTCCATGGTAAGATTGTAACAGTACTTCAGGAGTTCACATTTGTTCTAATTATAGAACATAAAACCAGTTTGGGGTATAAACTGTATTTTTTGACAGTCTGCCCTAAGGCTGGCTGGCACACAGGGCTGTAAACCACTCTGGACAGCAATGGCAATCTCTTTATGTGATATTTAGGTAAGATTTTTATCATGGTATGCTTGTATCATGCTAATAGTTAAATAAATGTGCATGTATGTATATGTATATGTATACACACCTACTACTACTACTACACACACACATATACACACACTCTTCTGCATAATGCTTTACTCAGTGGGCGTAATGTGTACTTCTCTTTTTATGGCACACACACACATCTAAAATATTGTGGAGGAAATGGTATGATGTAATTCTTCTATTAAAATGTATCTTTTAAATTCTTACTGTATATCTCTTGAACCTGTGACAGAGGACTGAAAACTAGCAGGTGAACCATCACTCTGGCCACTGCAAATCTTTTCCCCTAGAGAGGGCCTGATGGAGGTAAATAGTGGTTAAATACTTGATCAGCCTAGATTGCAAGCACTAATGAGGTAATTAGCCTCTTAACTGCAATAGTGTGGGGGGGGACAGGAACGAAGTTTCAACAAGGTTAAAGGCTCAGCCTCTCTGTGGTGAAATCTTGTCTCTCTGGCAAAAGGAGCTGGTGACAACTGTTGACCCTGTAAATTGAATTGCTGTATGGAACTGTAAGAAGGTGGTGGTTGATATATAACAGGGGTGGCCAAACTTACGGAACTCAAGAGCCACACAAGTTGATTATTAGACCTTCAAGAGCCACACTCAGGCATATAGCCATACTTTTGCCTACTCCAAAATTACTAAGTTTATAATTCATTGTTCTTTAATTTTATTGTAAAAAGAGGGCAAATATTGATGCTACTAATGTCAGATTCTAATCATTACTTAAGATTACCATGAAAACTAGACCTATAAAAAATTTATTTTACTAAGTCATGCATTAGAATTCAAGAAAACAATGGACATAGATAACAAATATACAGCAAACTAGTAAATGAGATAGGGTTCAGGGCTCACATACAAAAATTTCCAGCACCTGCACAAAAACAAACTATCTATTGCACTGAAACAATTCCTATGCCTTTTGATGTACTGTACTGCAGGGTATGCTATTAACAGCAATGATATATCTGCGCTGTAAACACCAGTATTTTTTTCTTTCTGCTGAAAACTTACTGAAACCTATGAATTGAAACCTACTGAAATTGAATAGTTTGTCTCCCCTATGCTCAAACCATGATACTTATTTCAGTTTTTCCCCAGCTAGAGGACTAAAAGCATACTAGAAAATACAAAGGCACATGAGAATAGCGTGTTGCAGTGTTGTAGGTCAGGTGCTCATGTGGACCTCTGTTTATCAGAAAAATTGCCTTGAGGACCACTTCGCCTACCTTAGCTGACTAGAGACTACTTCCTCTCTCACTGTGATTTTGTAATTTCCTTGTCTCAGCTACATAATACAACTGTGATTTTCCTAAAAGCTTCAGAATTACAAAGGGGTAACTGTGTTAGTCTAGTTCAGCAAAAGCAAGGAGTCTTGTGGCACTTAAAGACTAACAGATTTATTTATTGCGCGAGCTTTCGTGGGAGAAAATCCCACTTCATCAGATTTTCTCCCACAAAAGCTCATGCGATAAATAAACCTGTTAATCTTTAAGGACCACAGGACTCCTTGCTTTTTTTTTTTTTTTTTTTTCTGATTTAGGGAAATCCTTGTGTGATTTTGGTCAATGATCCCAGGAAAAGCACAGGTCTTTCTATCAGAGGTGGCTTATTTAATTATCAGTACTGTGCTGAAAACTTTTTCTTAGTTAGTAAAAAAAGGCTGAGGTCTAGAAAGAAGTTCTTTAGTTACACTGTTGCAGATTAGATTTAAAAACAACACACAAACAATGGAAGTTGCTAATGTAATGAAGATCTCTCTCTCTCTCTCTCTCTCTCTCTCTCTCTCTCTCACACACACACACACACACACACACACACACTCTGACCCCCCCCCCCACCATCCTGGGCACTTACCTCTCTGTTGCAGTCAGACTGAGCCGTTCCTCCTCCTAAAAAAACACCCCTGTCCCTTCTCCTTCTCTGCTCTGGCCACCGCAATCACCTCCCCCCTTCCCCTCCCCGCTCTGGCCAGACAGCTGTCTCCCTCCCTCCTGCAAACACATCCCAACCCGCTTCCCCAGCACTCCCTGGCTTCTGCCCCTGCCTCTGCTCTAGCCCGACCCCCGCTGATTCCTTCTGCCTCCCTCTAGCAACACCCCAGCCTCTGCTGCATGGTCCCCCAGTGCGGCCCCCTTAACCTCTTCCCTTTACCTGACCAGCCAGCCCATCCTATGCCTGCATCCCCCTCTGCTCCTCCGCCCTGAGCATTCAGGGTCCAGCGCTATGAACGGTCCCCCCAGCCTGGTACCCGGAGGACTGTTTCAGGGGCCAGGTAGGGCCTGCGGCAGCGAGCCGCACTTCTTTCACTGAAGAGCCACATGCGGCTCGCGAGCCTCAGTTTGGCCATGTCTGATATATAACAAAGTGTGTAGCAATAGTTACAAAGTAGGTGTCAGAACCATTTGTGCAGGAAGGCAGAAGCAGAGAAACACAATATGTCATAAACCCATAAAATCGTTCAATAAACAAAAAAATTAAAGCAAAATGCAATTTGCAAAGAGACCTATATTGTCAAGACTTAGGATTCTCTCCATTAATATCTCATTATTTTTTATTGTCAGAATTGTCTGTTTACTTCTGTTAGAGATACACTTGATAATATGAAATTATACATTAAATTTTAATGTGATATAATTTCAATGAATTGGAAAGAATCTCTCCTATTAAGCCAATTTGCATATTGCCATATGGGAAGTGACTGTGATCAATTTTATACTGGGAAAACAGAAAATTTCATTAAGAAAGAAACCAGACACTGTATATGAATACCCAGAGAATACAGACAGTATACTTCTTTATAAATAGAATGTTTTTACTTTTTCTCTAACTTCCTAAAACAAAGAAACCATTGTCAAATACGCTGACAAGCAGATGAAAGTGAATGACAAGCATTGCAAAGCAAAACAATCAGAAAACAACTAAAAGAACAATTCCCTATTTTTAGTTAATTTATGCAAGTACCAGAAGTACTGAACTCATAAATAGAACAGAAGCAGTTCCAGCAAGTAGTAAACTGACGACATTTTCAATAGAGCTATCTGTCATTCCAGATTAGTATTCACAGATGGACTATACATTACAGGACCATTACTGAAATTGGACAGCAGAGAATTATCTTATGTAATGCTGACAGAATGTCAGGCATTGGCAGGAGAGAAAGAGTCTCTGAGAATGATATGTCACAGTGAAAGCAGTAATGAAACTAACATTAAAAAAAAAAAAAAATCCAAAAGAGAGAAAGGAAACTAGTAGCTGGAGGGCAAAGGAAAACATACTATGCCACCCATTTATCCTGTGCAGTGACTTAAGTCCAAGACATGAAAATAGTTCATAAAATGGATAACTATAATCAACTGTACATGCTAGAGAGGTTATGGGTTCAAAGATGTATACAAACAAGGAGTCCTGTGGCACTTTTAAAGGCTAACAAATTTATTTATCACATGAGCTTTTGTGGCAGAAAATCCCTCTTTGTCAGATACTTTGAAGATGAAATGGGATTTTTCTGCCACAAAAGCTCATGTGATAAATAAATTTGTTAGTTTTTAAAAGTGCCACAGGACTCCTTGTTTGTTTTGCTGAAAAAGACTAATATGGCTGCCCCTAGGGAATATATAGGGACTGACCAATAGCTCACTGAAGTCAATGGACTAAAGTGGGTTTTAACACCAGTCTCTTGAGCTTCCAGTCTTCATTGCATCAGGCTGTTCCAAGGACCAAAGCTGAACAAAGTAAATGATAGAGATGTAGTGAGTCTTCATGTTTCAATTTTGTTTTAAGTGTTATGCCACTTGATAAGAAGAACTTGAAAAGTGTGCTTATAAGCCAACCAAATAGATCAGCTGGTGAAATATTGACTTATATGTACTAATCTAGATATCACCATATGGCTTTCTATAATTGATTCAGGGCCAGATTATGCAGATGAAACAACCATTCTTTTTAAAGAATCACAACCATAAAAAGCAGACATGTCATTAGGATAGACTTGCAGTAACTGCAGGGAAAAAAAAATATGTAACAGAGCTTGAAATTAGAAAGCTGAAAAATTGCAGCTCAGCATAGTTAAACTAATGGCAGTTTAAAGGCCTGAGTTTGACTGACTCATGTTCTTGAATCCACTCTTTGGGGATCTGATGTGCTACTTATTGTCAATGTCTTAATCATAGTCAACTACACTTACATAACTTCGTCCTAGTTGTTAGATTTGTATCCTATAAGCCATACATTTTCTGATTTGTTGTATTATAGGTGGCACACATTGGAAGTAGAAAATAAGGTAAGATACAAAGTTATGCACATGTAGGCAGCAGGAGACTGGGGCTGTCTCTGACTCTATTTCTAGGCCCTTACAATACACGAGAACTTGACATTTGATAATTGGTTGGTGAAATCTAAGTATAGAATCTTTACCAGCTTGGTGTCTTCCCTCATATTGGTGCTCCCTGCAGGCAGCATTACAATGGTCATAGGTCAGCAGTGCACTGAATCTACTCAGGAGGATTGCAGGTACCTAGAAGTGCAGTGGTTCCATTGCAGGTATAAGGCAGCTGAGAAAAAGCGGATCACAGACAGAGGCTAGGTATACACTACCTGTTGTTTTTGACAGCAGTCAAAAGGGTGATAATTTATGCACTACTCCAGCTGCCTGGGTGGTCTTCAGCAATTGACATCCTGATTGACTGGGTGGGTGAGTCTTCACAGACATTATTAGTCAATTGGGAAGGTCGATCTGATCACGGTGAATTTGCCACCATCAGGGAAATCTAGCCCTCAGGGGGTTTGGGTGGTATTGAGAGAAGTATGGTAGTTGCAGGAACTTGGAATGATGAGTGATAGAGTATGCCTGCTGTAAGTACAAGTGAAGAGATAACGATCACTACAGGAGGTCAGCATGGCTTTACTTACTACACCTCGAGCCATTTGATCATTCTTCAAATTTAAGGGAAACATATACAGCCCGATTTCAAAATTCTGTAATAGGAAATGATGTAACAGATTAAAAGAAGGTACCAGTTTTTCTAACAAGTATTGGAGTTAAGACTTATAGTTTGCTATGTGATTTGCTTTATCTGGAGAAGCGAGAGCAAAAAATTTATGGTGACCTAGTGGAAGTTCTGGGAGCACATTTTTCTTTGAAGCCACTAGTAATTGCAAAGAGCTACAGGCCCTACCAAAGGAATCGAAGTGAAGAAGAATCAGTTGTAGTTTGCAGCATCTCTGAAGAAGTTGGTGGCATGCTGTGACTTCAAGACCAAGTTAGAGGAAATGCTGCATGACAGGCTGGTGTGTGGCCTGCACAGTGAATCAACATGGAAACACCTATTGACCGAAGGTCAACTCACCTTGCAGAAGGCTGATGAGATTGCAATCTCCATGGAATGCATCACCCAAGACATGCAACAGATCAGGTCGGCATGCATAAGGTATCCTCACAACCTACTCACAGTGTGACCTGGGCCTCCTGGGTTAACCTACTGAATGTGCCAAAATCAGGGCAAGCTGCAAAACCAGGGGCCAAACCCCCAAACCACTGAGGGGTGGTACTTAAACCAGTCTCCCAGTCAGCAATAAAACATGCTTCTGATTTCCCCTCTGGTCATCACAAAGCATAGCAAAATAGAAGCAGCCCCCTCACTGCACATCAGTTCCTGTGGTTCCCTCTAGCCACTGGGTCTCTCAAAGAAATAGGTTCTCTTGATCCCAAAGGACCAGCCACATCACCCAGAACAATATAGGCTTGGATCTTACCCAGAATACCACACTGATAGCCAATCTTTTAGTGACTACAACTAAAGGTTTTATCATAAAAGGAAAACAAAGAAAATATGAGAGATGTTACAGGGTCAAAGTGAATCACATACATACAAATGATTATGAGTTCATAGAAAGCAAATCCTTGAAGATCCTGTAGTTTACAGGTTAGTAATGCTCCTTTGGTGTGCACCCAGTAGCAGCAGCAGTGGGGGGGGGGGGTCTCAGTCCTTTGTTCAGTCCCAGGAGAATAGTTCCAGAGGGGAGCACTGGTTGCAGACAACTGAAGACTAAAGACTAAAGACGAAATGGAGAATGGGCTGTGCCCTCTTATCTCAGAGTCCTTGACAGATCAAAATAGAGGTGGGCCACATGGTCAGTCTGCGTAACTGGTCAAACAGATTTCTTCTTGGGCCCTCTGTAGCTGAGAGGCCCCTCCTGATGGGCCATTAACAGGACAATAGTTTGCAGATGCCCAGCTTGGGATTGCCTCAGCTCAAACAACATGGAACACACAGAAAATGAATGTGATTCCTAGATTCTAATACAAATATAATACCCATCTATAAATCATATAATCATTCCTAGCAGACTACAGCCCTTCTATTGATACCAAACATAGCATATCATATATGGATTACTGCAAATAAGAAATATTAATATGAAAAGTAATCACAAACAGTCCCCTAGACCCAGACAGTGTCACACACAGGACACTGGGGACACAGGAATGTTACTGTTCTGGGAAGAAGGGTCATCTTGCATCAGCGTCCTGGTGTAAGTAACTGCTGTGTCAACAATGTGTAGACCCCTGCAAATCTGCGGATATCCGTGGATATCCACCTTATATCCGCATCCGCAGATACAACATGGATATCCATGGACCATTTCTTGCGGATGCTGGTCAGATATGGATCCACTTATTTGTATCCGTGCAGGGCTCTAACAATGTGGCAAGAGAGGGGACATTGAATGTGCCTGCAAACAAAGGATAAGCCAAACAGAAGAGACAGACCTGAGAAAAATGGGTGTAGCAAAGAGATGTGGCCACCCTCCGGGAAAAGGCAGCTAAACCTGCCAAACGGCCGGAGGGCGGAGTCAGGCAGGGGCGGTCAGTCAGCCTGGAAGTGGAGGGGTGGGACAGGAAGTATAAAGGGAGAGGCAGGCAGCTCAGTTGAGGCCAGGGCGGTGGAGGGGAAGGCTGCAACTCTGCCAGCTCCTGACCCTGCACAGCCCAAGGGAGGAGCTGGGCTCTGGCAGCCAGAACCAGACCCATCGGCCTGGCCAGGGCCACCCCGAGGCAGCGACTGTGGCCCCCTACCCGAGCCCTGGGTCGTTCCCCGCCAGCTGGAGAGACCACCAGGAGGGGGATCGATGAGGCAGCCAGAGCCGACGCCGGACGGGGAGCCTGCACCCCAAGCTACCTCGGAGGACCTGGAGGAGCTACCCCTAGCTGCTGAAGAGCCCAGTGCCTGGCCTACCCCATGCGACCTGGAGGAGCTAGCCCTGGCTGATGAGGATCCTGCGCCGGCACCCCCCTCATGTGACCTGGAGGAGCTACCCCTCACTGAGGAGCTGGTCACACTTCCGGACTTGCTTCCACTTGATGAGATAGAGGGCTTCTACAATGTACCCCTAGGCGACTACCCGGAGGAACTGGACAGCGAGGTATGGCCGAGACGAGGGCCCCAGGGTGGCCACGGGGAAATCGAGGCTCAGGCCTCCGCGGGGGGCCCCCTCGCAGGGGCAGCGTGTTGCGGCCCGGACCCCGCTGACCCCTATACGGAGGCCTCCGACGCTCTGCGGGCGGCGTGTTGTGGCCGGGACCCCGCTGACCCATGCACTGAAGCCTCCGGTACTCGGCGGTCAGTGTGTTGCGGCCCGGACGCCACTGACCCAGGCCCCACAGCTCTAGCCCCCCTTGGGGACCTGAGCTAGGACACAGTGGAGTGTGAGGACCCCACACCTACACTGATCCCATTACCAAGCACCACCCCCCCCCCCGACTTGCAACCCTTCCAGTGACGCAAGCGAACCCTAAACCCCCACTCCTGAGACTGTGATACTCACTCATTGGACCCTGACTGAGGGACGAAAGACTGGGAGGCCCGCCCCCACTCCAGGCGGGCCGAGCCCCTGCCTAGGGCAAGGGGACAAAGGACCAGGTGGTCTCGCCCAACAGGGGCTAGAGACCCGAGGGGAGGATGCCTCCCCTAACCCAGGGGGTGGAGCCCGTGCTACATGGGCCATTGTTTCTGTGGACTAAGAGGGAAATTCTGCATGCAGTAGAGCAGACTCCAGGTGATCACAGTGACACCCAGTTGGAAGATGAAGCATCCCTCCAAGTTTTGTCTGTAACAGCTGGCCTATGTACATTTTGGATGACATCTGTGTTGGGAGGTAAACCTGTACACATAGAATTGAACACTGGTGCAGCCATTTCATTAGTTTCTAATACTGTGTATGAGAAGGACTTTCAACATCTGCCCACTTTAAGCCAACAATAGTTGTTTTGAAGATGTACACTGGGGAGACTGTTCCCTTGTTAGGTACTATTGATGGACAGGTAGAGATCAATGGACAGACCGCAAAGCTACCACTGTTTGTGGTGAAGGGTAATTACCCAGTCCTAATGGGATGATCTTGGATCAGGAAAATCCAGCTCAATTGGGCAAAAGGGCATCAATTGACTGAAAAAGGAATAAGTCTGGCAGCAGTACCTATGAAACATGCTGCTGTTTTCAGAGAAGATTTAGGCAGCATGAAGGGGATCACCATGAAGTTAAAAATTAAGCCTGATTGACAACCAAAATGTTTGAAGACCAGAATGGTGCCATTTGCCATCCAACACAATGTGGAAGAAAACTTGGAGAGGCTAGTCAAGTAGGAAGTCTTCGTGCCAGTTACTCACAGCCAGTGGGTGACATCCATTGTCTCAATAGTGAAGAAGGACGGCTGCATTTGGATTTGTGGAGTTTCGTCACTGTCAACCCAATGTTATGTGCAGAGTAATATTCTCTTCCCCGCATTGAGGACATCTTTGCAGGCTTGGCTGGGGGACAAAATTTAGCAAGATTGATTTGAGTCAAGCATACTTACAGATGAATGTTGAAGAAAAATCTCAAGTTGTTGACAGTTATAACACATAAGGGGTTATACAGCTACTGTAATTTACCTTTCAGAATTCCTTTGGCCCCAGCTTTGTTCCAGAGGGCTATGAACCAGATTTTGAGTGGCTTACCAGGAGTACAGTACTATCTGGATGACAACCCAGTCATTCGCAAAATGATGAGCAACACTTTACGAACTTGAAAGCTACTATTCGAAGACTGGAAGAGTATGGTGTACATGTTAATAGAGACAAATGTAATTTTTTCCAGCCCTCAATTGAATATTTCAGACATATAATTGATGCTGAGGGTCTCCACGGCTATGTCCACACATACATTGTTAAATCAGTTTTACTTATATCAGTTTAATAAAATCAACATAAAAATCATTAAATCGATATAAATTAAATTGATTTAACAGGTCCACACCAAAAACAAAAAACAAATCAAAAGAGCATGACCAGACACAGGACTTGCTATTTCGATTCAGAAGAGGGGCACCATGGAAGGTATGGCAACATGGCCTCCTCACTGGGCCATGCCCCCACCCAATATATAGAAAAAGGCAATCACCTGAGAAGGAGAAGGGCAAAAAGTGTTAAACTGATTTAACAGTTAAATCAAAAGAACATGTCCGAACTGTGTTATTTCAAAATAACAATTTCAATTTAACCATCATATCAATATAATATTAGGGTTTATTATATCGATATAACTTTCCTTATATCGAAAGGAGGGAGCTCCTCATTTCAAAATAAGGGAATGTCGTGTGGACCAACCATTTTTTAAATTGAAATAACCAGTGTTATTTCGATTTAAACAGAGTCTGTGGACATACCCTATAAGTCTCTGGCCAAGGTTAAGGCTATCGTGGATGTTCCACTCCCTCAGAACATAAGACAACTTTGCTCTTTTTTAGTGTTATTGAACTATTATGGGAAGTTTATTCCACAGTTAGTGACACTCCTGAAACACTTATATGAGTTTCCTGGTCTGAACAAGATCTGGAACTGGACTGAAGCTGTATCACTTTTGCTTCCTGCACCCTCACCAAGGGAGAAACTAACTATGCCCACATCGAATGTGAAGCACTGGGCATTGTTTTTGGTCTTTGAAAATATCACCAGTACCTGTGGGAAAAGAAGTTCATGCTTCTCATCGACCCCTGACATCAATTTTGGGGCTACACACAGGCATCTCACCTTTGGCTGCTAATTGTATGCAACAATGGGCATTGATACCTTTTGGATATTCATGTGAGATCAAGCATAGGCTATCCTTTTTGCATTGCAACGCTGAGTCTTTCAAGGCTACCCTTACTGGTACGTCAGCAAGACGTGGGTCAGGAAGGAATCTTTTACTTTGAACTGGTGGAAAACACACCTTTCATGGCTATTCAAGTGAAGAGAGACACATCTTGAGCCAGTACTCTTCCACGTTATGGATTTTGTGATGCATGGAACATTCTTACCTGACTCCCAGGTCTCACCTGACCTCCACCCCATATGTCTAGGATGATGAAGTTATCAACCCACTCTGGGTGTTTGTTGTGGGGTATGTGTCATTGTCCTACCTTCATTAAGACCATGTTTGTTGGAACTGTTCCATTCAAGTCACTGTGGCACATTGTGCATGAAAGAAATTGGACAGAGCTATTTCTGGTGACCTGGCTTAGACAGGGCCATTGAAGAGATGGCTAGAGCTTGTATATCATGTCAGAGCATCCAGCATGCACCTCAGTTGGCACCCGCTGACTCATGGGATTGGCCTGAAAGTCCATGGCAAGGTATTCATGCTGATTTTGCTGGCTGCTTTGAAGGATGTATGTTTTTAATTGCTGTTGACACCCATTCTATATGGCCAGAAGTCTCTATAATGCAATCCAGTACTATGGAAAACACTAGCAAGACCATGTGGCTTTTTTAGTCATTATGATCTTCCAGAACAGCTGGCGAGTGACAATGGACCACAGTCCTTTTTTCAGGATTTTGAAAGGTTTATGAAGGCCAATGGAATACATCACATCAGGTCACCACCAATGGCCCCACTGGCTATGTCTCCCCTGCGGGGGGGGGGCCTGGAAATCGACATAACAAGGTCGACTTTAAGTCAACTTTGTTAAGTCAACTTCAGGGTATGTCTGTGTGGACAGAGAATAGATGAACCCAGGGTGCCCCTCATCCTACTCCACTCCCTACTCTGGATTGGGTACCCTGGGCCCAATGGTCTCCAGGGCCTGATCCTGACAGGGGTGATCCGGCTTCTGCCCTCTAAGGAGGAGCTGGGAGCTGGGTCCTCCTCCCAGCCCCTCTCTGCCACAGCCAGCAAAGAGGGGCTAGGAGCCTGACCTGGCTCCCATCCCATCTTTACTGGCAGTGGGGGGTTCCGGCTCCTGCCAGCCCTCACAGGTGATGGGGGGGCAAATTTGCCCCCCTCACTTATCAGGGCAGGAAGCTCCCCAGCCTGTTCTATTTCCTTATAGGGCAGGAGTTATGAAGTTGACTTAAGCACTTGCTTAAGTCGACTTCATGATTTCTAAATATAGACAGGGCTTTATTTAAGTCGACTTAAGGGCCCTTAAGTCAACTTAAAGCCCCAGTGTAGACATATCCACTGAAAGGTTCGTACAGACTATGAAGCAAGCTCTAAAATCTGTGAGGGGATATTCACCTCTTCAGAAGCAACTGGACAACTTCTTGTTATCCTACAGAAGCATTCCACAGGCTACGACTAAAGCTCTCCAGCTTTCCTTATGATGGAATGGCAGTTGCGCTCTTGCTTCGATTTGATGAAACCATGAGAAACACAACAAGTGGTTTAATGGCAACAGCAGGAGCAGGTCCCCAGACATGCTCCAAGAACAAAGGACCACATCTTTAGTATTGGACAGCCTGTCCTCGCTCCAAACTATGCTTCGGGACCTCAATGGGTTCCAGCAATGGTCCTGTTTCCTACTCTGTCCAGATGGTGGTTGGCCTGGTTTGGCAACAGCATGTAGATCAGTTGCTGCTCCGTCATACCCATCTAGAGGATGCATCTCCAACTGACATAGCTGGCTTCACCCTTACAGATGATATAACATCAGGGCATGAAACAACTGTTCATGTCTCTCCTGCTCCAGTCACCTCTCAGCCTCATCCCTGGACCAACCGGACACAACATCCTCTCTTTTTCTGGCTACTTCCTCAGTCCCTGCAGTCACACCACCACCAAAACCACCTTGTGGTGTGTGGGCACACCAGAAGCTCGCTGTAATCTACCTTGAGACAGAAGGCCTCCTAATCGGCTGGATCTTTAACTAGTGGTGACCCCCTCTTCATGGGCAGAATAATTCCATGGCAGTTTGCAAGAGATGGGGCAGTCTACCCTCATCTCCTAGTTTAGAGTTTATTCTTTCATCTCCTACTTTAGTGTTTATTCTTTTGGGGGGGGGGGCTTTTTCATTAGAGGGGGAGGAATATGTGATATTGTGGACTATCTCAGGTCATTGGGTTTGTCATAGTGATAAAGGAAAGGGTTGTTTTAGTGCTTGGGAAACCTGTCTGCCTGGTTCCCTCTCTTAGGTCACTTTCAATAAAGATTCTCTACACAGCTCTGAATATGCTGCCTCTCATTATGGCATTATAATTCATCTAAAAAGTCTTAGGCTATGTTCACACACAAAGTGCTTGTTTCGAAACAAGCTGTTTCGAAATAAAGCCTTATTACGAAACACCTTATTTTGAAATAAAACAAAGTGTTTTTGAAATAAGGGAAAAGGAGGGAATCGAAATAGCATGTCCAGGGGCAGCCCCCTCGTGCCAGGCAGCAGCTGCGGGGGAGCAGAGGAAGACCAGGGGCGGGGTGCCCCAGGCTTGGGGTCAGCGCCAGCTGGCTTTCCCTCCTTCCCCTTGCTGGGGGTAGGGGGCGAAGGGGGCTGAGGCTCCCATCCCCCCCTGCTCCCAGCAAAGGGAAGCAGGGGGAAGCCGGCTGGGGCACCCTCCGACCCCCTGCACCACACTCAGCACCCTGGCCAGGGTGCTGATCCCTGGCGAGGGTGCTGGGCAGGGGGGACTGGTTTCAAAATAACCCTCCTTTTGAAAGCAAAGTGGGTTTAAGCTGTTTCGAAAGGAGGGCTCTTGTTTCAAAATGAGGAGCTCCCTCCTTTCAAAACAAGAAAACGTTGTTTGGACATAGGGACTTTTATTTCAAACAGCCAGTGTTGTTTCAAAATAAAAGCCCTGTGTAGATACCCTTAGAGTCCCAGAGTGCCCTCCTCTTTTTAGGGGAAGGGGCCATGCCCCTTTCTGGGGACCATGTTGCCACACTTTCCATGCTGCCCCCTCCTAACTCAAACTAGCAAGTGCTGTCCAATGACATGCTTGTTCAATTTGGGTTTCTAGTGGTGACATGTTAGTTTGAATTAACTTAGTTCTAATTAACCATTATTAGTTTGAATTAATTAATTTGAATTAAATTCAAACTAACTTCTTAAGTCTAGATATAGCCTTAAAGACCAACATATTTCTTTGGGCATAAGCTTTCGTGAGCTGCAACCCACTTTGTCAGACAGTGGGTTGCAGCCCACAAAAGCTTATGCCCAAATAAATTTGTTATTCTTGAAGAAGCCACAGGATTTTCAATTGTTTTTGCTATACACAGACTACACAGCTATCCGTCTGGAACTTATCAAAGGAAATGACTTTTAATGACTGCCTAAAAAGAAGTACTGAGGAAAAAAAAATATTTGAAGTCTTATAATGGATCACAAATCTACAGAGTCAAAAATATAATACTGTTGTTAAAAAAGTGAACATCATTCTGGGATGTACAAAAAGGAATGTTGTAATCAAGACATGAGAAATAATTCTTCCATTTACTCAGGAAAAATAAGGCCTCAGCTATAGTACTAAGTCCAGTTCTGGGCACTATATTTTAAGAAACATTAGGCAAATTAGAGGAAGTCTCAAAGAAAAACAACAAACATGATTAAAGGTCTAGAGGGACTTATGAAGAAAGATTTGGGAAAAAAAATGTTTTGTTTAGCCTGTAGAAGTCTGAGAAGGATCTGATAACAGTTTTCAACTACATAAAAGGTTGTTACGAGGAGGAAGAACCTTTAATCACTGTTCTCTTTAATCACCGAAGACAGGACAGTAGTAATGGTCTTAAACTGCAGCCAGAAAGATTTAGGTAAGACATTAGGAAAAGCTTCCTGCCTGTAATGTAGGGCTCTCAAACACACGGCCCTAGGAATTACTCCCTGTGGCCAGCAACAGAGCTGGGATTAAGGGGGTCCTGATCCCCACGGTCTGCACCGCGCTGGTTGCAAGCCAGCATCTGGGCTGCGGCTGCCTGCCTCCCACCTGGAAGTGCTGTAAGAGTGCTTCTGGGCCAGGCTACGCCTGCCCCCCACTGCCACACTTCCCCTGCTGGGGCTGAGTGTGTTTTGCCTGGCCTTTGGGTTGGAGCTCCCCACCTCCATTGCAGAGCAGCCAGGCCTCTCTGAGCCATTACTGGCCTACCCCACACAATTCAGGCCCTGGGTGGGGCTGGCCCCCCCGACAGTATGGCTTGGCCTGCTGGGGCACTGCTGGTGGTGCGGAGCAGGCAATGGCTTGGAGTCTGGCTGTGTCCAGGGTGCCAGCAGCTGCAGGACAGCCTCATCTGGCTCCTGCTGTGCCGCTGACAGCCAGGCTATAGCTGCTTGCCTCCCCTCAGGTGCTGTGATTCTAAGCAGCCCGTTTCATTTCTGTCTTCCTTCCTTTCTGTCTGTCTGTCTGTCTTTCTCTTCTTTTCTGTCTTTTTCTTTGTCTGTCTTTCCTTCCTTCTTTCCTTTTAAAAAAAAAATCTTTAAAAAATTATTTTAATTTAAAAGCTTTCTAAAAATTAAATTTCAATTAAAATTCAAAAAATTCAGTCAATCAGACCAAATTAATTAATTCTATTTACAATCACTTTGCAGTCAATTAAATATTTTAAAATTTAATTTTAATTAAATAAACTGGTAGCCCTGCTGTATGAAAAGGTTTCAGTAATGCAGCCCTTGGGCCAATATCCTAGTCTTCATGGTAATTTGAGTTTGAGACCCCTGCTGTAAAGATAGTTAAGCAGTGGAACACATTTACCTAAGGATGTTGTGGGATCTCCATCACTGGAGATTATGAAGATCAGATTAGTCAAACATCTGTCAGGGATAGTCTAGAAAGATAATAGTGCTGGCTTTTCTCAGTGAACTGGATTACATGGCTCATTGAAATCCCTTCCAGTTTTCCATTTCTATGATTTTTATTGTTGAAAAAGCAGAAATCAGATCTCCCAAGAGCCCTGGGTTTCCCAGGTATGTCCTGCTTTGACTATTAAAACAAAACAAAACAAACCAAAACAAAAAACCTTGATTGAAACAGTTCCTTCATGTGGAGTGGAATGACATGACATTCTCTGCTCCTTCCAGACACTGTAACCTGTTTTTCCTCCTTGCTCCCAGGCTGGCATAAGCTCAGCACTTTTGATCTGAACCCAGACATCCACCGCAGATGGAAACCAGTACTTCTGGGTGAGCGTGGGGGAAGTGCTATAGAGAATATATTTTGACAGACCAGTAAAAGGGCCAGAGGCCACTTGATAATATAATACTTGCTGCTAACAGCGGCCAAAATAGACAGGCCTTTTTATAGGTCTGTGCAAGCTTGGCGTGACTTAAGGCAGTTGGGGAAGACAGTCTCTTGCTCAACCTTTGCCTTAACGTGCACTTCTTCCTTTTTGCAACCTCTGGTAAAGGTGCTGGGATCTATTTTTTAGGAGTAAAGTAAAAAGCTTTTCAATGTGTGCCCTCTGGGAGATGTTTGTCAGGGCCACAAGATATATATATTCTGCAGGAACACATCTAATTAATTAGTATTCTGAGACAACCTCTTGATTAGCTTTTGAAACTGCTTGCCTTTTTATTTTTTTCTTTCTTTTTTACTTTACATGTTATTGTCTGTTAACAAGGAGAAGTGGGGGGAGAGATTTGAACTTTTCAAATCCCTTCTTGGACACAGCTTTGGGATCTACCATCAACAGCTGGAAGATCAGGCCAAGTTGGAAAGCTGTTGCTATTTCCACTCAAAAGTCACTGCAAACTTGAGTAATTAATGAGGATTAGGGGTGTTTTATTAACTTGTTGTGGTGATGTGCAAGTGCTTGAACCTAGGTAAAGTATAATATTAAAATAAGAGTATTCTTGTGTTATACTGCCTCTATCATCCATGAATCAGCTTTATAGTCCAGTCTTCATTTGATTTTTTTTTTCTGACATGCCCTAGCACAGATGAATGCTACCAGAGCTTTCATTTAGCAGAACCCCAGGTGACAGTGTGAGGAGGACTTGCTCCACAAAATCCTTTCCCTGCCTCCCACCTCCTCTGGAAGCAGTACTTGACTTCCCCTATCCTCCCAAAACAGAGACCCCCGCGCCCCCCCCTTTTAACCACTAACTATGTTAGGAGGTATGTGGAAATTTTTCCTGGTTATTTTCAGGGCTTCTTCCCTACCTGGTTGCACTCCATTTGGAAACAGTGGAAAGCACAGGTCATTTTGAAAGAAGGTGGGTTTTTCTGTCTTTAAACTTAGAGTTTGTATTATTTTGTTGAGATTATTCATGACAAAAAATTGGTCTGACATTTCTTAAAGATCCCATTTGTAAATGCTTGTCTGTTCAACTAATTAACTGATATATTTATAAATTCCTAGAAAAATCATGTTGTATTCAGAAACATCTGTTTTAATTTTGATGAGGTTACACTGTATTCTTTGTATGTACAGAGTGGTTCAAATCACTGAACCTTTCAGATTCTCCATCGATGACTTGCACTAAGCTATAGAATACATAGTTTTGTTTTAATGTCTTTTCAGTCAGTGGACTCTCTACCAAGATTAACACCCAGGCTATCAGAGTGAATTTCCATGCTGGTTTCTGTGACATTGATATCTGTGCATTAGAAACTAAACTGAAATATTATTTCATATCACTTAGCCCATTTAAGAACTGTTAGATAGTCAAAACTTCAGATATTGTTGACCTGGTGGAATGGAAACCATTTTATTTTAAAGCTCATTTACTATTAACATTCTTTTCATATTCTATAAAGAAGAGTTAATTCTGCTGAACTTATATTTGGCAGTCTGTTATATAGCAATTCCTTTTCAGCTCTATACTTTAAATAATCTAGCTGATTTACATTCACTGAGGGCTTTAGCAATGACATTTTATTTTTTCTAGTTCAGAAATCTTGTCTGAACCTAAATAAAGCAGCAGGAACATAAAGTACACTAAGCAGTCTGACTCAGTACATTTGAACCACTGCTCTGACATTTATAGGTACTCAGTGAAAGGTGATGCAGAATATTTTAAAACATACTTCTTGATTTGAACTGTTAAAAATGGAACATTAAGTAAATTATGCATGTTCTATACCAAAAAAGTCAGATTTTGCTGTTTTTTTTTAATGAAGTAAAATTTTGATCTGTGAGTAAAGCCACTGAAATCTAAGAGATGACTCACAGAGTAAAGCATTATTCAGTGCAAATATGTTTGGCTCAGATACTTAAAGCTAAGTAGATGTTGCTCTACTTTAGTATTGCAGTACTTAGGTGGCCTGCTGCCCAGTACAATTTTCAGCCCTGAGGTAGGTGCTCTAATAATCTAAGAAAGGCAATTTCAGAAGCTAAGTGCAAAGTACTCTGAATTAGCCAGGAATGAAATGTTAAAGAGATTGGAGGGACCAAAGGAGAAGATAACTGTTTGGGCACTAAGTACCTGATTTACATGATGAACCAGAAATAAGTGCCTCCCTTCCCATGAGTGTCAGCTGCAATTCCTATTGAGGTCAGCTGTTGAAGTAGCCTGGGCCCTACCAGCTAAAACAGTGTTTCTCAATATCAATACCTCTGTCATACTTATTCTACATTTACCTATTTCTTAACACTCTTGTTTTGATTCTGTACTGCTCTCCTCCTATTGCTGGCCTACATCTGGCTAAACTGATATGGTGGTGTACATTCTAGGGTTAACTGTACATCTACCCTGTTTGAAAACTCATCAGGAAACCCTCTGAAGTCACAGACCTCTTGCTATGACCCCTTTCAGGGTAGGAACTCAAGTTCCTCTTTCTCTCTCAAGATCAGTGTTAAGGATCCAGTCTCTTTGGAATTCACTGGGCTTATTGAACAAGGTCTGACTTTCACCTCAGTGCCTGCTGTTCTGCTCTCTCTCTAGAGCAATGACAGTGTTAACCAGGGGCTAGCCAGCTTTTATCAAGCAATGTGCTTATTTAGAACAAAAAACATTATAGAGAAAACATATATTGAAAATAATAAACTGTCTTACAAGGGATTAGTCATCCTGTGCATGGAGACCCTTGTTGTTTTCAAAATTCTTCATACACTTCTGGAATGGTCTTTCCCTTTTCATTCAAGTCTTATGTGATTTTTTGACTGAGCAAGGATGAAATTCCCTCTATGTTAAACTGCTTCTCAGAGGCTAGCTGACATTCTGAAAGGGTCAGGGGCTGCATGTCCCTCTGGTAAGCTCCACAATAGGGAATGAGGTAGCACAGGTCCACCTGGGTGTAGTTAATGGCTGAAGAACAGGGATGCAGTTAACTACTCCGGGATACATGGGTGCATGACAAAAAGCTAAGATCTCCCATGAATGGAAAGGTAATCAGGAATGGGGGAGGGGGAGATGCTTTTACTCCATTAGCTAGAAATGCTTTACAAATTAACTAAACAAATTCTTTTCACACATTTCCTCAGTCATATGGGCTAAATAAAATGTAAGGCAAATGTTCAGGAACTAGGTTGACTTCCTTTCCTGCAAGATCTGTTTTCCAGCATAAGCTTGATGCAAAATTCATATTCTGGGGTCTGGACAGTAACTGATGCTAGTCTAATTTCCTGCTCTTTACCATAATGGTTATCACCCAGTAAAATACAAACACATAAAGCATTTGAGACAAAATCTCTGTCTTCTAGCATAAAATCAGAGTACTATATTTAAAATCCAGTATTTTACATCTCTGCATATTTTTTTTTCTTGTCACTTCTGGAGAGGAATAATCACTGTTTTGTATGGCAAGGGATAAGTCAACAGCACTTGGAAATATTATGTTAATCCTTGCCCTGGGATGTGACTGTGTATATGTACACATTTTAAAACAAACAAACAAACAAAAAAATAAGAATTGCATTGGCTATATGTCCTTGTTTTGTTGAAACATAATACATTGGGTACTTTTACAGTGATTTTGCACTTGAGTTATTAAGCAGAATTCAACCACCTCTTCAAATACATCTAATGAGTAAAGGGGAGAAAAGCAAACAGCTAGTCTTACTTTGAAATTACCAAAAAAGTCACATTTTGTCTCAATAATTTGTAAATCTGTTATTAAGAGACATAGTACTATTTCATATGTGTAGTAATCCAATGCTGTGAAATTTAAATACAGTTGAGCAGAATCACCATGTAGATTTTTCACATCAATTTGTTTAAAGAGATAGTGAAGACGTATTTGTCAGTTACACTTTTATTCCAGCTGCAGGTTTGGTGGTGCAACTTGTGAAGACACAGGCTTGTGTATATTACTTAGAAAGAGGCAGCCGCCTTTCTTAGGTTTGTGACCAACTTCCATTACAGAGCCTTAATTTAGCTCCCTATCACTTGGGCTTGGGAAATTGATTCAGCCGGAAAATTGCCACTTACTATGAAGAACATTTCTGAAGATTGCTGAAGAAAATTAATCAAGTTAGTTTTGAATTATAGATCTTAAAGGATTCCTGATTAGAAGCTGCCTCTCATCTGTTCCCTAGTAGTAGGAAAAAATGACTGGCTAAGGCTTTCTAATTTTTTTTATAGATTTAAATCTCTTGGAAGTTTAATGAATAGATACTTCTAAACAACCCCTCTATTACAATCTATCAATGACTTTTTTAAAAAAATTGGAGTCCCATCCCAATGCTACTGATGTCAGGGAGACTTGTGGGCCCAGTTGTACTCCCACTGATGTCAACAGGAGGGTTTTTTTTTTGTTTTGTTTTTTTGTTTGTTTGTTTGTTTGTTTGTTTTTGTTTTTTCCCCCATTCACTTCAATGGGAATCAGACTGGCCACTAATTCAAAAGCAACATGTTTCTTTATAGGTCGGTTGCATCTTAGACAAGAACTTGAAGATCTTTCTGTATGTCACCCATAACAGAGGTTTTCATTAACTTTACTGTGAGAGGTCTGCAATTTTGGAGTTGAAAAATCAAGGGGTTCCAGTTTTGGCTCTGATGGGGTGTGAAGTTTGTTATTGGATTTATATTATATATTAAGAATTAAATTATGCTTACTAGAGAAGGAGATGACAGTCCTTCTGTAATAAGGTTGCATTAATATTATACTATAGAGTGGATTTGATCCCTGTAGTTACACCAGAGGGAAGTGAGAAGTGAAATCCTTAGACTTCCATTGTCACCAATTTTTGTGGGTTATTGCATTGACAGCTGGATCATATCCAAACCCCAGTGAAGTCAGCAGGACTTTTTCCATTGCCTTTAATTGTTGGATCAGATCCTTGAAACACATTCTTAAAAAATGTTGATTATAGTGGATATTTGCTGAGTCTTGTGTTTGACTTTCCCGGTAACAAATGAAATCAGGGGACACTATAACACTGAACATTTATGTTTCATTTTGTTTTACATGCAAGAGGCTATTCTCAAGGTCAGGAATGATAAAATGTAAATGAAATTAACGTCTGACAGGATTCTTTGTTATTGAATTCTACAGAAATATACATTGGTCTGAGCCAATGGATATTGAAATTAGTCAGGTCTTTTCTTCCACTTGAGAGATCACTGGATCAAGCCCTGCTTGAGCAGCTCTGTTTCTCAGAATTTTGTTTCGGAACAGAATTTCAGGGTTATCAAAAATAGATTTTTGGCAGAGATGGGAGACAGTTTCACTATGAAATCAAAGTGTGGCATTAATATATTTCTTCTAGTGTTTGTATTTAGTAAGGCCACATATAAAATTAGATGAACTAAGTTCTTCCACTTTTTGTCAAGTATTACACAAGTCATAAACAATATCAGCCAAAATCTTCAGCAAGTGTGACAAAGGCACAGAAGAGTTGAATTGCTTATCTGGGAGATACTGAGGTTTACTGGTTTAATAATTGGGTATAGAACTGATAAGGGTAGCCAGGTGCCTAGTTCTGGTCTTTTTAGCTATGAATTCTTAGCATTTATTTGCAACTTTAAGGGTGTGTTCACACAGCAGTCTTATTTCGAAACAACAGAGGTTGTTTCGAAATAAGAAACTCCATGTTCACACGACATACCGTTGTTTCGAAACAACTTAAATCCCTTTTGGTGATGAAACAACACTGTTTCAAAACAATATCGTCAGAACGTTATTTCGAAATGATGGTGACTCGTTTTGAAATAACTGTTGTCCAAACATGCTATTTCGCTTTCAGCTTTTTTCCTTAATTCGAATTAACATTTTCTGAATTCAAATTAACTTATTTCGAAATAACTCCTTATTTCGATACAAGTTTTTTTAAAAACAACTTGTATCAAAATAACCCCCTGTGTGTTAAGAGTGCAACTACTATTTGTTACTAATGTATCTTCATAGGGAAGGTATGTGTTTTATCTGGTAGACTCTGAATTAAGCAAAGGTCCACAGGAGTTGTAATGCATTTGACCAGTACCACCTAGCCTTTTAAATGTCATTCTGTAATGAGCTATTCGTCCACTAAAGATTTAAAACAAAACAAACAAACAAAAAATCATGATGTTTATCTGCATAAGAATCTCCATCACTTTCTCCACATACAGGACATTCATGTTTCATAAAGACTAATGCTAATAACTGGTTACAATGCACTTATCCATCATATAATTTATAAAATCTGAGAAGACTAAAACAAAGAAGTGAATAATTAGACATAAGTGGTATGCTAACTATATTCTGAGATAGATATATATTTTTAGTTACCAAACCTTAACTCTGATCCCAAGTATTAATAAACAGTTCAAAGATGTAACCTGTATTTATCCATACCCCAAAAGGGTGCAAATCCTCCTTTATATTATTCTAACATAAAAGATGCATATTTACAATATAAATAAAATATTGATGTTTTAAGTATTTGACAACTTCTTAAATTCAACTGTTTACACATAAACACTCTTTTTTTTTCCATTTCAGGCCTTTCTCATTTCAATAATCTGAATAACAAATATATATTCTTCCCTTTCTCTCTGTTTCCAGACAGAAAGCAACAGTCCTGAGTCCAAACTGCTGGTGATGCAATGTTTATTGGGATTAAACAAACAATCATAAAGCCATAGGAAGTTCAACTGGTGTGACAGACTTTCCCACAACCAGCTCTATTTGCAGTGAGTGTTTCCTTGCCCTTTAACTATATCTCCATACACTGCCACTTGGGGTTCACAGCAACAAAGTTTGAATTAAAGACTTCTAAGGCAGGCTTAGAAGCTGGGGGGGGGCAACTAATCTGCATGGGTTTGTAATTTGCATAAGCACAAAGAACATAGATTAGCATAGTCACACTACGGGTGCAGGGAAATATGGGTAATGGTATTTGGGTTTATTTGATCACAAATCTGCCAATATCTGTAATTCTACTGAAGGGAAACATGAAATACTTTTTTTGTGATGATGCTACTCTTTGATTTTTCCAAATCAGTTTGGGTTAGTTCAGGGGCATCGCTGGGGCCTGGCATATGGGGCTTGTGCCCCGAATCCCAGTGCCAGTGCCCTGACTCCTGGCACAGCCCCTGCCTCTCCCAGTCTCCAGCTGGAGATCAGGGTCCTGTCTGCCCGTGGTGGCGGCAGTGGCTTCTGGCTCCATCCTAGGCTGGACTGCCCACAGCTGTGCCTGCTGCTCCCTGCCTTGTCTGGGGCCAGGCTGATGGCAATAGATGCTTGAGGCCAGCTCAGGCCCCAGTGCAGAATTGGGGCCAGGGGCGTGACCCGCAGCCAGGGGGCATCGCCTCAGCCAATGCCCTGGGTCCTTCCTCAGGGCAGCGACGTTCTTGGGTTAGTTAATGGGTAAAAGCTACCCTTAGCAGAAAAGAAACTTGTAAGAGAGGCCACTGCCTGTTTCAGCCTGGAAAAGACAAGACAGGGGTTGGGCTTGCATAGCTATTTCTGGAGCTATGCCCTGAGGCATTGGCTCACCTCATGGCCCCATTGTCTCATGATAGATCTGGCTAGGCTTCTTATGAGGCCTTTCTTTGTTATTTTAATGGAAGAAGCTGTTTGGAGCTACTTGAAGTTTGAAAGCTGAAATCACTGAGAGGCAAATCCTCTCTTTGAGCTGAGTCACTGAAGAGGAGCAACAGATGGAGTGAATGACCGGTGGGTGGAGCCAGTGGATAGTGAGAGCAGCCAGCAATGGGCTAGACAATGTGAATGATCAATGGGTGGAGCTGGCTAATAGTGAGAGCAGAGTGCAAGTGACCAGCAGGTAGAGCTGATGGACAGCGAGAGCAGAGCATGAGAGACCAGCAGGCGGAGCCAGTGCCTGGTAGGAGTGGACAGCGCAACGGACCAGCAGGTGGTGCCAGCATGCAGCTGGCATGAAAGACAGTCCCTACATACTCTGGGGTTTGTTGGGGAACCCTGTTTTGCACTGACTCTCCAGATCATTGTTGGTTTTGCTGCTGAATCTATATGTTCTGTTGTGCTGTGCAGGATTATGTTGGGAACCTTGTCCTACACTGATTCTCCAGATCAGTGCTGATTTCTGCTATTGGGTTTTTACATACTGTTTTACTACTATTAAAAGTTCTGTATACCACACTCAGACTCATGCTTGTGAGGGGGGAAGCCTTACCCCTTTGGGAGGCCCAGGGAATGGAACATGATTTCCCAGAAGACTGGGTGGGGGCTTGAGCCAGTAGGTGCTGTAACATTACTAGGAAACCCCTAGATATAGAACCCAGCCCTTCTTCTGCCAGCTCACCCTGGCAGAAGGGTTACATACTTAAGGCTTCCCTTTTGACAGTACAAAACAAAACCGTCTTGAGCCTCTCCCCATTGACCAGGGGCAATTACACTGTAGTCCTTGTGCACCTCTGGAAGCAGTACTTCCCTCTTCACAAACATAGAGACTAAGTATAGAAAATTAAACTTATTTATTTTTAGTGAAAGGGGAAAAGTAACCCATCACTGATTTGTGAAACAGGGATCACAAGTATAAAACCATCAGCAAAACTCCCACTCTAGAGGACATTTCGAGAGTTGTAGCCATGTTAGTCTGTGTACAGAGAATCCTGTAGTACCTTATGGACTTGTCTTAATGGCTGAAAGAACACACTAGATTTTATATAGAGTGTTTTGGCTGTGGTGTAAAAGCTGAGACTGTAAACAAGGAACATCACCTTGCACCATAACCTCAGCCGTGCAGAACACAATGCCATCCAGAGCCTCAAAAACAGCTCTGATATTATAATCAAAGTGGCTGACAAAGGAGGTGCTGTAGTCATCATGAATAGGTCAAATTATGAATGGGAGACTGGCAGACAACTCTCTTACACAATATTCTACAAGCCACTATCCCTGCTCCCACTGAGGAATATCAAAAGAAACTACAGTCTCTGCTTCAGAAACTTCCTGAAGAATCACAGGAAGAAATCTACATGGACAGATCCCAAAAGCCAGAACCAGAGGTATTCTATTTACTACCCAAGATCCACAAACCTGGGAATCCTGGATGCCCCATCATCTCAGGCACTGGGACTCTCACAGCAGTGTTGTCAGGCTATATGGACTCTCTCTATGATTCTTCTCAGGCCCTATACTACCAGTAGAGAGCTGCAGATCCATGCATATCAGCTGCAGATTTGCGGTTATCTGCACAGTGGTGGCTTTTGGGGTAGGCAAAGCAGATGACTGCCTAGAGCCTCAAGCAATAAGGGGCCCCATCCTCAATTTGGTGGGCAGAAATGAAAATATGGAAAAATATAGAAACTGTTCCCATCTAGCAGAGCTACTGGGGCTGGAAGCCTAAGCACTTTTCACTCTTGCCTCATCAAGGCAAGCTATCATTAAGATCTGTGCTTCATCTGAATTGCAGATTTGACTGTTATCTACCCATCACCTTCGCATTGACATGCTAAAAAAGCAGGAGCAAACAACAGACAGCACAACAGCAGGAGCTTTTCCAGTGGCCTCTGCTTTTAATTCCTCAGTGTGGCCATTTATTCTGCCATTTTTTTAATTTTGTGAAATAGTGCCTTTTCCTTTTCTTTTTTTATTTGTTCTTTTGCCTTTTCTTTTGACTTTGTAACAATTTTTACTTCATCTTTGGTTAGCTCAGGTTACCTCATAGGTCCATATATGCTGCTACATATAAATACAGTGCTGACCTTAGGCAATCATTACAGCTGTGTATGATGCCTGTGCTGTATGTCTTTCTTTTGGTATGTAATTTTTTGGCTTCTTCTGTACTTACTATTTAATATTTTTGAGGGGGGTAGAGTCTTATAAACGTAAGTAATTCAGAGAATTTCATTTAAATTTGGTGTTTTTCATCTATAGCTACACACTAGAAACCTTCGTTTCCCCTTTTTTATTTCTTATAATTATTTGTATTAAATGTCCAGTGCACATAAACCCAAACCTATATGAAAAATTTGGAAAATTTGACTGCCAAAATTTTTCATTTGGCATTTTAGTTATTTTTGAGCCATCATTCATGTTACCACTTTTTATTTATTAATTAATGTTCATACTTAAAAAAAAATAAAATGGCCATTTTAACTTTGTAGTTCAACATTATTTCATTTATTTTAAGTGAAAGATGATCAACTTACAAGTTTTGTGATGGGAAGATCTTTAAAAATATCATACCCAAGACTATTGTGTGAGTTCCAGAGGGTTAGTCATGTTAGTTTGGCTCAGCAAAACAAACAAGGAGTCCTGGGGGGTGGTGTGGAGTGGTTAGGTGGGCAGAGGGGATTGGGGCCAGGGGAGGCTAGCAGTGGGGGCCAATAGTTGGTACTTTAGGGGGCCCCACAATGGGCCTTCGCCCAGGGCCCCCAATTGCTTAAGGCCGCCTCTGTATCCGCATCTGTGGATGCAGATAACCATAGACCCATTGCTGCAGATTGACCCATGAATGCGGAGTCTATTTTTATCTGCTCACAGTGCGATTGATGGCTGGAGCTCCTGTGCTGGTCTGTGTTAGCAGCACACAGGCGAACAAGGAAGAACTCTAGCCTATCTTAGCTTACCTCCGATTGTGGTCTGCCAGCTAGTCAGAGTCTCAGTCTGGGGCTTGGAGAGTTACCTCTCACTGTCAGCTGGCCTTTATTGACTCATTCCACATAACTTTCCTCCCCACTTCTTCCTTTTCTTGTTTGCATCCTCCAAGCCCCCCACCCCCACTGTAGACATAACCATCATGATTAGCAGTGCTCAGTGATTTTCATTTCTTAGTGTTGAACTACATTACTGCAGCAGGCTCAGCAGAAAGGACTGTCCCACAACAAGTGATTCCAGCGCCGGTGGTTACTTAACAAAACAAAAGACTTCAAACCGAGCCTTATTTATCTTTAGTGGGTTAGCCAGATTAGTTTAGTTCAGCAAAATGAACATGGAGTTTTGAAATCATGCATCTGAAATGGGATTCTGCCCCCAAACACTCAAGTGATAAATAAATGTATTAGACTTTAAAAGGGTCCCAGGATTCTGTGTTTGTTTTAATTAGCTCTAACATTGATCAGTGGGGAAGGGCTAGTTAAATCATACCTAGGACTCTTAGGTAGAGCCACACGCCCTCCTACCACTACTTGATACCTTTCACAGAGATCTGCATCTGAGACAACTTCGTTTTGAGTTCAATTCAGATGAGAATGATCCCTCAATCAGAAAAAGCACTGTTCTGCTGCTCAGCATTCTTACAATGAGGAGAACAATATTTCAGTATGTTTGTGCTGAACATTTAAGTGATCTGGAACCCAACAGCAGCTTAAGAGATCATTTAGGAAAAGCAATCTCCTCATGCTGAGCAGGTAGGCAGAGAAGCCATGATCATGCAGATGCAATCCAATCCTGAAACCTTTTCCCTCCCTATCTAGCTCAGCAGGAGAGAGCTTCTAAAGATCCTGCTTACATTTGTACCAACATATACAGTAGGTATTCCTTAAATAATAAATTAAAACACACACACACGGATTATCTGAGTTTTGTTATATTTCTAGTCTTGCACAAAAGAACAAAACTTTGTCCTTGATACCAGTGCTGCAGAGATCCATCTGTATGATCAGATCACTTTAGTGTTACTAGACTACTCCTAAAATTAATAGTGAAACAACACTGACCAGTGCACTATGGAACATTTAACAAGAAACGTTCAATGTGTTACCTCTTGTTCCAGTTTCCAAGGTTCCATTCTGTCACCTTTACCACCATTCAGTTATGTTACTCTTCAAGGGTATGTCCACACACACAGGTTTTAGATCAAAATAACACTGGTTATTTTGATTTAAAAGATGGCATGTCCAGACAACGTTACCATATTTCAAAATAAGGAAAATTATTTCAATATAATAAAACCTAGCATTATATCGAAATGAGGGTTATCTCATAACTGTTGTTTCGAAATAACCCAATGTGGCTGTTTTACAGCAACATGACCCTCATATTGATATAACAGTTTGACCTTCCTCCTAGTGTGCATAGCACCCTGGAAGGAAGGCCCTCCCTCAGCATCCTGGCCACGGAGCTGATCAGCACCCCTCCTGGTGGCTGGGCTGGTAGTGGGGGAAACACCCTGTGCGTGATCCACCCCGTGCTAGTGGGGGTGTGAGGAAAGGAAGCCTGACGTGCCCAGCATCCCCCTGCAGCTGCTGGGCAGCAGAGGCAGGGAGTCCCACGTGCCCAACATCCTCTCGCAGCTGCTGCGGTGCGCCCAGCTTCCCCCTGCAGTTTCCAGGCAGCGGGGTCAGAGAGTTCCCTGCACCTGGAATCCCCCCACAGTTCCAGGGTGGTGGAGGCAGAGTGTCCCCCGCGCCCAGCTTCCCCTTGAAGTTGCTGCGCACCAGGGGCAGGGAGTCACCCACGCCCGGCTTTCCCCCACAGTTGCTGGGCAGTGGGGCAGGGAGTCCCCTGCACCAGGCATCCCCCTGCAGCTGCTGGGTCGGGGGGGAGGAGGAGGTCCCCTGCACCAGGCATCACCCCACAGCTGCCGGGCTTTGGGGACAGGGAGTCCTGCGTGCTGGGATCCTCCCACAGCTGTTGGGTGTGCATGGAAAGGGAGCCCGGCATGCCTGGCTTGCCTCCACAGTTTCTGGGCAGTGGGGGCAGGGAGTCCCCTGTGCCTGGCATCCCCCTGCAATTGCTGGGTGTGGGGCGCAGGGAGTCCCCTGTGTCAGGAATCCCCCTAGTGCTGCCAGGCGGCAGGGGCAGGGAGACCCCCTGCGCAGCTTCCTCTTGTGGTTGCCGGGTGGCAGGGTCACGGAGTTCCCCTCACCAGGCATCCCTCCGCAGCTGCTGCACAGTAGAGCCGGGGGGTCACCCACTCCCGGCTTCCCCCTGCAGGTGCTGGGAGGTAGTCCTGCATGCCCAGCATGCCCCCTGTCCTGCCACCGGCAACTGTGGGAGGAGGCCGGCCACATGGGACTCCCTCCTCTGCTGCTCAGCAACTCTGGGGGAAAGCCGGGTTCACGGGAGTGCCTGCTCCTGCCGCTTGGCCAGGTGCGTGGAAGTGGGACTCAGGAGAATTCCTGCCACTGACGCCCAGCAGCTGTGGGGAGAAGCCCGGTGCAGGGGTTCCCACTTCCCCCCTGCCTGGATGTGCCAGAAGGCTGCAGACAGTCTGGGGCGTGTCTTTTCACCCACTGGGCTCTGGGAGCCCAGAGCCAGTGAGGGTTTCTTCCCCCTGCCACTGGCTTTCCCGGGGAGAGCCAGGCAGGGGATTGGGTGGCATCATGGCCCTACCAGGGGGCCATGTTGCAACACCTGCCAGAGTGCCCCTCTGCTAAATCTAACTAGCAGTTCCTGTCCCAGACATGCTAGTTCCTTTTTTTTTATTTTTATTTTTATTTATTTATTTATTTATTTATTTATTTATTTGGTGGAGACCTGTTACATCGCTTTAATGGTTGTTATACTATTTAACTTGAATCACTTCAAGTTAAATCAATTTAATTCCCTGTGTGTGGACATAACCCAAGTGATATCATCAATTTCAATGGAAATAGGTGAGGAGTGAGGAAGCTTTCAACTTGAAATAAGGCTCTTAGGTATCCAAGCTCTTGAATATCTAAGATATATATCTGATTTATTTTTTATCTCTTATGTATTTATCCCCCCCATCCCCCCGAATACTGTACTGATCTAAAGTAAAAATACCTTTGGAAATGGTCTGAGCTATACTGTCCTGAAATAACAATATAGTATAGTCACTACTACTTCCAATTTTTTGACACATTTCCCACAATAAATTGATAGTTGAAATCCTTAAGATGATTTGTCAAATTATTTTTTCTTGAAGAACTGAGTTCATTCATCATATGCTGATCCTCCAAAGGTTCTCTGGATTTCCTGTTAAAAGAAGGAATTGTCACATGCCATAAATGAGCATAATTGTCCCATACACATAAAATCTAGATACACATCATATCTATCTATCTATCTATCTATCTATCTATCAGCGTAGATATAGATATTTATATCTATCTATTTGTATCAATATATAGATATAGATATAGATATAGATATAAATTAAAGCACACTGGAAAAAAATGTGATTTTTGGCCAACTCCAGAGACGTTTTTGCAACTTGTTAGAGAAAAACATATTTTTCAAAGTGATTTAGCCAGATACTGAATTGCAATAGAAGCTGTTTCCATGGCAATGGATGTTAGTGGTTGAAAAACTTTTAAACTAAAGGAATTATACATCATCTAGTTCAGTATCTTTTTTTTTTTTTCAGTGCACTAAAATTTAACAGAGATCCTATTATGTCGGCAAATGAATAGAGATAGTTAGGGATCCAGAATGGGCACACTAGAAAATATAGATGTAGCTCTTAGGATTGAAAACTCTTAAAATTGTCCAGGAGAAAACCAAATAACTTCATTAAAATCAATGAATTTCACTTTAATTTTCTTAAAGAAATTAGTTCTAAATGTGACTCTTAACATCTTTGAAAATTATTTTTTTAAAGGGGAAACTCAATTCCCTGTGATTATTCTCAAATCTTGAGGAAGAATATTAATACAGTTCTATAGCTATTTATCTCTCTGATATGAATCTGTGAGGCTATGTCTATACTTAAGATGTTAGTTTGAAATAACTTAGTTTGAATTAATTTATTTGAATTAATAATGGTTAATTCAAACTAAGTTAATTCCAACTAACATGGCCCCACTATAAACCAAAATCAAACTAGCATGTCCATGGACAGGATTTGCTAGTTCAATTTAGGAGGGGGGGCACCATGGGAAGTGTGACAACATGGTCACCAAAAAGGGCCATGCCCCCACCCATGGTAATTCAGATTAATGGTTAGTTTGAATTAGCATGGCTCCATTTGGGTCAATTTGAACTAATAAGGCAGGGACAGCATTCAGGGAGACCTAGACAAATTGGAGCAGTGGGCCAATAGAAATCTCATGAGGTTCAGCAAGGACAAGTGCAAAGTCCTGCACTTGGGATGGAAAAACCCCATGCACTGATACAGGCTGGGGAACGATCAGCTAAGTAGCAGCACTATAGAAAAGAACCTGGGGGTCATGGTGGATGGGGAGCTGGATATGAGTCAGCAGTGTGCTGTTGCTGCCAAAAAGGCCTATGGCATACTGGGCTGCATCAGAAGCATTGCCAGCAGATCGAGGGGTGTGATCTCTATTCAGCACTGGTGAGGCTGCATTTGGAATACTGTGTCCAGTTTTGGGCTCCCCACTACAAAAAGGACATGGATAAATGAGAAAGAGTCCAGTGGAGGGCAACAAAAATGATCAAGGGCCTGGAGCACAAAATCTATGAAGAAAGACTGAAGGACCTAGGCTTATTTAGCCTGCAGAAGAGAAGACTGAGGTGGGATTTGATAGCAACCTTCAGCTACCTGAAGGGATGTTCCAAGGAGGATGGATCTTGGCTGTTCTCAGTTGTAACAGAGAGCAGAACAAGGAGCAATGGTTTCAAGTTGCAGCTGGGGAGCTCGAGTCTGGATATTAGGAAAAACTTTCTTACTAGGTGAGTGGTGAAGCATTGGAATGGGCTACCTAGGGAGGTGGTGGAATCTCCATCTTTGGAGAAGTTTAAGGTCCGGCTGGACAAAACCTTGTCTTGGATAATTAAGTGGGAGTGGTCCTGCTTTTTTGGCAGGGGGTTGGACTAGATGACCTCATGAGGTCCCTTCCAACCCTATGAGCCTATGATTCTATGATTACTTAGAAGTTAAGTGAGGTTCTATAACTTTGAAGTGTTCATTACTTCTAACTAAGGAATTCCTTAGTTGGAAGTAATGAAAGCTGGTGTAGCCATACATTAATTTAGTTGGAATTAATCCTCATTACTTCAAGCTACATTGTAAGTGTAGACATACCCTAACTGAATGGTTAGTACTAGCAGAAGAAGGTACAAAATGAAATCTCCACTGCCTGGCATTTTGTGTATTCATCTTATACCACTGCAAAGTGTCTGTAAAGTGCAATCAAATCACAAAAAAAAAAAAAAAAAAGGCGATTCAAATAACTGGAAAACATGCTGGTCAGTAGAGAATGAAGCTCTATAATAGAAAATAAGTTGCACATGCATATAAAATTTACCTTGCTTTAAGTATGGCAGCTGACATAATGGATGGTTTAATGTCACTATGCATAGGTCGGTGAAGACAATTACTCATTTTTATTCAGTGAAGTATTACTAATTTCCTCCTCATTTTGGTGTGTGTGTAGGTGTGGGTGGGTGGGTGTAAACTAAATATATATCTCACAAAAAATGACTGATTGTTTTATGTAGATAATCCCTCTTGACTTCAGTGGTAGTTTTGCATTCAGGAAAACCATAGGGCAGATTTTCAAAATACTCAGAGCAGAACTACCTTGGATTGTGTAAGATTAGCAAATTATTGTGTAATGATACATGGGATGGATTAAGCAGTCCTGTTTCAGACCTAAAATCAATGATCACAGAAATATTTTTTGTAAATGCACTTTACTTAATTTCATTTTACGATCCTACAATCTTGTTAGTATAGTCTTATTCATGGTGCTGAGGAGTATTGTTTTGTTTTCCAGAGACAAGCTCATTCAGTTGCAGCTAGCGCTCTGCACCCTGATTCTTGACTAGTTTTGTTTAACAGCAGAGGAATTAGCACTTTGCACATTCAGCTTTATTTTAGGGCGGCAGAGGAATTTACTCCAATCTGCTGGAGGGTCAGAGATGCTGTCATGTCTATTGGATGAATGGGTTCCATCAATGCTAATAAGGAATTCAGCTATGAAAGGTAAAGAAAGTACTTTGATGATGCCAAATATGTGCACCATAGAAGTTCCGCTGCTAAACTGGGATTCCATTCATTTAGGACTGGAATAGTTACATCCCCAGGACAATTTGGAGCAGGGCTCCAGTGGATCATGCCTATAACTGATAGCATGCAAGTGCACACAAGGACGTGGAAATCCCTGTTGGTGAGGGCAGTTGGGTCTTCCTTCAAGATCTTGTGACTGTGTCATATAGTAAGGGTGAAAAATTGAGATAGTGGGGGTAATAAGCACCTATGTAACACAACATCCTTAATATTGGGACTGTCCCAATAAAATCAGGACATCTGGTCACCCTAGTGTCATCGGAAGACCGTAAGTGGAGACATAATGCTTTGCTTCTAGGCAAAAGACAGGCGGTCAGCTTTCTCTGGCAGTTCAGTGCTGGGTCTCAGTGGAAGGGCGTTGCTTTGTTGTCATGGATGAAAGGGAATGTTACAGAAGTCAAGGGAAGGGAGCATGACAACTGAAGTTTGGATCTGTGGGCATCAGCTCCAAAAGTTAGATGCCATTTCTCCTGGAGGTACACAGGTGCACCTTGCTGGTGAGGCAAATTGGAGCTGGCATGAAAAGAAAACTATGCTCTGGAACCAACTTAGTTTCTTTGGCTTCTCAGCAGCATTTGACTGGAGTGCATACTTTACACCTGGGTGAAAACCAAATAAAAATTTGTAATGGGTGCTGATGGAGAGTGTGACTGGAATGCTGATATTATTACTCACATGCTAATTCATGCCCTCAAATGATAATCACAAAAGCTGAGAGAAATTCAAGGTAAATTTGGGGCCTTTTTCCAGGGTAAACTAGTCTGAAATGTTTTAGCAAAGGGGTTACAAGGAAGTAGTTGGACCTTCAGAATTTCACAAAACCCAAATATGTGTGCATCATTACTGATTCTTCCCATTCCCAATTACCCTCTAAACAGTCTTATATAATACCTTAGTTATTCATGAAGAATAAGGTACCTTTCTGTGATGGGTGGACTGGTATATTTTTGTGTGTTTGGGAGGGAAGTGTCAAACATCAGCAAGCCTGGCTTAGAGGGTGGGACTCAACTAAGCTAACTGCTGGTGGCAGTGTCCAGTACAGATAGTCGCTCCCAGATAAACTGGTATTACAAGTCGACTTAGCAGAAATCAAACCCCAGAGAAGCAATGGGGTACCTAAAGTCAGATACTATGAGAAGATAACTACTGTTACTAAGCCCTTAACTTTTGTAAACAGAAGAGAGCAGTAGGGTCCTAGAAAAAGCTGAGGACAACTAGTGAGAGGACAGAGGCTGATGGTTAGAGCCCTGAATGCATACAAAAAATGTAGATCCACACCCAATCTGCATCCTCTCAGTGACAGTATCTATCTGGTCTGTGATCCACGTGCCATATTTTATTTATATCGATAATCACACCAGCAACTGAGCTTGGGCTCACAGTCAGCATTTTAGCCTTTGATTGGCTCATTCCCCACATGGGTACTGTGCACTTTTTCCTTTTCTTGTTTGCAGTTTGCACACTGTGCTGTCAGTCAGATTCCCTTGGGCACCAATGAAATCTCTGATTGATGGCATGGCATGCAAACTACAAACAAGAAAAAGGAAAAAGTGGGCAGGGAAGTCATGGGGAATGAGCCAATCAAAGTGAGCATGCTGAGTAACTGGCAGTGAGTGGTGACTTTCCAAGCCCCATCCTGCTGTGACTGAGACTCTGGTTAGCTGGCAGACCACAAACAGAGCTGAGCTACGATTGGCTGGAGTGCTTTCTTATTCCCTTGTGTTGTGCTGACACAGATCATAGCAGCAGCTGCAGGGATGGATCTCACCCTGGGCAGCTAAAGATAGAATCCACATCCGCTGGTCAATCTGCAGAAATGGGTCTGTGGTTATCCAAACCTGCATTTCCAGAAATGGGTCTGTCAATACCTGTGGACCTCAGCTCTCTACTGATGGTACGGGTACCAAAGGAAAGAATTTTGTCCTGTTCTGTAAGTTACTGCTGGTTAATTCCCAGGTTAGTTTAAATTAATGAAGTTTCAGCATCATTAACTGCATTCCATGTTTTCCTTCCATGGTTTCAGGATAGACTGCACATTTTAGGCACAGCTCTAGGGGTCTGGTGCATAAACTATGTTACCAAGGTAGAGATTGGAAAACTTTGTACCTCAGGGTACATTACACTACAGTTGAGGGTGGATCGTTGGGTAGCATGGGCAGCAGCTTAGATTATCAATCTACTTGAGCATGAACTCCTCTAGACCTCCTAGCTATGTACTCATGAGGCTAACTCAAGCTTTTGCCTGTGGAACCCTGCACCCAGGTTAGTTTTACCACATTAACTTGAGCAGAACTAGTGCATGTCTACATACACCAGTAAGAGGTCTAACTGCCAGTGCCAGATTTCCCATTAGGCACTGTAGGCACAGTGCCTAGAGCCTATGAAAATTTAGGGCCTGTGAAGGAGGGAAAAAAATAAAAAAAGTAGGAAAAATAAGGAAAAGCATGTGGTTTAGCATTAGAATAGGTTAAAGTGCATCATGTCAATTGTTGTTTATCCTTCTTTTTGCATATTTCAGAGTGAAAGTGCCTAAGGCCTATGAACACCAAAATCCAGCCCTGCTAACTCCAGTTTTAGATATATCATCATATTTTTCCTTATATCTGTATGAGTATATGCAAGTGCCTCTGCTACAGGTCCCAAGTCCCCTTCACCTCCGTGACTCCTTCACCTTTCAGTTCTCTGTCCAGTTGCTAGAAGTCTGTGTATACACAGAAGCAGTGGGGAAGGAGTACATAGATGCTACACAAATTTATTCTGTGTTCCTACCTAAAGGTCAGTAAATGCATTCAAGAGGACAGGTAGCAATATTGCAAAACTCAAGAACTTAGAAATCATGAGTCAGCTCTAAATGAAATAAAACAAAATAATAATTAAAAATAGCCCACAATTTAAAAAAAAGTGCATTATCTGCCTACTGTGGTATTTTGTAGAGTTTGGCTGGTTGGTTTTTGAGATTTAGCACTCAATGGGTTTGAATTCTCAGGCTCTTTTCCACAACCATGAAACTAGGAACCTTTTAAGAAAATAAATTCTGTGAAAGCAGGACTTAATCGAGACTACGGGTTCTTTTTCCCATTACAAAGGGTAATTTGACTTCAGGCTTCCCATGGTTTGAGCCTGTAAACTGCTCTGATTTGCTGTTACTTTATAACCTGATCTTATGTTTTACACCCCCTTGCATTTAGATTCCTTCCTTTCTGTAAGTTCACCCATCTTCGAAGCATCTGAGGAAGTGGGATCTTCTCCCACGAAAGCTCATGCAAAAAATAAATCTGTTAGTCTTAAAGTGCCACACAACTCCTTGTTGTTTTTTTACTGGACTAGACTAACGGCTATCCTTTTGAAGTTAAGAAAATAAAACCTATGATTCTTACTCAACCACTTGGGTCTGCAGCTGGAGCTTTAAATTAAACATCAAACATTGTAAGACTTAAAATAATTTGAGAGTATTAGCAAGGACTGGACTACAGTCTTGCAGTTTATTCACAGCTAACCCAAGCACAAAGAATACAGATGTTAAAGACTTGGCTTGACTCTTACTTCCAAGAAAGCCAAGACTCCTACAAAATTTGTTGGAAAAGAAAAGATGGCTCACTGTTTTTTTGCACTGTTTGTAGTGAGGGAGTAATCTGTGCTAATGGAGTTATTTTTTGGAATCTTTATGGCTCTTAATTTCAAAATGCAGGCGTCTGAAAACTCTAGTAGCCTGTATTGACCATTCAGTATTCTAGAACAGCATGAAATCAGTCACAGTAGATCTGAAGATGAGGCAATATCCAAGTTTTAAATTATATACAATTTCTCTCTATAGTGGACAGAAACCTATTTAAAAAACAACCAACCCCCCCCCCCCAAAAAAAACAGATAATGTATTCTATGCATCATGTTGTTATTAAATGAACAGTCTAACAATCTCTATTCATCCCAGAACTGTTTTCATCACATGCTGTGTAAATAGCATGGGGAATTATGTTCTGTATGTAAAGCAAAGGTATTGCTTGCACATAGAGAATAATGAAATTCTCTGTGGTACTTTAGTCTTTTCAGGCAGAATATTCTCCCACTGCAATTTGATACTGTGCAGGAGAGGTTGTTAGTTTGAAAATTAGTACTAAATATCTGAAACTGATAGTTTTCTATGGGTATAAAACTCAGTAAAATATAAAAATGATGAGGGAAAACAAAGAAAGGTCACTACCCACAAGATTTATTTCTTCATCACATTCATTATGCATGCCTAAGTTGTTCTTATTTTCCCCAAAGCAATTGTTGTTCTTTTGTATAATACTACTACAAATTCTTACTTTTAAGAACACAAATTGTTTTATATTTTAACCAACTAAACTAACTGAGAAAGATTCACTTAAAAGAAATGCTAAATAGCCCATACTCCTATTTCTTTGTCATTGCTCATGTGGAAGTCAAAAGTCATATTCTAGTGTTCAGGTTTTTCAAAAGTAATAATAGAATATGAGCTATTGCCTAAATCTAAAGTCACAAGTGTAGGAGAAACCTCTATTTCTTGTATGGTATGACTTAACAGATAATTCACATTCCAGTTGATTTGACATTAATGTGTTGACATTATTAATCAAAATGTGACAGTAACAAAAATATCAATACTTGTATAATTTCATTGATATACTAACCTTTATGTTCTTAGGTTAGATTCTGCCATGTTCACACTGAGTAGTACTTTTGTATTCTAATAGTAGTCTCTTGGGGTGAAATGACAGAATTCAGACTCATTTTTACTGGAGTTTGTCTTTGTAAACATCCTTATCGAGTTTGAATCAGTGTTGTTTTTTTTTTTTTCTTTCAGGTAGTCAAAATTGGGGAGAATTGCAGGAATGGGGAATTATTTTCCAGGGTGCAATGAAATTTTGTGGTGAGTTTTAAAATAACTTAAATTCTAAATGTAGCAATTTGTATCAAGAATAGCATATGGATAGACACACCTTTTTGTACTTTGATAAATTTTAAATACATTTTCAGATATATAATTCATGATTCTTCTCAGTGTATATTCAGATTATATATTCCACATACTTTTTTTCTGTCTTCTTGTAGGTAGTGTTACAGCTAAAGTAGTGTTCTGTCTTCTCAGGGTAGTGTTACAGCTAAAGCTCTTTGTTCTGCCTAGAATGCACATAAATAACTTTGGTTGCCCACAATGGCAGGGAGGTATAGACATTTCAAGAAGACATTTTATGGTACAGTCTTTATTACACTGACAACTTTCTTCATGTAAAGTTGCTAGCTGATTTGACAAATCCTCAAAACTAGCAGCCTGAAGACCTGAAATGAGGGTTGGTGAAGGGGTTCCCTATAGAATCAAGTAATTTAAAGAAGTGCAAAGAAGATTTTAGATTAAAATAAAATAATAATAATAATAATAATAATAAAAACAAAAAACCCAGTATCTATGTGGTAAATTCTACATCTTGTTCAGCAAAGGCCTGTGAAAAGTCCACCAAAACATTCATAGTGGGATGCTGTTAGAAATTCCAAATGCTTTTACTGTTACTTTTTTAACAGTTTACTTCTGTTCTCTTTGAAAAATATGCAAAAGTAATATAGCAATATATGATACAGACTCCACTATTCATCAGACAAGATCCAAAAACCTGAGGCATTCTGCTTCTTATGTTGAGTTTTACCTTCTTAAAAGCTACTCCTGTCCAACAACGCAAAATATTGGGAGGGAAAACCTGAAATTGTATATCAGATGACAAGATCCACTATAGCAGGCTACTGTGTATCCACAAGGAATAAATCCTTCAGTTTTGTCCTGGAAAGACAATAGCCATACCTACAATGCCTTCATCAGGAAAACTTATGGCTGAAGCTTTCCTCTCTGATATTGCCCTGTTTTCACTTTGCCAAATGGGGAACAAATATTTTATATTTAAATATGGAAAACATCTTTCTCCAACCCTGTGCCTATCCAGCTGAAGGCTGAGCCATTGTTTCTCTCATCCCTGATCTTCTCCATGCACTCGCTGGCCAGTTAGGAGAGGAGAAGCTGGAAAACAGGGAAGAAGAAGAGTAGTTTCTAGATAACAGCTCCTCTTCTGCCTCACTATGCTCAAATTAGCAATCTAGGCAGTTGTGCAGAGAGAGGGGACCCCACCATTGCTTGAATACTTCTAGTTAAATTGTCCATAGCTTTATGGAAGGCAGTTTATATTCCCACTAGAAATGTATCACTATTTTTCCCCCGGAGGGTGGGGGGGGATTAGGGGGAGGGTAAGGGATCAAACTTGTTCCAAATGTTAAATAATGTTGTGGGTTTTTTATTGTTTTTTGTTTGTTTGGTTTGGTTTGGGAATTTTTTGTTTTGTTTTTTTCTATACTTAAATACAATCGTCTGTCTTTTGTGTTTGATGTGCAATGTTGCAAGAAAAGTTGGTGAATTGGGAGAAGCAAAACATATATTTCTCCCTGTAATGTTAGCTGGGGTAAGGGGACCAATTATGTTATTATTTAATGCCAATATTCCAAAGCTGAAATAAGTCATATATTATGTAGCCTGTCCAGAACTGACAGAAAAGTTATAATTTGCTAAGTATGTTGATATTGTTTATGTGTATGTGTCATATCTATATTTGAAGTTATGAATATATTTGATATATCTGTATTTTAACTTGTGCTGTGTTTCTCAGCCATACCTCAGACTGTATGACTACAGCAATAGCCTGCTTAATGGCCTATTAAGAAACTCTCAGGTGCATTGGGGCCAGGGAGAGATCTGATGTGTCACTGGGATTTTCCCCTGTGACCCTGGACTACATCTTATTTCTGTTCCAGCATAGAAAAGGCCAAGAGACATAAAAGGCAGCTGCATGAGCACCATTTTGGTTTCAGTCATCAGCTACCACCTACATTTGGATCTACAACTGAAGCTTTGAAATAAAGACACATCCAGGTACTGGATGTACACTAGAGGAATTAGACAAGCCTGCAAACTCCAAATTCTACCAAGCACCTGATTGTATATGGAGTTTCAAATCATCTTGTATGTATATGATATTAATGTTAATATTAATATTAATAATTAACAGTTCTTTTATAGTCTTTTTCTTTCCTTGTATAATAAACTTGTAGTTTTAGTTACTAAAACAGTGGCTGGCAGTGTGGTATTTTGAGTAAGAGCCAATCTTATATTGATCTGGTAAAGTGGCTGATTTGTTTTTGGTCAGGAGACTCCTTTTGGTAAAGAGCATGGTGTTTTAAGAAATTTATCTCTTTACTAGGTTGAGTGGCTGATTAGGAATCAGTGGCTAAAATGCAACAAAGGGGGCTGTTTATATTTCCTTGTAGCTTCTTGATAACCAGTGTCGAGAATCAACAGCTTTGTTTGTGACTATGTGGGGAAATCTGAGTTCAGGTCTCCCACCAGTGCTGAGAGAATTTGCTTTTTATTTAAAGCCCTGTTCCTGGCATTTTCAAGTGGCAATCCTAAGCATGTCAGGGCCATGCTCCCTATGAGAATTCAGTTGTCTGAGACAACCAAATATTAGTCCCCTAGATAATTTAATTGTGGATTCAAACACCACAGATGACAGGCAATGCAAAACATTGTCCCTTCCTCCGTTTTCCAGAGCCATCATCAGCCTTGTTTTCTGTGAAAAATAAGATGTCTGGAGATTCCTACAATACAGAAGAGCTACTAAATATTACCCAAGAATATCTAAACCTTGCTGATGACTCCTATTTACCCTCTTCACTTATTATTCTTAAATTCCAATAAAGCGCTTTATAATTCTATGCCTTGCATGTTGCCAAGTTCCAAAGAGACAGCTATGTTAGTCTAGTTCAGTAAAACGTACAAGGAGTCCTGTGGCACTTAAAGACTAGCAAATTTATTTATTGTGTGAGCTTTCATGGGTTTATTTGTTTTTATAATGATTTTGTATTGCTAGGATCTTGATAATTCTACTATCTTTTTAGAAAATATATGTTTTTGCTTCAGGGTTACACAAGCCTCATAAAATGCTCATAACTTCTCTCTTTTGTTTGTTTGTTTGTTTGTTTGTCAAGATGACAAGAGCAACCAAAGGTTTCTAAAAAATTGTGTGATTATTAAGATGCCTATTACAGTCTTAGTAGGACACTTTTTTTTTTTTTCGTTAGGGAGTTACAGTGAGGCACCAATAGTTGACAATGATAAATGAAGAGGGAATGGGATCAAGATGACTCCAATAATGACCTTTAATTTTATGGAAATGGAAGAGGCAAATAAAACACAAGTAGGGTCTGAAATTACTGAAGAAATGACCATAGCAATCAAGCTATAGCATCAAGTATGTTACAAACAGCAACTTCTCCTCCTCCTAACAGAATACTTTGTCTTTACATGGAGAGGTTCCTAAAGTGCTACTATCCAAAACCAACTAATGAATCATCTTTCAAGATGGTGAGCCACAATCAGAGCTGGCAGAATCAAATTAATCTTCCTGCCATTGTAAAACTTTTCATTAGAACAACAATCAGGAAGCAGCTTAAACTTCTGTTCTCCTTTCTCCCCCTCCCCAATGTTTTCTAAAGCATACAGTACATACCTGCTTCCTATGAAGTATGTTAACATCCCACCAGCTCTAATGATATTAGTAGTTTTATTTGTTGAATTGACTTAAATTTTCATTGTAAACTGAACCCCTAATGTCTTAGCTAACTTATAATGTTTTCAGAGGATTCATTTACTACCACAAAGACTATGTATCGCTCAAATTCTGAAAGCTGAAAGACAGAGTTAAATCGAGTAATAATTGTAAATAAGCAGTAGATATGAATCTTCCCTTAAGAATATATTAAACTGAGAGATGGTGTTAACAATCAGAGATTCAAAACTTTGATATGTTATTTGTTCTGATTTTGAACAGTTCCAAATTTCATCTTAGTAGCATTCTAAACAAGGTGATCCAGCTTCAGTAGCAGTCCCTGTACTTAGAATTGGCCATCATCATTAATATAAAAAAAAATTCCCCTCTCACCCCTATGGGTGGTATGTGTCTTCCTCAACCTCGGGTCCTCTACCAGAGGCCTGGGAGTTTGAGGGTTCTGCACAGTATCTTAGCTGTTCCTAGCACTGCACTCCTCTGGACAGAGAGCTCTGATGTTGTTCCTGGGATCTGTTGGAGCCACTCTCCCAGCTTAGGAGTCACAGCCCCCAGTGCTCCTACCACCACTGGGACCACTTTGGCCTTCACTTTCCACATCCGCTCTAGTTCCTCTTTCAGGCCCTGGTACTTCTCCAGCTTCTCATACTCCTTCTTCCTGATATTGCTGTCACTTGGCACTGCTACATCTATCACCACCGCTGTCTTCTGGTCCTTGTCTATTACCACGATGTCTGGTTGATTGGCCAGTACCTTCCTGTCCGTTGGGATCTGGAAGTCCCACACAATCTTAGCCCTGTTGTTCTCCACTACCTTCTGTGGGATCTCCCATCTGGTCTTGGGAGGGTCTAGCCCATACACTGTGCAGATATTCCTGTACACAATGCCAGCTACTTGGTTGTGCCGTTCAGTGCATGCTATTCCTGCCTGCATCTTACATCCTGCCACTATGTGTTGGACTGTCTCTGAGGCCTCTCTGCACAGTCTGCACCTTGGGTCCGGTCTAGTGTGGTAGACCCCTGCTTCAATGGATATGGTGCTCAGTGCCTGTTCTTGTGCTGCTATGATCAGTGCCTCAGTGCTGTCTTTTAGTCCAGCCCTTTCCAGCCACTGGTAGAATTTCCGAATGTCAGCCAACTCAGCTAACTGTTAGTGGTATGTCCCATGCAGGGTCTTGTCTTGCCATGGCAGTTCTTCTGCTTGATCTTCCTCCCATGTCTGCTGCTGCCTCAGGCATTCTCTCAGCAGCTCATCTTTGGGTGCCATCTTACTGATGTACTCCTGGATGCTCTGGGTTTCGTCCAGGACAGTGGCTTTGACACTCACCAACCCCGCCCGCCTTCTTTCCGGCTGGTGTACAGTCTCTGGGTGTTGGATTTGGGATGGAAACCTCCGTACATTGTGAGGAGCTTCCAGGTCTTCACATCGGCAGCTTCCATATCCTCCTTTGGCCAGCTCACTATATAGGCAGGGTATCTGATGACTGACAGGGCATACCTGTTGATGGCGTGGATCTTGTTCTTCCCATTGAGCTGGGTCTTCAGGACCTGTCTTATCCTTTGGTGGTACTTGGATGTTGCTGTCTTCCTTGCCTCCTCATCATGGTTCCCATGTGACTGTGGGATGCCAAGGTACTTGTAGCTGGTCTGTATGTCTGCTAAGTGGCCTGCTGGTAGTTCCACCCCATCAGTCTTGACCACCTTCCCTCTGTTTACTACCATCCGGCCACGCTTCTCCAGTCCGAATGACATCCCAATATCCTCACTGTAGATCCATGTCAGGTGGATTAGCGAGTCGATGTCTCGTTCATTCTTAGCATACAGCTTGATGTCATCCATGTAGAGGAGATGGCTAATGGTAGTTCCACTCTTGAACTTGTTTCCATATCCAGTCCTTGTGATTATCTGGCTGAGGGGGTTCAAGCCAATGCAGAACAGCAGCGGGGACAGCACATCACGTTGGTATATGCCGCACTTGATGGCCACTTGTGCAAGCTGTCTTGAGTTGACTTACAGTGTTGTCTTCCACAGTCCCATTGAGTTCTTGAGGAAGGTCCTTAGTGTCCTGTTGACTTCGTGTAGTGCCAGACATTCACAGATCCATGTTTGCGGCACTGAGTCGTTGGCTTTCCTGTAGTCAATCCAGGCTGTGCTCAGATTGGTCTGTCTAGACCTTGAGTCTTGGGCGACTGCTCTATCTATGAGCAGCTAGTGTTTTGAGCATCTGGTGTTGTTCCCAATGCCCTTCTGAGCTGTGCTCATGTACTGGCCCATGTGGCCCTGTAGCTTGGCGGCTATGACGCCTGATAGGACTTTCCGTGTTGTGGGGAGGCAGGTTATTGGCCAGTAGTTGGACGGCGCTGTTCCCTTGTGTGGGTATTTCATGATCAGCACTGTCCTTCCTTGTGTTAGCCAGTCTGGGTGGGAGCCTGATGCTAGCAGCTGGTTCATGCACTGCTGTTAGTTTCTTTAGCCAATAGGTGTGGATCATGTCCGGTCCAGGTGCTGTCCAGCTCTTCATGTTCTTGACCCGCTGTTGGATGTCTGCGACTGTGATGGTGAGTGGTTCCTGTTCTGGGAGATTGCTGTGGTCTGTTCTCAGGTCCTGCAGCCACTTTGCACTGGTGTTATGAGTCTTCTCTTTCTCCTATATGTTCTTCCAGTACTGTTCAGTTTCTGCTCTTGGTGGCTCTACTGTTATTGTGTTGTTGCACTGCAGTTGGGGGTACACCGTGCATGGTTCTTTGGAGAACAGGGCATTTATCTTTTTGGCCTCTGCTTCTCTAGTGTATCTCCTTAGCCGGGTAGCCAGTGCTGTGAGCCTTTGTTTAGCAGTTTCTAGGGCTTCAGATGGAGTCAGGCCCTTGTATTTTTTCAGTAGCTGAGTCTTATCCTTAATCTCTATACCCTTCTGTAGTTCCACCAGCTGACTAACTTCTCTCCGAGTTGCCCTGATCTTATCCTCCAACCTCATTTTCCGGGGGGGTGGCGGGGGTATGTACGGCTGTTCTTCTTGAGCGTGTAGCCAAGCATCTCCAGGATTACAGAAGCTGTAGCGTATACCAGTTCATTGGTTTGAGTTATGGTGGTAGTAGGAATTGTTGTTAGGGCTCTATTGGCATCTTCTAGCATACTATCTGATAGTACTTCTCCAACGAGCCTTGACTGTAGCTAGTTTATCCATGATCTTATGCCTCATATCAGCTGCTGTGCTCTGTAATGGAGGGGTGTTGGCTGCACATCTAGTTGTTCTTCCAAGTCTTCTTGTTGAGTCTGGGATGTAATGTGGAGTTGGCCTATCTCAAGTTGTGAGAGCAGCTTCCTCTTTACTATGTTGAAGCGTTGGGTAACTAGCTATTTCTCAGCTAGTGTGGATGTAGGTCTTTAGTCCATCCATAGTTCCCTCATACGTTTCATATATCCCTTCTCATTAGGTATAGTGTTGTAGTAGCATTCCATCAATTCCAGGTTCTCTTGTCTCGTCTATGTATGGTTTGTTCCAGTAGCCCACTTATCATCAGTTTGTCCGGCTTCCCCAGCATCTGGCGCGGACCTTGTTAATCCGGGTGACATCTGAGCCGGCATGACTCTCCTAGTTTGTGTCACTCTCATATTCAAGGTAGGCGTTAGGGGGTCTTTTTGCCCAAGGACCCCTACTGGAAAGGTAGGTGGGTACCAACCATGATTTGAACCCCAGTCTCCTGTATCAAAGGGTGGCACCCAGATCCCCCAAAGACTGGGGCATTTATTTAAAGCTTCTGCTTCTCCTCCTGGAGAAACCTCTGTAGCCTGCATCAGCCCATACTCTCCCCTGTGAGGCCCTTGTATTGTGCTAGGTTGTCTGCCAATCCTCACTTCCCTTGTCCCTTGAAGATAGTCATCACTTTCTTACTTGGCCAAGAAGAAAGGGGTTCCATCTTCACTGTTTAAGGCACATTACACCAGAATACCATCCCCTGCATTTTGTTCCCTCAGCAGCATCTGACAGGGGACATAGATCCATGGCCCACCTGAGTACCTGCAGTAGCAGAACAAAAAAAATTCTAAAGACTCTACCTGGACAGACCTATTCCCCTTCACATTTTCTTTCATATTGGGAAACAGAAACAAAAACAAACTGAGTCAAGGAGCTACATAGTATTCACATGTTTGCTCATAAGTTGGGGTATGTTCATTTATTAGAGTTATTTTCCTAGTGGAAGGGGATTGTAATTCTATTAATGTCCTTCTTGTGTCTCTTGTTTTTATGTATGGCAGGCTTAGAAGCTGTGCCTAACAGCTTCTGAGGGGGAGCAACTAATCTGCATGGGTTTAGTATTTGCATGAGCGTAAAAAATACATCAGCAAAAGTACACTATGGGTGCAGGGCAATATGGGTAATGGTATTTGGGTTTGATCTGATCACAAATCTGTCAATATCTGTGATTCTACTGAAGGGAAATATGAAATAATGTCTTTGGTGATATGCTACTTTCTGATTGTTCCAAATCTGTTTGGGTTAGTTAAAGGGTAAAAGCTACCCTTAGCTAAAAAGAGACTTGTAGGACAGGCCACTGCCTGGAAAAGGAAAACAGGGGAGGGGTTTGCATAGCTGTATCTGGAGCTATGCTTAAGGAATTTGTCTCACCCCCTGTCAAATGTTAAATTTGGCTGGGCTTCCTTTGACGCCTTTCTTTGATATGTTAATGGAAGTAGCTGTTTGCAGCTACTTGAGGTTTAAGAGCTGAAATTACTGAGAGAGGCAAACTCGTTCTAAGTTAAAATCACTAGAAAGAAGAAACCTCTTCTCTCTGAGCTGAAATCACTGAAGAGGAGCAGCAGATGGAGTGATCAGTGGGCGGACACTGTGAATGGTGAGAGTGGTGAGCTGGGCAGCATGAGTGGCTGGTGGGTGGAGCTGGTGGAGAGCAGGCAGAGCCAGCGGATGGTGAGAGCAGCCAGCGGCGAGCTGGGTGGCGCAAGTGACCAGTGGGCAGAGCTGGTGGACAGCAGGAGGAGCCAAGGGATGGTGCTAGTGGATGGAGTGAATGACCAGTGGTTGTCACCAGTGGACAGCTGGTGTGAAAGACACTCCGTACATATCCTAGGGTTGGTTGAGAGCCTAGTTAGCACTGATTCTCCAGATCAGTACCGATTTTGCTAGCGAGTTTACATTTGTTGTTATGATATGTGGGATCATGTTGGAAGCCTGTTTAGCACTGATTCCCCAGATCAGTGCAGGTTTTGCCATTAAGGCTTGTATGTTCTGTTATGCGGTGTGTGTTGTTGGGAACCTTGCTCAGTGCTGATTTCTGTTATTTGGCCTTTTAAAATTCTGTTTTACTACTATTAAAAGTTCTGTACACTACGTGAGTGGGGAAGCCTTCCCCCCTTTGGGGTGCGCAGGAAATAGTGCATGATTTCCCAGAAATCTGGGTGGGGGCTTGAGCCGGTTGGTAGTGTTACATTATTTGGAAAGCCCTAGACATAGAACCCAGCCCTTGTTCTGCAAGCTGACCCTGGCAGAAGGGTTACACTTATACGAAGCTTAGTTCTCCATTCTGCAAGCTCCCTTCCAAAGGAGTTACCCTGAAGGATCTAAGTTTCCCAGAGCTGTGTTCGTCTAGTCCCAGTCTCAATAAACACCCACCTAAACACACATTCACAGAGTTAATGTGTCTGAATGAACTTGGTCTATTAGAACTCTTAGCGGACCCCCAGATATGTTCCTGAACTCAACAGACTAGGTTACAAACAGCATTCTTCACTTGCAAACATTATATGCCCATGGCACTTTACCAGAATAGAACACATATCTGAACAGGCTGAGTTAAAACAGCACTTTTCAGTTGTCAATTTTATATGCTTCTGGACTCCACACGGTGGGTAAAGTAGCACTTCTCAGCTGCCACCATTATATGTCATAGGTTCAGCACATCACTATACCCAGTGTCACTCTGCAATTGTTCCTGTAGTAATCCCCTTAATGCGCAAACCCCACAGCCTTTGTGGGAATCATATGGGTTTTTAGTTTAGATAAAATAAGTGTTGATGCAGAGCAAGATAGGGAAGCCAAGAACACAAAGGATTAAATGAAGTTTGGAGAAAGTCTGACAACCAGCTTGAGTATAATAAGTTATTTTATTACCAGGTATTTAAAGCATAATATTAATAGTAAAAACTGTAGAAGTAGAGAAGAAAACTGGAAAATAGTTATATTACATTGGTAGAATTGGAGTATTAGGAAAATCTAGCTCAAGTTTGATTAAAAAGGTGAGGTTTAGAAAGTTATACCTGGACTAAGAGAAAAGAGTTCAAATTACCAGTAGGTAAGGAAAGAAAGGGAAAAAAATGGACTTCACCATAAAGAGAGAGAGTTAGCATCTCACCAGTCAGCAGTTGGAACCAGTCAAAGGTTCTGAAGAAATGAGCTGTTCATCTTAGGGGCTGAACGCTTGAGACAGGCAGAGCTATCAGTACAATCCGTGAGGAAAAGGTGAAATTTCATTGGAACTGATGAAGTTTTGGGGTCCAGGCATCAGAACAGAGTTTTGAATTTGGGAATGTTTTTTTGTAGAGAAGAAACAAAGGTTCAAGCAAGAGCACTAGATTTGTTTAGGGGTAGAAAAAAATAAGGGAGTATATTAGAGTTGTTTTGTTTAGGCAAGGCAACAGGAATAGATTGGTCCTGGCTACGGGCAGTATTCCTTATAGGGAGCTCACAGTGCAATCAGGGAAATTCAGTATTTTCGTTATCAATAAAGTTTCTGTGACTAGAATTGGTCTGATAATGCCTGAGCTGGGTGTGCATAGGTGTGGATTCATTAACACCAGGAACAAAAATTCCCCTTCATGCAGTGCTGCTTTGTTTTGCTGATCTAAAAGTTCAGTGCAATTGCTGTCTTGGAGCCTGGTTCTTCATTCAGCATTAATTCTTGTTCCATCCTTGATGTAAATAAGGTTCTCTCTCCCCTCCCGCCCCCATTCAGTCTGCTAATGGAGATGTCTGTTCACGTCTTCAAAGTACGTGAAGCTAGGGGAGTTACCTTACTCCTATCACCCTTGTTTGGAAAGTTTTAGGTACATTTTCCACTGCCTTTTCATTGAGTTTTGTTTCTGCTTCAAGCAGAGGCTGGGGGAGAGGGGATGCTGTTCAGGTGAATAATAGATGCTGGGTACTCTACCTTGGTTCCCCAACAGCACAGAGCTGACAAGTAGCATACACCACTACAACTGCTGGCACCAGTATCCTTTTCCACACAATCTAAGCTTGTAACACCAGTCACTGGCACCAGTCAAGTCTCTCACTCCTTCTACTGAACCCTTGAGGAAACACATCTCTCCTTTGGAACTGTGCTGTACACTAGCAAAGAAAGTACGTTCCCCCTCCTTCTACAAGATATTAGATACTCTAAATATTTGCTTGGTTTCAAACACCCTGAGTCACCTCTCCTTCAATTGGACTTCATTCCATTTCCACCCTACAACACTGCTCTATTTCTCTACCAAGGAGAGCTCCACCCTTCCCCAGTGACAAGAAAGAAAAAGAGGACAGACTACACCTACTCATCTTTACTAAGTACAGTCCATATCTGATCTAGTGTTTATGGTGGATGTTCTATAAGGGCCTGTCGCGGAGTGGTTGAGCTCCGCGTGCCACCCGGGCAAGGCGTTAGGGTTCAATGCCCGGGTCAAGAAGTCTCAGCCCTTGCGTCAGGGCAGAGCTGCCCACTGGCCAGAGTCAGCAAGTCTCAGCCCTTGCGTCAGGGCAGTGCGGCCCACTGGCCGGAGTATGTAAGTCCCGGCCCTTGCGTCAGGGCAGAGCTGCCCACTGGCCAGAGTCAGCAAGTCTCAGCCCCTGCGTCAGGGCAGTGCGGCCCACTGGCCAGAGTACGTAAGTCCCGGCCCTTGCGTCAGGGCAGAGCGGCCCACTGGCCAGAGTCAATAGGTCTCAGCCCTTGCGTCAGGGCAGTGCGGCCCACTGGCCGGAGTCAATAAGTCCCAGCCCTTGCGTCAGGGCAGTGCGGCCCACTGGCCAGAGTCAATCGGCCTCAGCCCTTGCGTCAGGGCAGTGCGGCCCACTGGCCGGAGTCAATAAGTCGTAGGCCCAGCGTGGCTCCCTGGGGCACGGGGGCCCAGGTAGGGGGGTTCAGGCCCTCCCACTCCTCTGAACCCCAGCCCAGGGCCCTGGGGTGTGCAGGGGAATCCTGGCCCCGTCGGCGGGGATCCACACCGCAACGCGCCGACTGAGGCTCGGACGCGGCCTGTGTCCGCCACGACTTACCCCGCCCTGGGCTACTTCCTACCTGGCCGCCGAGAGGTGGGCCGCAGGGGCTACAGACGCCCCCCTGGTCAAGGGTCTTGTCCCGTCGGGGTCCTCGGATCCGCCCTGGCTAGGTGCGCCTTGATCCGCCTTGCCTTCGGTTCTCCCCGTGACGGACATCCCTGGCTTCGGCTCCGTTGAGGCAGGACCTAGACCAGAGTCTGAGCGGGAGCTCCTAGCCTGTGTCTGCTCCCTCCGCTGGTCAGGCCCCAACTGAGGGGAATCCCAGCCTTTTATAGTTGGGCAGCTGTTTGAGCATGCCCAGCAGGGTCTGAGGGGCGGGGCTTCCCTTCCCTTCCGGGCATATAGGCCCGCCTGAGTGCGGGGCCGGCCTGCCCCGTCACAGGGCCACTATTTGCCAACTCATCAGACAGAAGTGATGGTGGAAAGAAAGGATATTTTCATTGCAAGATGTGTGTAAGAACGAATTATCATTGGTTCTGTAGCATGAGATTTTTGCCATCTCTTTAGTATCAGAGCAAATCTTGACTGGATAAAGACATATATGAGTAGAAAAATAGTGTAAGGCAATCTAGTAGAAATTTGTGTTAAAATAAAGCTAGAAGTAGCATAATATGTAATAATTAGTGGTAAAGTATCCATAAGTTATAATTTACAAGTGTTTAAAACAAAGTTTGTATTAAAAAATGCACTCAGCAAATGAAATCTGATCTCCATACTTATGGATCATAGGGGAACAGAACCAATAGATAAATCTCATTAAGGAAAAGTAGGTCAAGATGGAGGATGATTTTAAACTTTTGAACTCCCTCATTCCCTCTCCCATCAAGTATTCGGAGTTCTCCTCCCATTGTCCAGTTACTCCCAAAACCTTTTGATCTGTATTGCAGCACTGTGCAGGTGTTGGATGAAATCATCCTCTCTGTGACTGGATGAGGATGGAATCACCTCTTTTGTGAGTAGTTAAGAGGAGATGAAAGTGATGATTGTGTATAAAAGAAGCAGCACAGCAGCAAAACTTTGGAGACCTCTCCCACTCCTTATTGGGTTCTACTGGCCTCTGGCTATGTTCCTGCTGCACTAGGAATCACACCACCACTCGACCCCAGAGAGAGTGACAACGTCTCTGCTGGAACTTTATGAACTAAGTTGCGGGACTTAGTCTCAGAAGGGCGTTTTCCGGACTTAGTCTCTGAGCGGGGACTCAGGACTTAGTCTCTGAGCTAGGTGTCTGGACTTAGTCTCAGAAGGGCGAGCCTGAATAACCAATCCTGCATGTACTCCAGACAGGCAGATAACTGAGTCCTGTGGTTAAGTCTGTGAGCAACGAATATCACAATGCCAAAAGCTTGCATGCACACTCCACGGCCAGAGGGTACAGCAGAGTGAAGTCTGCTGGGGGATTTTCAGGTCTCACTGTCTCTGGGAAGGAGCGGCCAGAGGGTACAACTGGGACATCTTCCCAGTTGGGGGACTTTGTGTCTCACCGTTTCTGGTATAGGCTGTCCAAAAGAGGCTGCACCAATCCGACATTGGAGCCTTAACGCAAGGTGCATGCTTCCGAGAGAGCCTGGTTCAACATAAGCCCACTTCAAAAGCTTGAGGCTTTGAAGCTCCAGCATTGTCAGAACCCCTGCAGATGTCACAAAGCAGCTAGTGCACCTGCGAGCTCTCGAGTACCTTCTGAGCCACTGTTGTTCCAGTTGCCACAGAGAGCACAGCAGAGAAGGAGAACGCAGCCAGTGAGTGTGACGACATCAAAGACCAGACCGGGTACATTTCCTTTAAAATTGTGGTAAGAAGAGGATCCCAAGGAGGGTGAAACATCACTAACTAAGGTTAAAGGCAGGGGCCCAATCCTTACAAGGTAGTTTACAGTGATAGGCAACCGGTAGCTCTGCTGGACTGCAGTAGGAAATGGCTAAGTTGAAAACCCTTATTGTGCGGAGAAGGGGAAATAGATGTAAGACCTGAGATCTCCCCATCCCATAGGCAACTGGTCCTTGCTTGCGAGACATTATAATTTGTTAAGTGTTTTGTATTTGTCTCTAATATTTTAATTTACTTTGTGTTGCTATCTAGTTTGTGATTATGTGTCTGTAACTGTAAGAAGGGAAACAGCAGAGTATTCCATTCTAAACTGTCACTCTTTAATCCTCGCTGAGATATACAAGTATTAATTAATGTTTTTCAGTCTCTTAATCTCATTATAATTCTGTAAGACCTTGAAGTAAATGAAAATATGTTTAAGATCTCTGGAATAAATGTTAGTACTTGTTTTAGAAGAAATTCTTGCTCTAAGTTTCTTCATTGATCTGAATCTGTTCTTGATCGGCGGGCTGTAGCCGTGTTTTCCACTAGGGGTTTTACCTGTTTGGGCTGCACTGATCCCACCCTCCATCTCAGAACTAATCTGGTTTGGAGGCTGTTAAATAATATTTGTTGCTTTCAGGCATCTTAAAACCCGCATGTGAGTTCTGAGGTAACAGTTCAAACCGTGCTTTCCATGGGATAAGAAATACATCTCCCAGAAATCCATGTCCCAGTCCCACTCTGGAACAGAATTGAGGGCAATGAGTGTTCTGTGATATGACAAACAGATCTATGGTAAGACATCCCCATCAGTGGAAGATGGGGTGAAGGGCTTGCCTATCCATTTCCCACTTGGGATTGCAGGAGAATTTCCCTCTCAACACATCCACAGTACTGTTCCAGTGTTGGGGGAGGTAGTCTGACACACCGGTTCCATAAAATGAGGACCTCCAAGTATAAAGAATGGGACTTCACTTCATCTTGCCTATTGATGTATTACATTCAGGTGAAATTGTTCATCATGTCTCTAATGGTGTGGTGTTTAAAAAGTGAGATGAAATATTGACAGAAACTGGACTACTTGTGGTTCTAGGAAATTGATGTATAGACTAGATTTGGTTTACATTTCTATCCATTTAATCTTCTCTATTTTATTTGGAAAGAGATCAAGCTTTCAGAAGATCATTACAATTATTTTTTTCAACCACTGAAGATCCAATCAATGCCTTTCCAAGCTGATATTTCAATGTATACATTTATCTTGCAAAACAAGCAAGGAGTCCTGTGGCACTTAGGCTATGTCTACAACTGAAAGCTTAGTTCAGACTTGCTTACTCCAAACTAAGCATTGCCCAGTTAGTTCAAACTAGCTGAAGCTTTTTAGTTTGAGCTAACTTTTTAGTTCAAACTAGCTGCACTGTTTTTAGTTTGAACTAACTCTTTAGCAGTATTCTCACCAGGACTTGAAATTAAGGAGGATGGGGGGGCGGTGTTGGGATGTTCCCTAAATTGATAAAATGCTGTTACTAGCTGACAATTGGGGGGGGGGTTTATTGGAAAATTTGGGGGGGGTGTAGGATAGTGTTAGGGAAATTCCTACTTTTTCATTTGAACTAAAAAACACTGTTACTTTGAACTGCTTAGTTCAAAGTTATTTAGTTTGAACTAGCACTGTTACATCGTGCTACTTCGAACTAAAGTTGGAACTAAGTTCAATCTAACAGTAAACTTCTTTTAGTTTGAACTAAGCAATGCCTAACGTAGATGAGGCCCAAATTAGTCCGGATTAAGCCTTCTTTCTCTCTCTCTCTCTCTCTCTCTCTCTCTCTCTCTCTCTCTCTCTCT
>ML681993.1:22174337-22186173 GCA_007922195.1 Podocnemis expansa
TTATGGAAAATTAGGTATGAAGCCCTATAAAAATAAGCCCTGGGGGGCAGGAGGGAAGCAAATCACTCAAAATTCAATTATCAGCAAAAGAACACATTCAAATGTTATAAAATCTTTCCATTTTTATCCTCTGTAATCCAGAACAAACAAGCAAAAAACACAAATAAGTGTTCTTCCAAGTAAGAGATGTATAGTAAAAGTGCTATTCTGAAACTGTTCTAGAGATCATAGTGTTTGCACCTGAAAACCTAAAAGTTGGCTGCGGTGCTCTCTAGCCATTGATATTAATTTTTTAGTAATTTTAAGACTACTGGTTACATTTCAGACTGGAAGAGTGCTAATATTGTTGTGCCAGTTTTCAAAGAGGCAGGAGGGATGATGTGGTAATTATAATCTTACTAGTCAGACAATAAGAGGGGAAATAATGGAAAAGATGTTACAGATTTCATCCTCATTTAAAAAAAAAACGAAAAAAAAAAAACCCTCAGCTTATACCAAATCAATAAAGCATACATTAAATATATTAATAACAATTTAATAGACAGATCAAGAAGTAATTGTCAATGAAAAATCATCATTGAATGGGAACATTTTTAGTGAGCTTCTGAAAAAATTCTCTTCTGAATCTGATGCTGTTCTATATTTCCTTAAATGTTCTAAATATCAATCAAATATCATGGAACACTGTCAAATGACAAATTGGAGTAGTAAATAATGGCAATAAGGTTGTCAAACAGAGCATCAGGATCATTTGATACATTTGGAATCATTAAAATATTTTAATAAGGCTGGCCACAAAACAAAATACTTGTGAAATCATTGAGGGCTTCAAAATTAGGTTTCATTATTTTATTTTATTTTGAACCAAAAAAAGAGACCACATCTTAATCCAGAATAGCTGGCAGCCAGTAATGGTGAAGAGCATAATATGGGAAAGCTTGGTTCAAGTACCAGCTAAGACAGACAGAAGTGATAGTTGAACCTGGTTGTCTTCTATATTTCAGGTGAATGCCCTACCTACCAAGATACTGACTATTCTGAGCTGACTGCTCCCCACCCATCCCCCAGAATTCTATCATGGACATTAGAAGCCTTCCCAACAGAAATATAGTAAAAAAAAAAAAGTTTTGTTTTTTTATTACTTGCCATTTCTGGGTGAAAACCATTTCAACAAAGGATCTCAAACACATTCTAATTTCAATACATGGAATATCAGAGGCATGCATTTGGTACAGAATAATTCAGCTCAAAACTACAGAATGAAGGTCCACTTTTTGGAAAGCAATTGCTCTTAATAATTTTAGTTATCATAGTGGAAAAGGGACCTGACCTTCCTGTCTTATGCTGTGGCAAGAAGGGGGAATGTGATTCTTAGATTTACAAGCAAGGAAATAGTGAGTAGCAGGAAGATGATTTTACCTCTGTACCATACTGGATTGACCAATACTCTGTATAATTCTGCTCCCTGTATTTTATAAACAAAGTTGAAATACCAGGGAAAATTCAGATGAGCACCGCCCTGGTCACGGAGCTCGCCCCGCACCTGCACCGCAGGGACACCCCCATGAGGCCTGCCATCCCGGTGGACAAAAGAGTGGCCATCACCCTCTGGAAAATGGCCACTCCGGAGTCTTACAGGGCAGTGGCACACCTCTTCGGAGTCGGGCGGTCCACCATGTGCGCCATCCAACGTGAGGTCACCAGGGTCATCAACCGGGTCCTGCTGCGGCGCCTGGTGAGAGGAGGGCAGCTTCAGGACATCATCCCTGGGATGGCCACCCTCAGGTTCCCCAACTGTGCGGGGGTCCTTGATGCCACCCACATTCCTGTGAGAGCCCCAGAGCACAGGGCTGCGGAGTACCGCAACCAGCGAGGGTACCACTCCATGGTCCTGAAGGCCCTCGTGGACCACCGGGGCCTCTTACAGAATGTCTACATTGGATGGCCAGGGAGGGCCCATGACACCCGGGTCCTCCAGAACTCATCCCTCCACCGGGACATGGAGGCGGGCACCTTCTTCCCCCGGCATGACATCCATCTTGGGGGTGTAGTGGTGCCCGTCCTCGTTGTGGCCGCCTCCACCTACCCCTTGCCACCCTGGCTCATGCGGCCATATGCAGGGCCCCCGGACCTGAGCCAGCAGCTATTCAACCGCCACCTGACTGGCTGCCGCCAGGTGGTGGAGTGGGCGTTCGGCTGCCTCAAGGCCCCCTGGCAGTGCCTCCTCACCCGTCTCCACCTCGCGGAGAGGACCCTGCGCCACGTCATCGGGGCATGTGTGGTCCTCAACAATTTCTGTGACCTGCGGGGAGAGCCCATCCAACCAGTGTGGGAAGCCGAGGCCTGACTCCTCACCGCAGACCTCACAGAGCCTGGACCTGTGCCCACAAGAGAGCAGCTATCATGACGGGCCCTCACTGTGCGCGATGCCCTCCGAATCACCTTCACGGAGGACCTGTGAGGGCCAGGCCTGCCCTGCCCTACATCACCCTCCCCCCCGTTCACCCACAGCCGGCCCCCACCCGTCCACCCGCACTGTCCACCAACCCCAATAAAAACACTGATGACCACAAACGGTGCAACAGGGGTTTATTCACAAGGGGGGTTCGGCGCAGGGCGGGAGGCTCCGGAGGTGTCAGGGAGGGGGCAGCAACTTGGGAGGGGAAGGGGGGCTTCATGGGTGTCGGGAAGGGGGCAGCAACTTGGGAGGGGAAGGGAGTGCAAAAGTCCAGGGGGAAGAGGGGGGTCAGGCAAGGCCTGTGGGAGGCTCCGGGGGGGGTGGCGTACCCCGCCCACACCCACTCCCACGGCCACCTTCTAGCCGGCATCACCTCTGGGGTGGCCCGGGCGGTGACCTGTTGGCGGGCTGTGGCGGTGGCAGCCGTGTGGTGAGCTCCCTTATGGTGGCTGGCAGCTGGTCCGCGAGGCTACCCACGGTGGTGGCCAGCTCGCTCTCGACCTCCACGGAGCACTCCAGGAGCTGGAGGGTAGTGTCCTGCCTCTGGCGCTGCTCCCGGCGCCACGCCTGGGTTGAGGCCTCCATCCTCTCGCCCAGGTCCTCAAGGAGCTCTGAGCGGGTGTGTGGGGCCTTCCTCCGCCACCAGGGTGCCCAGAGGCTCTGGCGTCCGGCTGATGGTGGTGACGGCAGCTGGGGCGAAGCAGCCCTGCGACCTGCCAGAGGGAAGCAGAACACACAGTTGGCCCTGCTGCCTGCTGCCCTGTCTGTTTGCACCTGTCTGTAGCACACACCCCTGCCCTGACTGATAGAAGGTCCCAGGATCCTGTGGGACATTGCCCTGAGGTGGGGTTCCCAGTCCCCAAGGCCTCGGAAGGGGGCCGGGATAGTACCCAGTGGGGGACATTGGGGGACCCTGCGCAGAGACATTGTCTGGCTGGGGTAGTCATCGGGGTTTGGGGGCCCTGGACCACCTGCCTTCACAGATCCGTATCCTATGGCAGTGCAGGCCCCTTCCACCCCTCCAGTCAAAAGCCTGACGAACCCCTGTATTTTAGACAGACTGCCAGACTGGGGCTGTGGGGATAAAAAGAGGAACGGGATAGTACACAGAGGATTGTGTCCTCCTCCTGCGTGCCATCTGGAAACCATACCCTGGGGACGCAGATGCTAGTCGTGCCCACAGGGGTGAGCTGGACTCAGTCACGCCTCAATTTAGGGGGATCCCCCACAGCTACCTGCCAGTGGTGTGGCCTGCATGCTGTCCACCCCAGCCAAGATGCAGCCGCATCTCCACCAGCCAGCCCCTGTCCACCACCCCCGGGCGCACAGGCCCCTGTGTGCCCAGTGCCACCCATCCCCATGGGACCTGTGGCCAAGGGGGGGCCTTTGCACCCACCAACCCTGTGCCCTACCTGCCCTGGTGCCCATCCCTGGCCCTCTCGCTGCCTGAGACCTGCTGGACAGGCCCAGCCCTGTTTGCCTCGGGGGGGGTGGTACTTACGCACAGTGGCTCCGGAGGTCCGTCGCGACGTCCCCCGCTCAGTGTCGGACCCAGGGGCGGTGGTTGGCCCCTGGTTCTCCCCACTGCTCTCCGCTGCGGGCCCAGTAAAGAGCTCGGGGCTGCTGGGGGTGGCCTCCACCGCAGGTGGTTGTGGTGCAGCCGGAGGCCCCCCGATGGAGACATCAGAGCCCAGGGCCTCTGGGCCCAATGAGGGGCTCTGATGCCCTCCTGAGTCCAAGGCCTCAGCAGGTTGGCCACTGGGCTCTGGACCCAGGAAGGCATGGAGCTTCTCGTAATAGGGGCAGGTGGTGGAGCTCCCTGCCCCCTGAAGCTCCCGGGCCTCCCTCGTCCAGGCATGCTCCTGGCGGAGCGTCTTTATCTTACTGCGGACCTACTCCATTGTCCGCGGATGGCCCGCCTCAGACATCTCCGCGGCGATGTCCGCGTAGATGTCCCGGTTCCAGTGTGATGCCTGGAACTTGTTTTGTCCCCGCATGGGGTTTAACTTGTATCAAGACAACGCCATTGTTTCGAAACAACAGTTACCGTTGGTTTGAAACAACCATGCATTGTGTGAACAGCCTAAATCTTATTTCAAAACAACCTCTGTTGTTTTGAAATAAGAGGGCTGTGTGAACACAGCCAAGGTGTAATATAAAAGGAGAACAAACAAAATATGAGAGATATTAAAAGGGTCAAAGTGAATCACATACATATAAATGATTTAGAGTTCATAGAAAGCAAGTCCCTGAAGAATCTGTAGCTTGCAGATTAGTCCAGCTCCTCTGATATGCACCCAGCCCATGGCTGGGTCTCAGTACTTTGTTCAGTCCCAGAAGAATAGCTTCAGAGGAGAGTGTTGATTGCAGGTTGCAGACTGAAGGCGAAAGATAAGATGGAGATGGGGCTTCAGCCTTTTATCACCTTTTGGCCCTCCCCATTCTCGCAAGGTCCTTGCCAAGTCAAAATGGAGTTGAGTCACATGCTTAGTCTCAGTGACTGGCTGAACCAGTTTCCTCCTAGGTCCACTTCAACTGGGAGTTCCCTTGATGGGCTATCAGGAGGACATTGTTTTTGCAGACACCAGTTTGGGAATGTCTCAAAATCAAATAACTTGGAACACACATAAAAACAAATAGATTTCTAATTTCTAATACAGGAATGATACCTGCATATAAACCATATAATCATTCTTAGCAGATTACAGCCTCTCTATTGATATCAAACATGTTATATCACATATGAATTATTGCAAATATGAAATATTAATATGAAAGATAACCACAAGCAGTCCCCTAGAACCAGACAGCATCACATGGGCCACAGGAAATAGCTGTAGGGGCTGCATGTAGCTCGTGGGCCACATGTTTGCGACCCCTTGTATCAACTATAGTAAGTGAATCAAGCAATAGTGTTTTTTTTGTTTTTTTTAATAATATAATTGACTTTCAGTTTTTAAATTTCAATGCACTGGTAAGTACTGAGAATAAATAATGTCTGTTTTCAAAGAGAATATTGATGTTAGTGTCAATTATGTATTGGACATTTGAATTTTTGTTTCTTGTACGTTAATGAAAAACCATTAGCAGAGCAGACCACATGTACCAGGGATTTGTAACCTCTACAGCGCCAATGCCAGCTCTGCTTCTGCACCCTTCCCAGTTGGTAGGGGCGGGGCCAGCAGATGCCGCAGGTAGGACCAATAGGGAAAAGGAGCCACTGCATGCAGCAGTGCCTTTTTCTTTCTGGTCCTTCCCCCTTCTCCCTGGTAGGGAGCAAGGGATCGGAGTCATGGCGTGTGTGTGACTTTTCTGGCCTCAGTCTCTGTTGGGGGAGGGCAGCCGGGGAGCAGCCACAGAACCATGTGTCACTGGTAAAAGGTACACATGCCAGCTTTGTCATGTAGGACAGGCATTGTTGACCCCTGACATACATTATATTTCAAAGTTTTCCTAGAAGGATGGTATTAGTGAATGATTTTGATTTTCTGAGATAACAAAACTGGAAATACACCTCCCATCTCCAGCTTCAGTGTAAACTTTGTATTACTGATAATTAATGGCAATATAGCTCATGGTAACATCATGGAAGTAAGAGCCAGGTTCCATGGGTTATAGTCCCTTCTCTGGTGCTGAATCATCATAGATACTTGGTGAAGTCATTTAACTGTTACTCCTTAAGTAGTAAGATATAGATGTAATAAATTATTCATCATGCAGGGGAGTTATAAGCTGAACAAAATAGTCATAGAAGGCTTTGCAAACCTTAGATAAAGTATAATTAGTAGTATAAAGTGAAATTTGGGTTTTTAACAGAGCTTAATTTTGCTACTGTGAATCTAGATTTGCTGTTTCAATAGGCTGGTTTTGTTTCAAGAAAAAAAGTGTGTTTCCTCAGGTTTGGTTATAAATACCATAGATTATTTATAATTGTTTTCCCCAAAAATATGTCTTTTTTCAAATCAATGTTGATCCTCACAATACTAATGCAGATGCACTGGAAGTAGGATACAAACTAAGACTGCACACAATATTAATAGTGGTGTGTGAGAAAGAATGTAACAGCCCATCCCACAGCAAGAGCTACCCTTAGCATGAGGAGCACATAATTAGGAAAAAAAAATGACAGCGTGAATATTCTGCTTACTTCCCTGACACTTCCTGTCATAGACAATCTATCAGCGAACAACTGTTATGTTCAGACTAGCATGACTGTAACAAAGTCAGTGTAACTGAAGTGAAAAACTCTTACAGCCACGCTGAGAGTGCATATACTTACAGTCTGCCAAAAGCAGCTGGCAGTGTATAAAAAGAATGCTTAAAGACAGTTCAAGTAACGAATGGCATTAGAAGTCACGATTTTATTTCAGCTGTGACTGTCTTGTATTCCTATATCAGTTATTTTCAGTAGGGGTGCTCTGACTGAGACCCCTGTTTGTCCATATGGGAATGAGGGCCAGGGCATTCTCAAAGATAAATGGCACTTAGACAGTAACTCAATCTTGAGTTTTATCGTCTTCAGTTTACAATGTGAAATTAGCCTATTTAACAGTCATCTGAATGGTCAAATAATCTACCCAATGAAAACAATGTTACCAAATGAAATGAAGAAATTCTTTTTTTTAGAAGGAACTCTGTTTTGCTTTCAAAATGAAGACATCTGATGCCGTGCTGAGAGGTAAACAAAACTGTAATATAATAAGATCAACTAATACATGGATAGATTTATTAGAATTTTGTGATTGCCTCAGGAATTAGCATTTCAAGAAAATCTGTCTTAAAAATATTTTGCAACTTTCCAAACCCTCGATGTTATATGAAATTTTCAAGGATGCCTAAGTGATTTTAAGAGTCTAAATGCTATTGACTGGTAATACGGCTCAGGTAATTTTGAAAATTTCATAAACACATATATTTTAAGTTATGAAAGGACTAATATGATTATCTAGTGATTGTGTCCAGAGATGGGAAAACTATGAACCATAGGCCATGAACAGCCCACCTGAGCGTTAATCTGGCCCCTCAGCTCGGCCTGACTGGCTACTGTTCACCCTTTCCAAAGAGCCAGCACCGCTCCTCTCCCATCACGTTGGCCTGGCAGGGTCTTGGGTGGAGTGTGGTAACTGCTCCCTTCTTCCTCTCAGCTCCACCCCTTCTTCCTGTTGGTGGACCCAGCCATGCTCTGGCCAGAGCACGGTGGCTATTATCCCAGCCCTACTCCAGCCCATCCTCCTGTGGCCAAATGACACTCTGGATGGACTGCAGTGGCCACTGCCCCAAGAGCCTAGTTGTGTCCTGGCCAGAGCACAGTGGCCATTACACTAAAAAGTGAACTGTGCAAAAACAGTGAATGGGGGGGGGGGAAGATAGTCTTTATGTTTAACTATAGTTATGCTTATTTATTTATGCCTAACTTAGCTGTAATAAGGTGGGAGAGGGGTAGGGGAAGAGGTGGCACTGGGAGAAGTGGTGGCTGTCCCCTCCAAGCTCCACCCCTTCTCCCACCCCTCTCTCACTGTCTGTGGCCCACCATACTGTCAACATGGCCCTCATGTCAAAAGTTTGCCTGTCCCTGGTTTAATCTGGCCTCCTGCACCATGCAGCTCACAGAATGTCATCTACCCACTCCTGTACAAACCTCTAGCCTTTGACTGAGTTTTAAAGTCCTCAAGTCATGGTTTACAGACTTTAAGGTACAGAGAATCCACCAGCACATGAGCATGGAGGTAAAATCTGAAAACAGTCCCCACTCAACAGTTATTCTAGTTTTACACCTGGGTAGCTGAATTTGTTCTATTGCATTCAAGAATGGTAACAGATATGCTTTTTTGAGGGCTCTCTTCTTGACTAGATAAATGAACGTTACCAGACTATGCTCTAAGGAAATACACATGAGTTGAATTAGAAAAAAAAATCAATCTTTAGATTTCAAGCATATTTTGTAAGTCAAGTAATGGTATGTTACTTTTTCCATACTTCTTGGATTAGAATATATGCACAAAAAATTGGGGAAAAAATCTTAAAACTTGCATAATTTAATATCTTCTTTCTTCATTTTTTAAGTTAAAAAGTGGTAGTTATGTTAGTCTAGTTCAGCAAAACAAACAAAGATTCTTTTGGCACTTTTGAAGACTAACACGTTTATCTTATGAGTTTTTGGGGGAGAAATCCCACTTTGTCAGACACCTGAAGATGGAGAATGTACAGAATGGGAAGAAATACAAATGCAGGGAAAGATAAGTTGCAGACTCAGGTCAAACTATTTCAGCAAATCAAAGCAGTTGTTTAGATTCAAACAGTGTCAGTGTGGAGCAACATATTAGAAGGAGGGGAGGTAGAGAAAGGAGCACAATAACCTTTTGTAATAAGAAGGTCAATTGATGTTTCTGTTCAAGCCGAAGGTAACGGTATCAAATTTTCATATTAATTCTAACTCCATTAGACTGAAAGGAGGAAGACATTGATCTTAAAGCAAGGGAACCAACAGGATTCTCATTCCACATCTCCCATTATAGGAGTCACTTCATCCTTGCTGGATGGCCACAGATAGCACTAGGAACTACTGCAGAGGATAGCAGATGATCTTTATATACCACTGAGGGAAGTTCATGAAACCCAGCATCAGTTCTTGGATATTCTTCAGCTTAATGGACTAACTAAAGTGGTGCTCCCAGTAAAGGAGTCCATCAAGAAGACAGACAGAATGATCTGGAATACCCCGGTCTTCTCAACCTCCTTGACCTAAGGTTAATAGACATGCTTTTTATCCATCGAATGGGCTGAATTTCACTTTTCCCACCTAGTTCCCAACTCATTGATGGTTACAGACAGTTAAAGAGAGAGCAAAGTTGCACATATTGTGTGTGCATGCGTGCACACACACACACACACGTGCAACTTTGCTCTCTCTTTGAGTGTCTGTAACCATCAATGAGTTGGGAACTGGGTGGGAAAAGTGAAATTCAGCCCATTTGATGGATGAAAAGCATGCCTATTAACCTTAGGTCTAGGAGGTGCAAGCTTGCAATACCTCCCCAGTGAGAAGCTGTATGCTTATTCCTCTCTTCACAATATTCTTCCCATTCTAAACTCTGTGCATGAAAGAGGGCATTGTACCAGACTATCATCGGTATTAATGGGACTAGTGTGACCAAGTCTAATGAAAGCAACAAGTTATGCCAACTGAATTGAACAAGGAGTCTTGTGGCACTTTTAAGGACTAACACATTTATTGTCTGAGCTTTTGTGGGAGAAAAATCCCACTTTGTCAGTTGCTTCAAGATGGGGAATTTACAGAATGGGAGGAAAATAAATGTAGGAAAGTATAAGTCATCAGATCAGGTCAGGCTGTTACAGAACATCAAAATAATTTTTTTTTTGGTCTTTAGAAGTGCCACAGGACTCCTTGTTTGTTCTTCTGAACTAAATTAACATGGATACTACCCCTTTTGGATCTAACTGAATTGGTCATTTTTTAATGCCAGTTACTACCAGCAGCTTAATATCTTAATCAAGCTAGGCTGACAAACTAGTCCTCATTAAATTTGAATGGCTTGTCTAGTTTGGATTTGTAAGTTGATGCCCAACTGTAGCAAAATTCAGCCAAAGCCTCAAACACAACTATTACCACTGTAAGCATTCCAGTAATGCAAACAGCCTCCAGCTTGTAGAGATGTTGATGGTATTTTGGGTAACTGCTTTCGTGATGAATCATAAACAGCTTACTAGTAGTCAGTGGTGTTCTGTCTGCAGGTTTACAGTTCCATGACAATTACTATCACCTCTGAATATACAAAAATCCATAACAGATGGCGGTGTTTGCACTATATGTTGCATTTGGTTACACTATCATCTGCAATTATACTCCACACCTAGTCACTGTTCTGTTCTATATAAGTTCATATACTACTCTCATACCATAAAATTTGAGTGCCTTCCAACAATGACATCTGTCACATATTTGTTCTCTCCTCCTTTCCCATGGGAAGGATGGGGGGGGGGTTGTAGGCTTTTTTTTTTTTTTCCTACTTCTACACATCGCTTCACACTATTTATTTATATTAGAGAAGCAAGGACAAACACTTAGCTTGGAAGGTGATGAGGTTTGCCATGGTCCTCAGTTCCTAGGAGAGTACTTCCACAGTTTCAGACCAGTCCCTGAGAAACTGTATCCTACAGCAATTGTCTTTAGAGAATTTCATTGTGCCTATGAAGTGGAGTTGTCAGCCCAGGTCTTCATCCCAGAGCATTAGGTGATCTTTTAGATATCCTGGGTACAGCCATTAACTATGTTGAATGTCACTGTCTCCTAAAACTCCAATAGAAAGAAGAGAGTTGTAAAGTCCACATTGCAGCCGGTGTTGCTGAGGAGACATACTGCCATGTTCCTTATTATTCCTTTTATTTTTCAATATTTATTAGACCCTAATTAACTGGCTTTATATCAAAGCAACTCTTTAAATAATTGAGATCAAGAAAATACAGCTTTGGCCCTAATGCAGTATTTATATGTCCCTAGATAGAGCAAGCCATCTTACATGAAAGAGACTTAATCTAAGTATTATCAAAGCTGAAATTGCAAAGAAGAGAGTTAATAAAAGGCCTAGAAAGAGATGCATCATATGTGATTCTCTAGAAATGGTGGGTTGAATCTCTGATAGCTGTACATGAATTTCAGAGCAGAAGGGTCACTGTTAAAAATCCCATGCCACTTGCTCCTGTCACTTTGACTCTGGAAACTGACAAATTAAACATTTATGTAGCATGCAAGATACAACAAAAGTTGAATTCAGGCTTCAGAATTCACATGAGAATGAACTTGGAGCTCTCACTGGCCTGCTTTAATTTTGCTTCCAATTGACCTTCAAGAGTAACTGTAAATATAACCAATTATAAATACTCATAAGATGCAATAATTTTTTCATGGTAGTTTACATAAATATCAAAGATCTCAGATAACTGTTTCTCAGAAATGCTTGCTGTCTTTCAAACAGCTGCTTAATCCTAAGGTAATAATTATGCATTGATAACTGCAGCTAATTCTGTATATGAGGTGATACTGTAACATATGCCTAATTAAAGGAGATCTCTTTTAGGGATTTCTTCAGCCGCAGTTATGGTGCTGGGCAGATTTGGCTGCCAAGGTTCAGAAGCTTCTGGAAATTAAGTGGGTGGTTACACTGAGCATGCTCCACAAAGTTTTCTACTGCTCCTGTGGTCACATGCTATGAGAGCAGCAGCCACAGAGGGTATGTCCACACACAGTCCTTATTTCGAAACAACAGAGGTTGTTTCGAAATAAGGAATGGCATGGCCACACGACACACGGCCATTTCGAAAGAAGCAAACCGCTTCTTTCGAAATGGCCGTGGTCCTTTC
>ML681993.1:22191173-22248371 GCA_007922195.1 Podocnemis expansa
TGTGGACCTGCTATTTCGCTCCCTTATTTCGAGGACACAGTTTTGTTATTTCGAAACAAGTTATTTCGAAATAACAGGTTTTTCAAAATAAGTTATTTCGAAATAGCTTCTTTCGAAATAACAAAACTGTGTGTAGACATAGCCAGAGAGTTGCAGAGAGAGGAGACCAAGTGCTTAGGGTGTAGATTGCCAGACACTGAGCCAAGAAGTGGACAAACAGATACTCTCTCCCTTCTGTGAACCATTTTGCAGCAGATTTTTCTCTCATATGCATATGTGACTAATTGCTGGTTAATCAGTAAACTGACTGATTGGTGCTGATTCCAGAAGACACAGAAATCTGCTTGGATTTCCGCCAAAGATTCCTGCAACCAGAGAAGAGAATTGCTGCTTCTTGCAACTCAAGCCTTTGGGCTTGAACAGAGACTGTAACTGAGATTTGGGTGAACATCTAAACTTTGGGACTCTTGGGTTCTCACAATGTTTCTATGGGGGCTGTTCTGTTTAAATTCATTTTGTTTTTCTTATGATAATATTCATCATATTAGTAGTTAATAAAGTTCATTATGTTTCTTCTTAGGTGGTATTTTAATGTGGGGAGGGTAACTGAATTATTTTTTCCTGTATGTCCCTTGCAGACTGAATTCTGGATTTCAAAATGCTTCTTTCTGAGAGGGATTTTTTTTGGCCCTGCAGAAGGGCAATCAAATGAATTCTAGCCCACCTGAAAGTTAGAATAAGATCTTTTTTTTCCCATACAATGTAAAAAACTGGAATCTAGAAGTTTCAGGAGCACAGATGAGTTCAATTTCCAAAGGGGCAGCCATGTTAGTCCAGTAAAACAAAAAAGCAAGGAGTCTTGCGGCACTTAAAGAGTAACAGATTTATTTATCGCATGAGCTTTCGTGGGGAAATATCCCAATTTGTCAGATGCTTTAAAGAGGGAGAACTTACAGAACTGGATGAAAATAAATGCAGGGGAGTGTAAGACATGGGAACAGGTCATACTGCAACAGCAAATCAAAGCATTTGTAAGTATCCAAAGTCCAGGAGAGAGCATGCAGAGGGAGGGCGAAGTCAAATTACCTGTTATAATGTGAAAAAAAAATCCATAGTCACGATTCAGCCCTGCTTTCGCACAATTTAATTTTCATATTAGTTCTATTTCAGCTGTTTCTCTTTGAAGTCTTGATGTCCCATTTCTTGATTTTCTTGATGACCATCATTAACAAGTCATCAATGGAGTGATTAAGAAGATGGAAGTGCTCAGCAACTGTGTGTGTGTGTGTGTGTGTGTGTGTGCGCGCGCGCGCGCGCGTGTGTGTGTGTTGTGATTTCTGATATCAGTTTTGTGTGTATTTATTCTTCTGCATAACAATTGTTCTGTTTGTCCAATGTATAAGGCTGGGGGGCATTACCAGCACATGATGGCATAAATCACATTAGTGGATGAGCAGGTGAAGGACCCTTTGATGTAGTAGCTGGCTTGATTAGGCCCTATGAAGGTGTCTTTAGTGCAGATATGTGGACAGAGCTGGCAGCATGGTTTGTTGCAGGGATATGTGCCTGCTTTAATGTTTCTGGTGTTAGGTCTGTAGTTGCTGGTGAGTATCTGTTTAAGGTTTGGGGGTTGTCTGTAGGTGAGGAGAGGTCATCTTTTAAAATAAGCTGGAGGTCCTAAATGATCTGTTGTAGAGGTCTAACTTGAGGGTTGTATGTGGTGACCAGTGGCATTCTATTGTTTTCTATTTGGGGCCTTTCCTGTAGTAGTTGACTTAAGGGTACCCATCTGGCCCTGTCAATCTGTTTCTTTACTTCTCCAGGTGGGTACCATAGTTTTAAGAAAGGTTGATGGAGATCTTGAAGATGTCTGTCTCTGTCTGAGGGATCAGAGCAAATGCTGTTATATCTTAGGGCTTGGCTGTAGACAATGGATTGTGTGATGTGTTTAGGATGGAAGCTCGAGGGATGTAGGTAACTATACTGATCAGTAGGTTTTTGGTATAGCGTGGTGTTGATGTGTCCATTCCTAATTTGTACTGTAGTGTCCAGAAAGTGGATCTCCTGTGTGGAGTGTTCCAGGATCAATTTGATTGTGGGGTGGAAATTGTTGAAATCTCTGTGGAAATTTTCAAGAGCATTTCTTCCATGGTTCCAGATGATGATGTCATCAATACAGCATAAGTACAGGAGAAGTGTTTTGGGATGAGACTTGAGGAAATGTTGTTCTAAATCGCCCATAAAAATGTTGGCATATTGTGAGGCCATGCAAGTACCCATAGCAGTGCCACTGACTTGGAGGTATAAACTATCCTCAAATCTGAAATGGTTGTGGGAGAGCACAAAGTCACGCAGTTCAGTCACAAGCCATGCTGTGGCATCATCTGGGATGGTTCTTCTAATAGCTTGTAATTCATCCTTGTGTGGGGATGTTGGTGTAAAGAGCTTCTAAGTCTCACAGTGGCCAAGATGGTGTTTTCAGGAAGCTCACTGAGACCTTGAGAGTCCATGCTATGTGAAACTGTTAGAATTACTCTGAGTTTGCCTTCTGGAATTCTCGTATGAAACAGAATGGGAAGTGGTCTCTGTCTGTCTGTCTGTCTGTCTGTCTGTTTGTTTTAAATGATGTAAAAGAAAATTGTATCACAGCATAGAAATATATAGGATATTGAGACTCAACTATGCTATTATTAAATTCCAGCTGTGTGCATACACACATTTGATTGTTTGAGAAGTATGCATTGCCTATGCCCATATTGTAATTATCCTGAATATAAAGAGAGAACTTGTAGATTCCCAAACAGTCAAGCAACTTTCATAAGTAGTGTCAGCCTGTAAGATAGAATGCAGAAAGTTCTATACAAAACTGGAGTCCCCCCCCACCAAATAATTCCACACTTATGCAAACTGCTACCATCAGAAGTTTGGTAGCTGTCCAATTCGCACACTCTCTAGATAGAAAGCAAAGGAAAAAAATAAATCATTACCCATTTGTTGTATGTCTCAGAGAAAGCAGTCAATGGTAAAGAAAACTTAGTTTACAAATTCTCAGCATGCTTCCTGTTGTCCAGCAACTTAATAGATCAGTAATCAAAATGAAATGGGGATATTTCCCCCCCACTAAATTCTATGGCCAACAATCATCTTCAAAACACACAAATTTATATGAAAAAAAATATTCTTTCAGCTTATACAAAAATGTGATCAATATTAATTTGGTTATGACTGTTCAGCACATTTATTGAACTTTGTTATAGTGCTGAACATTATTTTTGAAAAAGCAAGCTATTGCTATGATTAACTCTTATGAATATTTTCAGGTTGTCCAAGAATATGGAAGATACTTGTTGGAATAACAGTGAAGTAAACTGTTTTTTAGAGCTGTGGAAGAGACTTAACTCAGAACCTCACCACACAGGTCTTCAGGGGCTTGCACAGAGTTACAAGGAATATTGTCAAAGCCTGCAGATGTCTGATGACATGAATTTTGAGGTGTGTTCTCATGGTGAAACTATAAGAAAGCTACAAGTGCAGTACTTTATTATAAGTGCAGTACTTAAATTGCTGGGAGAGAAAAGACACTGTTGGAAGTTGGTTATTACCAAGTGTAATGGTTTTACCCCGGAGAGGAAGTATCTCAGTGTGTCCAATCTGCCCTTGATTATTGCAATGCCATTCTCTCTAGTTTTGACAAATACAAACTTGTCTCAGACATATACATTCAGAATTCCACCTTTTTGGATTTGGTTCAATACAAATTGGATTTATTTTTAAACTGTGAGTCAACTAAAGATAACATCAGTTATTTGCCCAACTCTAACTATTATTTAATAATCGTGATTTATCAGATGCTATGCCTTTGTTCACAACTGTGGCATATTCTATGGGGGAAAAATCTCAGTGATTTGTATTAACACACACTTTTTGCCTTAAATTTGTGGAATCCATTGTTCCAGGATTATTTTTTATGTATTTTAAACTTTGGAAGGTCACTGGCTTCTTCTTTATGCTCTTCATTATTTCTCATTTTGAAAAACGTCTCTACTTTCCTGTAATATAATATTAAATACGGATGGCTTATTGATTCCTTTTGATGAGTTCCTGAAGAAAAAATCATAGGATTGGAAGGGACCGCATCTAGTCCAACCCCCTGCCAAAAAAGCAGGATCGCTCCCACTAAATTATCCCAGCCAGAGTTTTATCCAGCTCAGCCTTAAACATCTCAAAAGACGGAGATTCCACCACCTCCCCCATTCCAGTGCTTTACCACCCTCCTAGTAAGAAAGCTTTTCCTAATATCCAGCCTTGACCTCCACAGCTGCAACTTGAAATCATTGCTCCCTGTTCTATCCTCTCTTACTACTGAGAACAGCCGAGCTCCATCCTCCTTGGAACATCTCTTCAGGTAGTTGAAGGTTGCTATCAAATCCCCCCTCAGTCTTCTCTTCTGCAGGCTAAATAAGCTTAGGTCCTTCAGTCTTTCTTCATAGGGCTTGTGCTCCAGCCCCTTGATCATTTTTGTTGCCCTCCGCTGGACTCTTTCTAATTTGTCCACGTCCTTTTTGTAGTGGGGAGCCCAAAACTGGACACAGTATTCCAGATGCAGCCTCACCAGTGCCGAATAGAGGGGAATGATCACATCCCTCGATCTGCTGGCAACACTTCTTCTGATGCAGCCCAGTATGCCATTGGCCTTTTTGGCAGCAGGAGCACACTGCTGACTCATATCCAGCTTCCCATCCACCAGGACCGCCAGGTCCTTTTCTATGGTGCTGCTACTTAGCTGATTGCTCCACAGCCTGTAGCAGTGCATGGGGTTTTTCCATCCCAAGTGCAGGAGTTTGCACTTGTCCTTGTTGAACCTCATGAGATTTCTATTGGCCCACTGCTCCAATTTGTCCAGGTCTCCCTGAATCCTGTCCCTGTCCTCCAGCATGTATACCATTCCCCCCAGCTTGATGTCATCCGCAAACTTGCTGAGTGTGCTATCAATCCCATCATCCAGATCATTAATGAAAATGTTGAACAGAACTGGCCCCAGGACCAACCTCTGGGGCACACCACTTGTTACTAGTTGCCAACTAGACATGGAGCCATTGATTCCTACACTCTGAAACTGTTGATCTAGCCAGTTCTCTATCCACCTTACAGTCCACACATCCAGCCCATACTTCCTGAACTTGCTGATGAGAATGCTGTAGGAAGCCATATCAAAAGCCTTGCTAAAGTCAAGGTATATCACATCAACAGCTCTTCCCACATCCACAAATCCAGTCATCTCTTCATAGAAGGTGATGAGGCTAGTCAGGCACAATTTACCCTTGGTGAATCCAAGGGTTTCTTTAAAATGCAACCAGCTCTCTTGGACACCTTTCCACTTCAGATCAGACTCCCAAGGGATCCTGTCCATCAGTTCCCTGAGGGAGCCAAAATCTGCTTTTCTAAAGTCCAGAGTCTGCATTTTCCTTTCTTCCTTTTTTCCATTAATCAGAATCTTGAACTCTATTATCTCATGGTCACTTCTGCCCAGGTTGCAATTAACTTCTATGTCCCCAATCAATTCTTCTCTGTTTGTGAGCAGCAGATCAAGAGGTGCAAGGCCCCTACTCTTATCTCCAGCATTTGTACCAGGAAGATGTCCTCAACACTTTCCAAAAACTTCCTGGAGTGCCTGTGCACTGCTATATTAGCCTCCCAGCAGATGTCAGGGTAATCGAAGTCCCCCAAGAGAACCAGGGCCTGTGATCTGGAAACATCTGCCAGTTGTCCATAGAATGCCTCATCCACCTCCTCCTTCTGGTCTGGAAGTCTATAGCAGACACCCACCACAACACACCCCCCCTTGTTGCCCTCTCATCTAAGCTTAACCCACAGATTTTCAACTGGCTCGGTTCCACTTCCATAATGGAGCTCTAAGCAGTCATAGAGCTCTTTTACATATAGCGCTATTTCTCCCCCTCTTTTTCCCTGCCTGTCCTTCCTGAACAACTTATACCCATCCATCACAGAGCTCCAGTCATGCAAGCTATCCCACCATGTCTCTGTTATTCCAATTATATGATAGATCCTTGTCTTCCCCTTCCTCGACAGATGGAATCCATCTCTGCCTAGCAGTTCTTCTTCCTGGAACAGCATTCCATGGTCAAGGAAGCCAAAGCCCTCCTGACGACACCATCTTTGCAGCTGGGTGTTCACCTCCAGGATGCACCTGTCTCTACTAAGGCCCTTACCCTAGACCGAAAGGATCGAGGAGAACACCACCTGTGCTCCAAACTCCTTCACCCCTGCTCCCAGAGCCCTATAGTCACCTTTGATCTGCCGAGGATCACCTCTTGCAGTATCATTGCTTCCCACATGGATGAGTAGCATTGGGTAGTAGTCAGAGGGATGAATGATTCTTGACAATCCCTCTGCAACGTCTCGGATGTGGGCACCTGGCAGGCAGCATACCTCCTGAGATCCCTTGTCAGGGTGACAGATGGGTGCCTCCGTCCCCCTCAGAAGTGAGTCCCCAACCACCACACCCCTACGTTTCCTCCTAGCTGTGGTGGCTGTGATCCTCCCAGCCTGGGGGGTATATGACATCTCCTGTTCCACCTCATCCATCATCTCTAGTGCTGTGTAACGATTCTTCACCACAATGGAGGGAAGGATGGGAGCAGGGGTGGAGCACTGTCTGCTGCCAGAGGTAACCAGCTGCCAGTGTCATCCCTCTGCTATAGACATCCCATCCTTCTCCAGTGGTGCAGCAGTAGTCTTCGACAGCTGAAGAGTATCCTCCTCCTTGCATGTCTCTTTGTGGATGCTATCGACAAACTTCTTCAGGACCTTAACCTAGATACCTCGTTAACCTAGATACCTCCTCCTGTAACTCCCCCACCTGCCTCCTGAGAGATTCCACCAAAAGACACCTGTCACATTGATTCATCTCCCCAGCCTGATTGTTGGAGACAGGGAACTGCAGGCCACAGTCCCAGCAAGTCCACGCCAGGATCTGAGTAGAGATATCCATGCTCAGGATGTCTGTCTGGCTATAGGCACAGGTGGAGGAGACAGAAGGGACGCTGGCACAAGCAGTGTGGCTCCTCTTCACCATCATGGCCTCCCCAAACTCCCCTGTTTTCAGTTCCCCGGTCGCTCAGCCACTGGCTTTTAAGGCCTTCTCTGCCTAGGTCAGCCCTTGCCCCTTGTCAGGCACACAGGGGAAGGATGATCACAAGGCTGTTTGAAGTTGGTGATCAAAGGTGAGCAGGGAACAATGATCCAAACAGTCCCTAATCACACAAACACACAATCACAGTCCCAGTTCCCACAGTAACTAACAACTAACAGAAATCACCTGTAGGGAAAGACACAAACACACAGTTAGCAATTCACTCACCGAAGCTTCCCTCTCTCCCTTGATTCTTCAGCTGGGGAGAGGGAGGAGCAGAGGACACACCCTCTGCCTGACCAGTTCCTTGCCCTGCTCCTGCTTCCACCACTACTGCCACTGTTCCTGCTACCTCTTCCTCCCCTGCTCCTGATTCTGCTGCTGTTGCTGCTGCTGTGGCTGGCTGGCCTCTCTCCTTCCCACCTCCCTGCTCTGTGGGGAGGCGGGGGGGAGAGTTAGAGAAGGAAGACAACTTCCACCACCACCACCACCTGGAGAAAACCACCTCTCCTGCCAGCCAGCCTGCCAGTCCCTGCTGCTGCTGTTGCTGCTCCTGGAGCCTGCTGCCTTTCCAAAAGAAGGTACAACCACCATTGAGGGGAGGCCTTCAAAACTGAGATTTTTGTTGCTTGCAGCTGGGGGTGAGCTATCAACAGACTTTGAACTTTATACCACTATCACCACCCCCAGCTGCTGTTTCCCTGGCCTCCCCTCTCACCACCAAGAAGGCAGCAGGCTGCCAATTTTCCACCTTCAACACTTTTGGGCTTTTTGCAGTAGCAGGGACCACAGAACCACTCCTTTCCCAGCAGTAGCAGCTCCCCTTCCTATAGTTTAGTCCCCCCCCTTTTTTTTCTGTTCTCCTCCCTTCACCCCCAGTGGCTGGAGGGCCTCCCCTCCGTTCCCTTGCCCTCCAGCTAGCTCAGTGCTCCCTATCCCTCACAGACCCCTCCCTAAACCTTAGAATTTGATTTAATTTTACTGCCTCACCCCAGCCCTGAGAGTTTGTTCCCATTTTTTGCATTCCCTGCCCCACCCATCAGCCCCATCCTTGCACCATCCACCCCCAACCAGAGTTGGCCAGGCCATAGGTCCCTGATTCCTTTTTGTTTGTCCCCCATGCACTGCACCCCCCCGATACACCTGTGATCCCCGCCCCACCCAGTGCAGCCGGAGGAGCCGGCCCCTCTTAGCCCACGCAAGCCCCTTGTCCTTCCTTCCCTCGCACCCTCCTCCCTTGCCTGCAGCCTAGCAGGGAGGAGTGGTTGCCACCCCTTTAACTCACATATAATCCATCCCTTATCCACCCCTCTTCCATTGCCTGGTCCCCCCCCCCTTTGTCTCCCTTACCCCAGCCTACCCATCCCCAGGTACCCCCTCCTGTTCCCTCCATTTTGGGAACAATGGAGACTTCCCCAGCTCCCTCTGAACCTCTCCCACAGCCTGTTCACCCCTCCCTCCCTGTGGCTGCCCCTTTGACCACTGCTGCCACTCTTACCACCTCTGGTGCCCCTACTAGGGCACCTGTGGCAGCGGGCACGGGAGGGGCCTCTATTACTGCTGCCCCAACCTCCTCGGCCGGAAAAAAGAGGAAGGGAAAGAAGGCGAGCAAGGGCCCTGTTGCTCCCGCAGCCCGTCCACCGGCTGCGGCCCCTTCTTCCCCTGCCATTCCATCCACCAGTTCTGGGGGTCCTTCTGCCCCCAGAACGTACGCCCAGGTGGCCGCCACCCCTCCACCCACCGCCACAACATCAGCCCGCGCCACCGCCTCTAATTCGAGCTCAGGGGGCCGGGGCCCCTTCCCCTCTTTGACCAGGAGGCACGGTGTCCGCTGCCTCCTGGTGGCTGCCTCGCCCCACGTAGAAACTTACATGCAGGTGATGGCGAGGGTGGTGGGGCCCTCGGCCATTGTGGCAGCCTCCAAGATGTTCGGGAAGATGGTATTCTTCCTGGCATCGGAGGCCGCCGCACAGGAGGCAGTGGTCAGGGGCTTGGCGGTGGGGGGTGTCCACGTGCCAGTGGAACCCTTGGAGGACCTGGGCGTACGGCTGGTCCTTACTTCCGTTCCTCCCTTCCTCCCCAATGCCGCCCTGCTTCCCCTTCTCTCCACCCTGGGGAAGCCGATATCTATCATCACCCCTCTCCCACTGGGCTGTAAGGACCCCGCCCTCCGTCACGTTTTGTCCTTCCACTGGCAGGTGCAAATCCAACTGCCGCCGGCGGGGGCACGTGGTGGGGTGGTGCTGGAGGGGTCCTTTCTGATGCCCCATCACGGGGCCCACTATAAGATCTTTTATTCTTCGGGGGAGGCCCGGTGCTTCCTCTGTAGGGCCACGGGGCACGTCCGGAGGGACTGCCCCTTGGCCCAGCATGAGGAGGGAGCAACTGGGCCCCCCGGAGCTGATACGGGCGCCGGCCACACCACCGCCGGCAATCCCACCCACCCGGCCACTCAAGCTGCCTCTCCTCCATCGAGGGACACAGCTGCCTCTGACTCTTGGGACGTGGGGTCCACAGCCCAACTATGCCCAGAGGAGCAGCTGGGCCCCGTCGCCGCCCACACTGAACCATCTAGGACGGGGCCCAGAGAGGAGAGGGCAGTGGCCGAGGTGGTGACCCCAGATATGGGAGAGGGCGCACCCCAGGGGGAGGGTTCCTATCCCCTTGTTGTCCCTCCCCTGGTTCCTTCTCCCCAAGAGCCTTCACCCTTGCCGCCTGTTCCCACCCCTGCTGGCCGGCCCTCAGACTCCATCTTAGAGGGCCGGGCTCTCCCCCAGAAGGTCCGCAGCAAGCGCAAGAAGGCTCTGTCCCTCCTCAGCACCTTAGATGGGGAGGAGGCCCCCCCGGAAGTCTTTGCGGGGGGCTGATAATAACGATACTGCAGTTAGCACCAACGATGCTGAGCCACTTGCTGCGCCCTCTGGTGAGGTCCAGCAGGAGGCTCCGGCTGAGGAGATGGGCGCAGTAGAGGAGGGGTGCAGCGCTGCCCCCGTACAGGAGGCCCCTGTTGATCCCTCTCCTGGGGAGGCCGCGGATGGAGCCACCCCTGTGCCTCCAGAACCATCAGCAGTTGAGGCAGGGGGAGAAATGGGCTCCATCTTTGCAGAGATCGAGGCCCTGGGTCTGACCTTGGTAGCCCCAAGGGAGGACGACCCTCTACCAGCGGGCCTTGATCTGGGTGGCAATGACATCTTGTCACCCCCTCCCTTGCCCCAGACCCAACCCGAATGCGAACCCCCGTCTGCTGTCCCTGCTTCTATCCCGGGGACACCCCCGGGTTGCTTCACCTGCCCGGCTGCTATAGATCTTCCTGTTGCGGCCGCAGAGCCCCTCGAGGCGACGGCCAGCCCTGAGCAGCTGGGTCCCGGGGTTTTGTCCCTGGGGGGACAGCTGCCCCTTCCCTGACTCATCTATTCCCCCGTGTCTGATGCTGTGGATGTGGTGAACCAAACATACTCAACTCCCACACCCAGCATCAGCACGGATCCTGTTCCTCACTCCTTGTTGGAAAATCCCGTGCCCAGTCAAGGGGAGCCGCACCCTGGTAGTTTGACTACCGGAGCCCCTGTTCCCACAACCACTCCTCCCTTTCTTTCCATCACTTCTTTTCCTGGCCTAAGTCCCATCCCTCCCTTTACTGTCCCTCCCTTACCTACCCTAGCCCCAACCCCATCCCCTATTACTGCCACCCCCGGGATGGTGGCTTTCCCCCTTCCATCAACCACTTCCCGGGAGGTGGTATTTGTGGCCCCCTCCATCTCTGGGGCTGCTGTCTTCCCTCCACCGCCACCCTTCCTGGTGCCGGGAGTTCAGCCGGGAGCTATGGTGCCCACACCATCGGCACCGAGACGGGGCTCTGCGCCCTGTCTTATGCTCCCAGCTGACCACGGGGCCAACACTGGGACCAGACCGGAGGACAGCCGGGAGCCTCTAACCCCGGACCCCCAGGCGCTGCAGGAAGAGCTGCACACATTCTTGGAGAACACTCGTGGGGCCAGGAGCCGGGTGCAGCTCACCCTGCAGCGCTGGGGGAATTTCCATCTCGTCCTCCAGACAGTGCGGACCATACTGAAGGAGGGTAAAGGGACCGGGAAACGGGATGCCGCGGCCTACCAAAGGGCCCGCAGCTTCCGTGACTCCCTCATGACATTTGGGGTCAGTCACAGATTGCTGCGTGGCCCGACGGAGGCTGCTGGCGTTCCCATCACCTTTGAGGATCCTCCCCAGCCATCCTCATGGCACCCGTCACCATTGCCACATTAAATGCTAGAGGCTGTAGGTGGGGTCTCCGCAGGACCCAGGTTCTCTCCTTCCTTCGGGAGGGGGGTACTCTGTGGTTTTCCTGCAGGAGACCCACACGGATCCAGCCACCGAGGCCAGTTGGCGGCTGGAGTGGGGGAACGGGGTGTACCTAAGCCATCTGTCCACCCGCTCCGGCGGTGTGGCCACCCTGTTCTCCCCCGGCCTACAGCCTGAGGTGCTGGGGGTTGCTGAGGTTGCGCCGGGCCGCCTGCTGCACCTCCGGGTCCATATGGAGGGGCTGGCATTGAATTTGGTCAACGTCTATGCCCCGACATCGGGCCCGGAGCGGCTGCAATACTTTCAGCAGGCAGCCGCCTTCCTCGGCACCTTGGATCCTCAAGAGTGCCTGGTCCTCGGCGGGGAGTTTAACGCCACCCTTGAGGAATGGGACCACATGGGGACCGAGCCGTGCCAGGCCGCCGCAGACGTCCTCCGGGAGGTGATTGACCATCACTCCCTGGTGGACGTCTGGCGCGACCACCACCCGGACGATGAGGTGACCTTCACCTATGTCCGGGTGGGGGACCATCGGTCGTGCCACTCCCGGTTGGACCATATTTATCTGTCCCGACACCATCTGGCATGGGCCCACTCCTCCAGCGTTCGGCCGGCCCCCTTCACGGATCACCACCTGGTGATTGTGATGGCCTCTCTCTCAGTGGGGAGGCCGGGGCCGGCCTATTGGCATTTTAATAATAGCCTGCTGGAGAATGTGGGCTTTGTAGCATCCTTCCGGGAGTTTTGGCTGGCCTGGAGGTGGCAGAGGGCTGCCTTTCCCTCAGCGCTGCGCTGGTAGGATGTGGGGAAGGTGCGTGCCCGGCTCTTCTGCCGTGACTACACTCGGGGGGCCAGCCGGCGGAGGGATGCGGGGATAGAGCAGCTGGAGCGGGAGGTTTTGGAGCTCGAGAGGTGCCTGGCCACCAGCCCCGGGGATCCATCCCTCTGCGAGGTGCACCGGGAGAAGCGGGAGGAGCTGCAGACCCTCAAGGACCTCCGGGCCCGGGGTGCCTTTGTTCGCTCTCGCATCCAGCTCCTTCGGGAGATGGATCGTGGCTCCTGCTTCTTCTATGCCCTGGAGAAACAGAGGGGGGCTAAAAAGCATGTCACCTGCCTTTTGGCGGAGGACGGCACCCCCCTCACGGATCCAGAGGAGATGCGTGGAAGGGCCAGGGCCTCTACGCCAGTCTTTTCTCCCCAGATCCGACCGACCCTAACGCCTTCAGGGCGCTCTGGAATGAACTTCCCACGGTCAGCGAGGGCACCCGAGACCGGCTGGAGTCACCTCTCACTCTGGCTGAGTTCTCGGAGGCCCTACGTCTCATGCCCAACAACAAATCTCTGGGCATGGACGGGCTGACCGTGGAGTTCTACCGCGTCTTCTGGGACGTCCTCGGCCCGGACCTCGCCATCGTCTGGACCGAGTCCGAGGAGAGTGGAGAGCTCCCCCTTTCTTGCCAGCGGGCGGTGCTGACCCTGATGCCCAAGAAGGGGGACCTCCGCGACCTCCGGAATTGGCGTCCCGTCTCGCTACTCAGCACGGACTATAAAATAGTAGCCAAGGCCATCTCGCTGCGCCTGGGGTCCGTGCTGCAGGACGTGATCCATCCCGACCAGACCTACACCGTCCCGGGCCGTTCCATCTTCGACAATCTCTAGCTGGTCCGGGATCTCTTAGAGCTTGGGTGTAGGGATGGTTTGTCGTTCGCCCTCCTGGCCCTGGACCAGGAGAAAGCATTTGACAGGATGGATCACGGGTATCTCCTGGGCACCCTGTGGGCGTTTGGCTTCGGGCCCCGGTTTGTGGGGTTTCTCCAGGTGCTGTACGCCTCCGCAGTGTGTCTGGTCAAGCTCAACTGGACCCTCACCGAGCCAGTCAGCTTCAGGCGAGGAGTGCGTCAAGGCTGTCTGCTGTCGGGACAGCTGTACGCTCTGGCCATCGAGCCCTTCCTTTGTCTCCTCCGTCAGAGGTTGACGGGGTTGGTGCTCCCTGAGTCAGGGCTGCGGCTGGTCTTGTCGGCGTACGCTGATGACGTACTCCTCGTGGTCCAGGACCCGGGCGACCTGGAGCGGTTGGAGGCTTGCCAGGCCACCTACTCGGCAGCCTCCTCCGCCCGGGTCAACTGGGTCAAGAGCTTTGGCCTTATGGTAGGGGCCGGGTGGCCAGTCAGCTTGCTCCCACCCGTGCTTCAGGCCATCCGGTGGGGCGCAGGTCCGCTGCTCTATCTGGGCGTTTACCTCTCTGCCACCCATCCCTCCCCGGAGGACAACTGGTGCGAATTAGAGGGCAGGGTTGTTGACCGGCTCTGGAGGTGGACCGGACTGCTGCGGTGCCTCTCCCTTCGGGGACGGCCACTGGTCATCAACCAGCTCGTCCTGTCCATCCTCTGGCACCGGCTCAACACCCTGACCCCACCCCCGGGTTTTCTGGCCAGCCTCCAGGAGACAATCCTGAGGTGGTTCTGGCCAGGACTGCACTGGGTCTCTGCAGGGGTTCTGAGCCTTCCCCTGGAGGAAGGGGGGCAGGGCCTGTGCTGCCTCCACAGCCAGGTCCACACCTTCCGCCTCCAGGCCCTGCAGAGACTCCTTTATGGTGCAGGTAGTCCGGCATGGAGCCATTTGGCATGCATCTTCCTCCGCCACTACCAAGGGCTCCGATATGACCGGCAGCTCTTTTATCTCGACCTGAGACATGTTCCGCGAGATGTCTCTGAGCTGCCGGCCTTCTACCATGACCTCCTCCGGACCTGGAAGCTCATCGCAGTCTCCAGGTCAGTTCTACCCACCGAGGGGGAGGACCTCCTCGCGGAGCCCCTGCTACACAATCGCCATCTCTGTGTGCAGGTGGCGGAGGCCCCCTCTGTGAGGCGGAGGTTGGTCATGGCAGGTATCACCCGGGTCAGAGACCTCCTGGACTATACCCGGGGGGACTGGGTGGATTTCCATGAGCTACGTCGGCTCATGGGGCTCTCCACCCTTAGCATCCCCCGGCGCCTACTCCAGGAGGTGAGGGCAGCCTTGCCTCCCACTGCTCGGTTTTACCTCGAACAGGTCCTGCGAGAGGGTACTCCACGCCCCCCTCCCAGTTCTGGCCCGCCGGAACTTTTGATCGGGCCTCGGCCCCATCAGCCCCCCCAGCCATCCCCGCCCCATGCCCCGAGTCGGCTGCTAGATTTGCAGCCGGTCTCTTTCTGAACTGCGCCTTGTAAATATCTGTATACGCTCGTGCTACATACCATCCACTTCCTCGCCCTTGTGTCCCGCCCGGACGCAAAGGGGCGGGACCTTATTCCACCTAGAGAGGGCGAAGACCCCCGGTGGGCCAGTCTGTATGCCCCCGTCACTCCAAGGCCTGCCGGGGACATCAGTTGGCAGCTCCTACATGGAGCTGTGAGCACGGGCGTGTACCTGGCGCGGTTCACCCTTTGTCCCGACACCTGCCCCTTTTGCGGTGAGAGGGAGACCCTGGCGCATGTCTGTCTAGACTGTGCCAGGCTGCAGCCCCTCTTCAGGCTCCTCCAGAACCTCCTCTTGAGGTTCTGGCTGCACTTCTCCCCACACCTGTATCTTTTTGCACTCCCCATCCGTGGCCCCACAAAGTCGCGGGACCTCCTCGCCAACCTCCTCTTGGCTTACGCAAAAGTAGCCACCTATAAAACTCGGGAGAGGAGGTTGGCTGATGGAGGGGCTTGCGACTGTGGGGCCTATTTCCGGTCCCTCATCCGTGAATGTATCCGGGCAGAGTTCCTCGGGGCGGCGTCCCCTGGCTCCCTTGACACCTTTCGGGAGCAGTGGGCGCTGTCCGGGGTTCTCTGCTCGGTGACCCCTTCTGAGACCCTTGTTGTAAACCTGTGACCCTCACACCCATTCCTGTTATTTCTTGATTTGTCCCCCGTACTCATTTGAAACCCAGTCCAGTCCCATCTCCCCATAGGCTGGGGGAGGGGTTTTAGAAGTGGGTGGGCTTATGCCCACCCACTGCCCTGGGTTTTTCAATAGGTTCTTGAGCTAGGGGATTGCCTTTGCCTCCTTCTCAGGGCTTCACCAACTCCTTCCCTCTCAGACTCCCCTGTTTTCAGTCCCCTGTTCGCAAGCAAATATTAATGTGGATTTAAAACTGAAAATACTAATATTATGTAGGTAAAAAAGATTTTTTAAAAAATAAAATGTCAGTCACTAGAACTTAGGAAATTTATATGCAAATCACACTCAACCCAAATATTTACTGTATATGTCTATAATTCTAAGGGGATCTACTCTATATTAATCAGTGGTCTCAAACTCAAATCACCACGAGGGCCACATGAGGACTAGCAGAGGGCCGCATCAGGACTAGTATGCTAGCCTGAGGGCCGGACCACTGAAACCTTTTCATTCAATGATATTGCAAATATCAGTAATGATTGTGTTGTTGCGGGCTGCAGGAAATAGCTTTAGGGGCCGCATGCGGCCTGTGGACCACGTGTTTGAGACCCCTGATCTTAAGTATGTTCCAAAAGCAATGCCAGTTTCTCAGACTCCCAACTTTCTGTCTTGTATGCAAAATGTGTAGGATGCCCTATTATTTTCTTTTGTTTTCTCTCAGGCTATGTCTACACTGTCATAGTTATTTCAGAACACTTATTCTGAAATAACAATTTCACTTTGAAATTGAAATAACCATTTAGAAATAGCACATCTTCCTGGGACCGCTATTTCAAAATAAGGTGGGCATTATAAAATTGAAATAGTCTTCATGGTGCTCCCTATGTCAAAATGGTGGCTGAATTGACTTGGGAGACATGCATTGTGGGAAGTGTGGCATCCTAGCACAGCAGAAGGTCTGCCCAGCCCTGGCCAGCCCTTTAAAAGAGGAAGTGAGCTCAGGTCTTTCCCCAGTGTTCCTGGCAATATGGAGGCAGAGCAGCTCATGGGTCAGACGCTGCTCCAGCGCTTCCTCAGACACCTGTGAGAGACCTGGCAGAATCTGGGAAGGCAGTGTCCACTGTGAGGCAGACATCCCTAGAACATACACCCTGCGAGGGTATAAGGCACCCCGCACCCCATCCTGCTAACCCACAGGGATACCATACCCACCGCACTGCACTCCGTGCCTTGTCGCCTGTGGGCATATAAGGACAGCACTGAATGGTGGGATCATGTCATCCTGACCACCTGGGATGAAAATCCCTGACTGCAGAACATCTGGACCTTGCACTGGTCCACGAGCTCACCTCAGTTCTGCAATAAATAGACACCCAGCTCCAAACCACCTTGCCTGTCTAGAAGTGAGTGGCTGTTGTGTTGCGGAAGCTGGCAAGCCCATTCCTATTGCTCCATCACCCAGCACTTTTGGATTGGGAAGTCAACTGTCGGGACCACTCTCGTGGATGTATACCAGGCAATCAACTGGGTCCTATAACACTGTCCCATCACCCTGGGAAACCTCCAGGAGACCCTAGAGGGCTTTGCCTGACTTGGTTTCCCCAACTTTGTGGTATTCTGGATGCCACACACATTCCTGTCCAGGTCCCAGACCACCAGGTCCGGGACTACATCAACAGGAAGGGGTGCTGTTTGTTCCATTGTCCTGCAGGCCCTGGTCAACCGCCATGGCATCTTCCAGGACATCTCTGTGGGCTGGGCAGGGAGGGCATGTTACATAGGAGTTCTGCACAACTCCTCCCTTACAGGCAAATGCAGGTGGGCACCCTGTGCCCCAAGCACATCATCACCCTCAGGGATGTCCAAGTGTCCATCGTGATCCCGGGGATGCAGCTTATCCATTGATGCCTGACTCATGAAGATCTACACAATGTGGATGGATGCCAGCAGGGACCTTTTAATCAGAGAGCACACAACTGCCATTCAGTAGTCAAGCAAGCCTTTGGGCATCTGAACTGCCGCTGAAGGGCCGCCCTGACCTGCCTGCAGCTCAGTGAGCAAAACATCCCACAGGTTGTCTGTACTTGCTGCTGCCTGCACAACCTGTGTGAGCTGGGGGGGGGGGGAAAGGGACCCCAAGTCAGGGAAGCTGAGGTAGAACCCCTCTCCAGGGACTACAACCAGCCCCAGGACACCCTGCCCCAAACGCAGTGGGCCCAGTGGCAAGCCTATCATAAAGGATGGAGAGGAGGACTTAGGGGTGTGCCTCACACCACACTCCATCACTGTGACCTCCCCTCCAGCACCTGTCAAAGGCTGCCACCTCCCACCACCGCCCACCCATGTCCCCCCTGTACCCCACACCAATAAAAAGCAGCTTTTACAGCAAGTTGGTTACAAGAGTTTTATTTACAATGGGTGGGTGGGCAGGGTGGGTTTAGTGATGTGTTTTGGGGGCTTAGAGGGACGGGGAAATTTGGGGAGAGGTCTTTTGCGGTGGTGGGGAGTGTGGACGGGCGAGCCCACGGCTAGTGGCCAGGAGACAGTGGGTCCTGGGCCTGCAGGTGGTTGCCTTGAGTCCTTGGCTGGTGCTGTAGAGAGGTTGTGGTGGAGCAGGGGATAGGGTGGTGGGGAACGCTGCTGGAGCTCAAGGCACTTCAGGGTTTGGTTTTGCTCCTGTAAGAGCTCAACCATCATCTCCAGCAGCCTGTTCTTTGCAGCCCACAGACCCTGCTGCACCTTGTGGCTGGTGAACTTCTGCTCCATCCAAAGCTCAAAGTGATCAGCAGCGCTCCCCACGAACTGGACGAGGGCTTCAAATTGTTCCGTCCAAGAGCGCGTGCCCATCTCGTCCTCTGTGTGGACCGGTGTCGCCCTGGAAGGGCCAGCAGGAATGGGTGATTGGGCTACTGGAAAGAGAACATAGTGGCTCCTTTTAGTTTGTGGGCTCTGCAGCCTAGGATGTGCTCATGCCCCCCCCCACCATCCCAGTGCTTCCCTGTCCCCTTCCTTTTGGGTGGGGTCCCCTTGGTCCACAATATTGTGCTGTGCCTCCCCTCCCCCCCCTGCAGCTCAGGAATTGTTCCCCCAGTGATGGCTAGCAGGCAGCCATGCTCTGGAGCCTTCCCTGGAGGACACATGCCAGTGGGGTCTGTGGCGTGCTTCCTGGCCAGCCAGGCCAGGTCCGCACACAGTGCCACTCTACCCAACTCCATCTCCCCCTGCCATGGATGGAGCCTCCTCATATTTTCCCCAGGACTTGAAATGGGGGGGGGAGGTGTAAAGAGGGGTAAAGAGGGTGTTCACTACTTTGTTGTCATAGTGTGCCTAGCTAACAACTGGGGGGATGCTGGGAAATTCAGGTGGGGTAAGGGGTTGGGGAAATCCTTGGTCCTCCAGCCCCTGTGTGAGGGTCTCTGCCCACCCTTGAGATGCTGCCTGTCTCTGTGCCATGTCCCCTTGCATTGTCTTCCCCACTCACAGGTGTGCCTGGCCTCGCCCACAGGCTGGGGGGATGGAGTACTCACAGGAATGTGCCACAGGTGTCTGTTGCGAAGCCCCCTTCAGCTGTGTCCTCCTTCTCTGTGGGGAGGGCTCCTCCTGTTCCTCCAATGGAATGGACTCCTTTGGTGGAGCAGGGATTTGTTCAGTGCTTTCTGCAGGGTGGAGGGCTGGCTGGGTGGCCTACTGCTCCTCAGCACTGGGAGCTTCCTCCTTCCTGTGGGATGCAGGCTTTCCAGAGTCCACCACAGGTGCTGGGCTCCTAGCCCAGGAAGGAGTGGAGCTCCCTGTAATACCAGCAGCTGCTGCTGGGCTCAGCCCAGTATGCTCCCTCTCCTCCCTGGCCCACTGGTACCTTCACCCGCACCTGCTCTGTCCCTCTAGTGGACCCTGGCTCCCAGGTCTTGGGACATGGCAGCACACACCTCCATGTTGCAGTGGCATTCAAGCAGGGAGCTATGGATATCCTCCTAGTCCCTGACAGCCAGCAGATCCAAGAGCTCCTGGTGGTTCTAGGAGGGAGCCCTGTATTGCTGCTTGCTTGCTTGCTGCAACATGGCTGTCTGGGCAGGGTTGGCCAGTTCTGGAAAAATATGTCCAGGAGGAGGGGAGTCCTGCCCTTCCATTGGCCAGGGCAGGTTCTTCCTGTGCCTGGAACAGGGGCATCACTGGCATTGGGCACCCCAGGGCACATGCCCCGGGTCCCAACGCCAGTGCCCTGGATCTCCGGCCCAATCGGGGGGGGTTCCGAACCCTGGCCGGCTGTGGCAGTGGCCCTGTCCCCAGCCGAGGATCCAGGGCCCGGCTGGCCGCCTGGCAGACCCCACCCCTGGCCAGGGATAGGGCCACGGGGAGGCTGCACCACCGTGGGTGGCTAGGCTGCGGCGGGGCTGGGCCAGAAGTGGCCACTGGAGGCCCGGCCCATGTGTGGCCTTCTGGCTGGGGGTGGGGGCTGGGCCCATGCCCTGGGTCCCTCCCCAGCTCAGCACCACCTCTGGCCTGGAACTTTAGAAGGAAGGTCTGTCCCACTGGAAGGTCATAGGAGGAAGCCCAGCTAAATCAAAATAACCCTATTGCATGGCCAAATTGGGTTATTTCAATTTACCAGACTTGAAATAGTGACAATTTTGAAATAAAACTAGGTTTAATGATATCAAAATAGCGGTTCTATATTTTGAAATACAGAACAGCTTATTATGATATACTAAAGTGACTACTAGGACACGGAATAGCTTTGTTTTGTTTTGTTTTGAATGAGCCTCCTTAGTTCGGGGGAGAGGGCAACTTTGCAGTATAGACATACCTTCAGAGGAAAAGAAATATTGTTTTCCCATAGTCTTGTCCATCGTAAGTTTTCTGTCTTACAATTGAAGTTAAAAGCTAGGATGAATGCCTTTGTAATCATCACCCTAATTTCTGTATGTTGTTTATGTCAAGTGATTGTCCATGTGCTGAATAATCTTAATGATAACTGAAGGTTAGACCTTGTGGTTTAGGAAAGTCTGGTTTTCAACAAAGGATGACTAAGCTGGAAAGTCAAAATTCCACCTTTGGACACTATATTTCAGAGAACACCATATTTGTGCTTTACATCTAAAATGAGAAATTTGAGCTATTTATTTAGTTATTTATTTAAGTACAATTCATTTAAAAGTGAGCCTGAAGAGTAACAGAACCAGTCAGCTGGTGATTGAGATTAAAGTACATGCTGCTGAACTGCCCAGGAAGAACATCTGAGTTCTATGGGTATTATATCAATGCTCCTCAAATAATAGAAGCTCAGATGCAGAGTATGAACTCGGAAGAGCAGGACAACATTTGAGGTTAAGCTGTAGGATATTCAGGAAAAGGAGAAGAGCACTGGTGTGCTTCTCAGGCACTTCTGTGGGAGTGTGATGCAGGCCTACTGACAGCACACAACTGGGGATTCAAATTACAATGATGGGTTCAGCATCTTAATGCAACCCCAGCCTCTTACCTTTTTCCTCATTCCATAAGTAGCCTTATTAATACAAGTTTCACACTGCATGCTTGTCCTTTTACCTTATTGTTTCACAAAGTTTATGTTTGCCAATTTAACAACAATGTCATATCTGTATACTCATTTCTGGATGTTAGAGCCCTGAATGCAAGGGTCATACATATTGGGCAATTAAAAAAAAAAAAGAAGAACATTCTGATCATAAGTGGTACAAAGTGATTAAAAGTGTACTAAACTTCATTTATGACTGAAGTCACAACACAATTTCAGCTGAAATAAACAACGACATATGCTTACAGGCTTACAGATCTGGCATTATTTCCAAACAAATCTCTCTCTCTCTCTCTCTCTCTCTCTGACAGACTAGGATCACCAAAAGAAAAGAGGGAAAAAAATAGAAAATGTAAATTGAATGGAAGAATACAGTCCATTGAAAAATATCTGCAGGAAATTATTAAACTGGTATGAATCAATATGAAAAATGCAGACGAAGAAAAATCAAGCTATATAAAGGTAAAGGAAGAAAAACAGGTGTTGTTAGTAAGGGCAAGGGATGAAAAGGAGCCAGCAGAATTAAATTAAGTCATTGGAAGGAAGTGAACCCTTATGCTGACCACAATTCAAAGATAGCCTGAAACATCTGGAATTTCGTAAACCTGAAATTATTTTATGACAGGGGTAGCCAAACTTATGGAACTCAAGAGCCACACAAATTGATTTTTAAACCTTCAAGAGCTGCACTGAGTCATATAGACATATTTGACCTACTCCAAAATTACTAAATTTAAAATTCATTGCATGTGTTAATTTTATTGTAAAAATACAGGAAATATTGATCCTACTAATGTCAGATTTTAATAATTACTTCATGTTACCATGAAAACTAGGGCTATACAGTAAAAACTTAGCTTCTCCCTGCCCTCTCTGACCATGCCATGCTTCTCCGCAACATCTGAGGCCCAGATCATGCCACCACGTCCTCATGGTCTCTGACCATGCCACACTTCATCACACCATCCCTGAGGCCCCAACCATGCCACCGATTCCCCACTGTCTCCAACCATGCCACGCTTCCCCACTGTCTCTGACCATGCCATACTTCTCCACACCATCCCCAGGGCCCCAACCATGCAACCACTCCCCCACTGTCTTTGACCATGTTGCGCTTTTCTGCATCATCCCTGAGGACCCAAACATACCACCGCTTCCCACCATGTCTGACCATGCCAGCGCTTCCTCACTGTCTCTGACCATGCTGTCATTCCGCACTTTGACTATGCTGCCACTTCCACACTGTCTCTGGTCATGCTGTACTTCTTCCCACCATGCTCTTCTGTGAGCCGTATTTTTTCTTTGAACAGCTGCATGCTGCTCTTAAGCTGCAGTTTGGCCATGCCTGTGTTATGAGATCGTATTAGAGCATAGTCCCAATCAGCTGCTCAAATGTCCAGCAACAGCCAGACAGTGTGCATCCTGAGGGGCTCAAATCTCTGAAAACAGAGGCCTAATCTACATTGCAGAAATAAATCCATGAGAGATTCACAATCTACGTACTGCAGAATTTGTATTGCGTCGATTTAGTTACACTCCCTTGCTGTGGTGTCTTTACTCAGCTTTGTCAACTTGAAGGGCTTTCCCATCAAAACAGCATTATTCTACTTGGAGGAGTGGAATTATTGAGTTGATGGGAGCGTGTGTAATAACACTCTGGTCAGTGAGTCCCAGGACAGCCAATAGGAACAAAGCACAGCTGTTTGAATGGTAACAGCAGCCTGGCCTGGGCCTGTTTGGATGCAGCAGAGCTCCTGGAAGGATCAGGAGGAGGCCAGAGGGGCCTGAGGAAGAATCCAGCAACATCCTTACCAGAGATAAGTTAAGTTTGGTACTGACCAGGCGTGGGTAGAACAGGGAATGTTTACTTAGACGTGGTCAGGGTATTTTCTTTGTTTTTGGCTTGTTTTTTGGATTTCTCTGGGCTAAGCACATGTAACCCAATCCTCCCCCCCACTACCCTGTAACTACCTAAGTTAATTCCCAGAGAAGCAACTCTCTGTGTTTATCATCTGTTCTTTTTGATTAAAGAGTTTACCTTTTAAGTAAGTTCTGGTTCTGTGTCCTGAGAGGCAAGAGGTTTGTGTGCCCGTGCCTTAGACTGCACAGGCAGCTACTAGAGGGAACCCTGTTCCAGTTCCAGCTCATATTGCAGCTGGAGTTCAGTCACTTTCCTGAAGGAGGAATAAAGAGGATTGCAAGTACCTCACAGGGAGGAATTCCCAAGTGCGCCTTCCTGGGTCTCAAGAGGTTTTTTTGCATTTGGGTGGTGGCAGCGATACCACTCCAAGGCCAGGAATTGGAGGCCTTGGAGACTTTTAAGAGCAGGCTTTAAGGCCAGTGGCTTTTCTGGCCTGTTGCGGGCCCCCACCTTCTGCACTCAGAGTGCCAGAGTGGGGAAAAAGCCTTGACAGAGTGCTTCTGGGATGTACTGAGCCAGTCTACACTGGCTGCTCATTTGATCCTGCTGCATCAATTTGTGGGGATCGACACAGCATTTTCAGTGTAGACAGGAGCAGAGGTTTCTGATGGATCATCTGAAATGTGTCAAGCAACAGTAAATTAGTGAAGCACACTACATTTTTTTTTTTTCTGAAAGCAAAGGAAAGTTTACCTTCTGGAACCAGAACCACTGTGATATTTTACTATGTACCTTACTCCAGTTAGATGCTACTGGTGAGTTAAAAGAAAAAAAAAATTCTCACTGTTAGATATGGGAAGGAATCAGCCACGCTAGAGATGAGTGCAATCTCAAGGCTATCTCCAGCATTAGCGCCAGATTGAATTTGATCAATAAAGCCCAGTGCCTCCATAAAACACCTAAATGTCTCATCACAATGTTCTCAATCATATAAAAAGGATGGATTACAGAACATAATAATTGCTGAGATTATAAACATCCAGTGATAGCTTCTGGAGTAATGGCATAATGACTGCTGATTGAGGGAAGCAAACTCTTTTTTATTTCAATAGAAAGACATAAATCATCTATGAACCCAGTGTTGTGATTGTGTGATAACTAAGATAGAAAGGAAAACTACTGCCAAAGAAAGGCACATATTCGCTCTAATTTTAAAGTCAATTTTCTTAGATTGCTGGACAGTTCGTGATTTCTTTCTGCTAGTCTCATTCCATTGTTTTATTGGTGGTAAAGCACCCAGAATAAATATCACAAGATTTTGGCAGAAATAAGAGTCCAAATTAGAAACTGCAAACACTTGCTTAAAAAAAACAAAAACAACAAAAAAAAAAAAAAGGAAGTTATGCTTTGACATGATCTTTGTTTCCTGTCAAAACAGCTCAGATTTCACAATTGAGCACAAACTACAAATTATAAAAAACAAAACAAAACACACAACAAAAACAAACAAACAAAAAACAACAACAACTCCGCAATACATTTTCAACAAGAATAAGATCTGTTCATGATCAGTCCTCAAACAGAGGCAATACTCTGAGTAAATTAATCTCTAAGAATTTACCTAGCTATAATAAACTTTTTTAAAATATAAGTAAACCTGAAAACTATATAGTGGTTTGGAAGGATGTGAACATGGCATTCACTCATGACATTTAAGAAGAGGACATATTCCTTAAAATAGCCCCTTACTCACCTTCATAAGTAACTTTAATCATAAATAACTACAATGAGTCAATGAGGCAGTTTATCTAAGGAAAGTGTAACAATATCACATTATAACAATTAGTTAATAATCCTTTTGGAACCTGGGCCAGGTCATCTGTGTACAGTGTTAGTATCCATTGTCACTTAAAACTGCTTAAATGGAAGTGCCAACACATTATAAGAAACGAGCCTCCATGATGTACTTTGGTGTTATCTATGGCAGATGTCAACATGTGGCAACAAGCTAATTTCTCTTTTAGTTTGAGCCTGTTATTGAGAAAACAACTGTGACTATAATTGGTATGACTTTTGACTCATCCCCATGCATTATAGTCTATCTAGCTTCTCATACCCTGGCTTTCTATGTTCACAGCTTGAATCTCTTTACAAAAAGTAAGGCTGAATGTCCCAAAATTTAGGACAGTGCAGATGCATTCTCCAAAGCAGCATGTGGAGGTTGGGCTTTGATTCTTCTCATTACAGAGAGATGGGGCCTGACTTTTTCCTCACTCATCAGTTTTCTGCTGGTTTCAACTGTGAGAGGAAAGTCACCTCCAGTCTAGAACTAGTGTTAGGCCTGAGACAAACCTCCAATGTCTTTCAGAAATCTCTCTAGGTTGTTCATGACTCATTTATATAGTCCCAACAGACAAAATACATTTGCCTTCAAAGTCCATTTTGGTATGGTGTAAAACTTGTAAGAAACTCTAAATAGCACTACAAAGCATCAAACCGAAAACTATCCCTTTAAGCATTTCATGACATGAAATACTGTGGATAAAAATAGGGAAGACCCCTGAGAGAAATTCTTGTCTGTGATATGGATGGGAGCAGCATAGATTATTAATTCTATCCAGGGGGGGAAATAAAAACATTTCAGGTGAGATCAAATTTCTTTTATACATTGATTTAGTGTTATCTGCTTTGGTAAATAGGGTGTATATCACTGTTCCCTCTAAGCTGTGCACATGCATGCACCTACACAGGTCATGAAACCTGCGCACACAACAAAATAAAGTGCTCACAAAAAAAAATCAATAGTGCTAATATTGGTGCTCACAAAGAAATGTTTTTGCGCACACAAAGAAATTGTTTGACATACAGTCTAAGAGTTATTAGAGGGAACATTGGTGTATATTACAAAGAAGTTGAATATATTTGCCTAATTACAAAGTAGGATGCATAAAAATCCATACAATGTGATTATTTGATATGTGCCTGCACAACATAATTTATATCTACACAGATCAGAGTACTAGAAATTTGACACCATCATGCTGATCTTATCAAAGCTATTACTGTGTCTCCCCCCACCATAATGCCACTGTCATGAATTCATGATCCAAGATGACATTTAGGTCTCTTTTCTCTCATATCTTGATCAGAAGCCTTTATGCCATCTTTCTCTCCCCATTATGTCTACCCTTGTGCCCATGCATGACTTAGCCCTTCATTCTTTCAATAAGAAGGTAAGAGGTTTTTTTTTGGAATCTGACTAATTTTTTGATTATGGACAGCCTGTAATTCTCTTAATCTGGAATAAATTCACAGTAAGAATGAAAACAAAAGGGGAAATAAGCAAGGTAGAGTCCTCTGTTTTAAACATATCACTAAACGTTTGAAAAAATAAGTGATAAATGTTGTAACTGAATGGTACCAGAATACATTCCAATTATTCTTTTAGAAGGAACAAAATAAACACACTCATCAAAAGTTGCTTCATATCTGCCTCAGTTATAGATGTGGAATATCTGAGTTGTGCCTTTATAGAAGAGAAACAAAAGTATTTTTAAACAAAGTAAATGCAAAGCTCTTTTGATATTTTTGTCATAAGGTTTTTAAAGTAGTCATAAAAAAAAAAAAAACGTTACCAAAACAGATTTTAGATGAAGCAGTTTTGACATCTATACTGACATTTACTGTGCAGAAACAATGCCTACCAGAGCTATGACATATTCTTCAAGTAGTTCCAGCTGTGTATTCCACTCAGGTAAGTTTTCACAAAGTTTACTTAATTTGAAGATGGTTTCCTCCACAGCATTTAAAACCACAACTATTACAGATTTTGCACTGATGATTGTTCTTTTTTTCCTCAAAAAGTGCAGTATAGTCAAATAACCCAGTTAATTCAGCATGTCATATTTGGTATGGTATATTGTAGTCTCTGTACTGTTAAGTACATGCTTTTAAATATTTGCTTTCATACGTCAGTGTAGGTAAACTAACTTTCCTGTTGGAACTTTAATATTTTTAATTGTTTGTCTTCTAAGTGATTAAATTAATGTTACTTTAACATAGGTTTTTACTTTGAATAACCCAGCTCATTGGATTAGTATTGATATAATGGGGCATTTCTTTGATGTCCCTGACACACTTCTCATTTTTATTAAAATATTTTGCACTACTTCAAAGAGCTATTGATTTATGAGTCATACATATGCAAAATGTTAATTTGCCATTTCTCTTCTATGCCTGTTAACTTCCTATTTTTATGTTTACTGTCATGTTTTTATTTGTTTGCATATGGTTTCTTTGTGAGAATACACACATTGTTGCAAAAATATCTGTATTTCAGGATCTAAGGACATGCTTTTTTAATAACAGCATCACTAGTTCAGTTTCATTTGTAAATAAACTTTTTGTAACAGTAATGATTCTTTGAAGGCACTCCCTTGGTGACGAAGCCATTATGTTCCTCATATAACATTCAGAAAACCTTATTTCTTTTTTGCTTGTTTTTTTTTTTATTTATAAAAATCAACTTTCTAATTTGCTATTCACAAACACAAATTCTTATTATCATTATAATTAGTGTTTATGACTATAGCATTAACTAAGAGAAAATCCAGCATTTAGAACGTATTGAGAAATATATATTGATTATTATCAAAGACAAATGTACGTATTAGAATTTTTTGCTGTTTTTTTTTTTCAGGAAAAAAACAACAACACAGGAAATATTCTATAACAGAAAATTCAACTTAACCAGAAAAAATAAACACGACACAAACCTGCAAAGTTTATGGTATTTGTGTGTACATCTCCATGGCCTAACATCAATCAAAATTCCCATTGCCTGTAAATATATTGAATATACTACATTTCACTAGCAGACAAAGCAAAAAACAAACAAAAGAAATATTGCTGTTGGTATGCTGCTTAGGGGTGGGTTGAAAAGATAAGAATTAGGCACTATAGTGTGAGAGAAGAGGAGAAGATAGCTACATAAAATGACATGAACATAGATAGTAAATGTAAGGATGGGGAGAATGCTTTCTGACTTACTACATTAAAGTAGTGTTAGACACATATGAACAGTATTTGTAAGGGTTAACAGAATGAATGGACTGCTGTGTAGTCACTCCTAATGATAAATATATTTATCTTCAGATTAAATATTTCACCTAAGAGAGAAAAACCTAGGGGACAAATTTTCTGATGTGTCGCATTTCCACTTGGTGTAGTACTTGGATTAGGGGGCCTTCAGGGATTCTCTTTCAGCTGGCAATAGCACACAAGGGATAACCAAACAGTTGAAGGTAATAAGTGCAAAATGTTCTTTCTCCCCATTCCTGAAGAACTGTCATCAGTGCAGGATATTCCTCTCAATTGGAAACTACAGGAGAGGGAGGCACAGTTAACTGTACTAGTTCTATACATGCTGGGAACTCCCAGTACACAGGTCCAGAGCAATGGAAAGGGGATGATCCAGAACAGAGAATCTGATGTGAAAAAAGGCACTAAAAATTACCATGCAGAATTATGTATGACCTAGACATGAACTAGATGGTATTCATACCAGGGCAGCATCCACCTCTTATAAGTGCCCCCCTGGCTGAGTATGTGTGTACTCCCTCTGTTTTGGCCATTCATGGTGTCCCCTATTGGCCACTGTACTTGTTAGCTGAATCTTTGGCAATTCCACCCTCCAGCCAAGTCAAACATAGTCTGTGTGTCAAACAAGACAAAACCTTCCTGAGTATCCACTCCAATCTGGCCTATCTCAAAGCCCTCAATAGTATCTTGGAGCCTTTCCCAAACTCAGTTCTTTAACAATCCAACATGTCTCACCATGGCAGTCAGACTCCAATGAATGGTATCCTACAAAGGTTCCTGGTCTTGGATAGAGCAGCACCCTAGGGAGTCCTCCCTGAAGTCTCTTCACATGCCCTTTTGTCCTCTGACCCCAACTTTCCAGCTGGGATTGTTTCAGTTTAGCCCTCTTCTGGGACTATAATAATTTCAGCTGCAGCCTTTCTGGAAACCTGTTTAACCTCTCTTTGTCCAAAAGAGGCCACTTCCCCATTGGCTGTTGTGGGTGGACTAAGGCCTGTTGTCTGTTTCAGGCTCCATGCACAGATTCTTTGAACAGCAGCCATATGTCACATCTTTCTGTATAACCAAAATTTCCCCTGTGCTACTTCTGCACAGACCTCAGTTTCTATCTGTCCCAGCAGCCAGTCAAGAGCTCTTCTTCTCTCCCATGGTCCTTCCTAGCACTGAGCACTTTATCATACTGCACATCTCTTTAGCTAATCAGGTGCACTCGCTGCATTCTCTTAACTCTGGCAAGGAGATGACTGTTCCTGCATCTAAAACTACAAGAGTCCTGTGGCACCCTAAAGAGAAACAGATTTGTTCGAGCATAAGCTTTTGTGGGCTCCCACACACTTTGTCAGATGCATAAAGTGGACACTACCGTTGAAAGGTATATAAACACATGCCAGGATGAAGGACAAGCATCACAAAGGCAGGGGTTAAAGGATAATTTGGGGGGCCCTGCAATGCTCCGGTGCTGGTGGGCCCCCTCCCATTCCTGTGGGCTCCCTCCAGTGCCAGTGGGCCCCCCTCCCATGCAGGTGGGCCCCCTGGACCCCCAATACCAGTGCCTCACCCCAGGCCCCAATACCCCCCCCATCACAAGCCACCCAACCCCACACACACTAGTAGCATGGCTGGGGCACTAAGCCCTGGGTCTGGGCAGTGCCGCAGTTGAGGCAGAGGCAGCAGGCACCAGGCTGGGGGAAGGGCCTGGAAGGGGAGGGGATTGGGGCTGGGCTTGAGCCCCATAGCAATGCCCCTTGCCTCTGCCCCTGGCCCTGCCCGCCGGAATGCAGCAGAATGCTGTTCCAGGGCCTGCTATTTTTAGGGGTCCAGAGTTCAAGCCCCTAAAAATAGAATGTGGAACTGGAATGCTGCATTCCAGGGCCTGCTATTTTTCAAGGACGGGCCCTGGAATGCAGCGTTCCAGCTGCATGTTCTATTTTTAGGGGCCCTGGAATGCTGATCCCCTAAAATAGTGGGCCCCGGAGCAGTCCGCCTTACTTTTATCCGGGGGTCTCAAACTCAAATCACCATGAAGGCCACATGAGGACTGGTATGTTAGCCCAAAGGCTGCACGATGCTTGAGGACTAGGATGGTAGCCCGTGGGCTACATCACTGAAATCTTTTCTTACAATGCTTTTGCAAATACTGATAGTGATAGTGTCATTGCAGGCCACAAGAAATAACTTTAGGAGCCGCATGCTGCCCTCAGGCTGTGAGTTTGAGACCCCTGCTTTAATCCCTGCACAAAAAGGAGGGCAAGTGCTAACAAAGTCACTTCAGGAGGGTAGATGAGACCCATTTGCACCAGTAGATTAGAAAATTAGATTATTCAATTATACTTTATAGGGGTCTCTTAGGCTCTGATTGACTTCTTTATACCTTCTCTGATGTGGCTGCAGGAAAAGCAGAAACTCTAGCCTGCTTGGAGAAACTCTCTACTGCTCCTTTCCTCTGCTAAGTGGACACTGAGGCTTTCAGCATGGGGGCTAGGGGCCTGGTCCACGTTGCCATAGTATGTTATGATCAGAATGGGTAACACACTTGTGTAGTGTGGACTATATGGTAGCCACTTGACAGCAGATAACACAGGAGTTAATACTTGACTTTGAAGTAACCAGTCTTGTTACTGATATGTAACCAGAAAATAATCATGACACAGTTAATAGACAGTTTACTTAAACCTTGAAGAAAAATGCAAAGAAATGATGTTATTACACCCAACCATTTAAATGTTAGTATTCCATTTGTTCTCTGAATCAATAGTGCAATAGTAATAGACAGGAAAGTGGCTTATCTGTATTGTTAACGTCTAACAAAATATGGGTAAACAACAGCAAATAACTACCAACAATACAACTGCATTTCAAACACATGGTTTACTTCACATGGCTTGATAAACTGGCTTCAAGGGATGGCTCTAATTACCATTTGAGTACTTCTACATGTGTCCTCAAAGTCTAATTTTGGGTTATTTCAGCTTTCATTGTCCTCTAATAGCTAAGCTCTTTTGTTAAATTATACCTCCTTCATGACTTCAACTTTAGTTGAATCACTGCTATGCATCATCACAGCCAAATACTGGTGGTTCATGATATAGAGCATGCTTCGGTTGTGGGGCCTGGCTCATAGAGAAGAATGAAGACAGGAGGCATAGAAATGACAACTTCCATGAGGAACCACAGCAATTCAATGTAAAATATGACTATTTTGAAATATTTTGTTTAAACTAAAATAAACTTGAAATAAAATATTCTAATTCTAAAATTATATTTTTGAGTAGCAGTAAACAGCACTTTATTGATGTAGCCTTGCCCACAATTAATATCACAAAATATTATGATGATGTCACAACATAAACAAGGAACAATTCTCCACATCACAATGTCCATGGGGAACTTAAGAGCCATATTCATAACTCAAAAGTGTTTTTTCCTAATAGAAAAATAAAATAAAAGAGTAAAAAATTATTTGAATTCCTTACAAATACATGGCCAGATTTTGCCAGCTGTACTTAGGTTGTGAGAAATTCTCTTATATAAAGGATCAACTTAAAGCCAGGGACCCACCTACATTTACTACCCAGTTCCCATATAAACTCTAATTTGAAATCTTCAAGGGTAAGTCTACACTTACACTTTAATTCAAATTAATGAGGATCAAATCCAATTAAATAAATGTGTGGCCACATTGGCTTTTGTTAATTTGAACTAACAAATGCCTTAGTTCAAATCGATGAATGCTAACTTTGAAGTTATAAAATCTTGTTTAACTTTGAAGTTTCAATGAATTCAAACTCATTAGTTCGAATTAGTCCAATGTAGCTGTGTCAGTTTGAACTAAGTGTTAGTTTGAATTAGCCACAGCTTAATTTTTCCCTGTGCAATAGTGCCCCCTATTTAATTCAAACTAGCAAATTCTGTGTATAGACTCATAGACACTAAGGTTAGAAGGGACCAATATGATCATCTAGTCTGACCTCCCACATGTTGCAGGCCATAAACCCTCACCGACCCACTCCTACAGTGAACCTCAAACCCATAACTGAGCTTTTAAAGTCCTCAAATTATTATTTAAAGACTTTAATACAGAGAATCAACCAGTGAGTGAGCAATGTCCAAAGCTACAGAGGAAGGGGGGGGGGGAGAACAGCACCCAAGCCAATATGTTCTGAGGGAAAATTCCTTCCTGACCCCAAATATGGTGATCAGTTAAACCCTGAGCATGAGGGCAAGTCCACAACAGCCAGGTCAAGAAGATCTTCTCTGTAATAACTCAGAACCCACTCCATCTAATGTCCCTTCCCAGGTCACTATCATACCCATCACCAGTAGTAAAAGACACACAATGGCCAAGCTAAATTGTACATCATATCATTTCCTCCATAAACTTATCAAGCTTGGTTTTGAAGGTGCCTAAGGTTTTTGCCCCCACTACTTCCCTTGGTAGACTATTCCAGACTATTCTGGAAAAGTCTATGTATGGACATGCTTGTCCTAATTAAGGTTTCTAGTGTGGCCATGTTAATTTGAATGAATTTAATTTGAACTAATCATTATTAGTTCAAATTAATTAGTTTGAATTCAGTTAATTCAAACTAACCTTCTAAGAGTAGATGCAGCCCAAGTGAATTTGAGATAGAGTTACAGAACTGAGTCCACAGAGAGCTCTGGTTTTCAAATGTATTAATAGCTGAAATCCTTTTACAATTGCAGCGTGTGATGGGAATTTTTCTTCATCTGATAAAGTTAGATTAAGTAATATTATTTCTCATTAAGAACACTTTTGTTCCAAAACAAGTGTTTTCTCCTTTGCTTTTGGAATAAATCTAGTTTTTAAAAGTACATTAAGAAATCTATACAAAGCTTGCAAGTTTCAAACGGCTGTATCAGCTGATGAATGAATGGTATGTTGAGATAAGAGAGCTTAGAACTCAGCTATATTCTCACATATGTTCTCTTTCAAAATATGGTTGTACATATAACTAACATCAAAATTGTCTGGCAGATAGTTTGATTTTAAATTAGGAAAGATGACTCAATGTCATTTGAAACAAGTTACTTTGTTATATCTAGGTTTTAAAGTAAGAGCTATCTTCCTCTTCATACCGGAGATCACATACCATTGTGATATCTGAATATTGTGAAAGCAATTTTTTCACAGACATTGGTCTTGGTACTTCAAGATAATCTTTCTAGATTTTTTCCTCGACTATCATTACATTTTATAATTTTGAAGGATACAATGCCCATTTTGAAATTGGGAAGAGGTTAAAACTTCAGCGACCTGAAATATTCACAGTCAACACTGACATTTCAAGCTTTTGGCACACATAAAGTACTTGAAGTAGCTTCTGATATAATACAAATCCCAACATCTAATCCCAAATTCACTTCTCTAGAGACTGGCAAACAAAACCAGATTTTGCTAATTTGGAATTAAATTACTATGGCTTGCTAACAGTGAGGTAAGGCACAGGATAGAGAGGCATGTAATGTGTATGTAGATTATTACCTAGCTGTTGGTGATATCTGGGTTGTCTAGTAGATGCTGCACTACATATTTAGCTCTTATCAATCCTAACTAGTCTTCAAAGCATTTGGATATATGAGATGTCCCCAATTGTTAGGAGAGAAAAGGAAGAGGATTCAGGATCATGTTTCAAATAGGAATATTTTATTGAAATGTTTGTAGGAAGTGAACACACACAGACATCTTACAAAAGCATAAGGCTAAAATATTTTACAGGGCCACCAAGCTTATAAAATCCAGTTCACCAGAGTTATATCCAGGTGACCGTTTAACATCAATTTTAACCCTAAAGAGACAGGGCACTGGAGAAATATAGCCTTGATATCCCATTTAGTTCTACATAAAACAGATATTTCACAAACACAAAAGAGTATATTTGCACTACCATGTGCTTTATAACACTTGAGTGGTACATTAGAAGACCAACACTAGATAAAAGAATTCTTGACTCCTTTGGATTTGGTGAACTCCAGGGGTTAAAGTATAATTTGGTAGGCCCTGGAAACCTCCTAACTGGGCAGGCCTCCTTCCCACATGGGTGGCCTCCCCTCCTGCATGTCCAGGGCCCCCTTCAAACACCCCAGCTACTGCTCTCAATATCCATTCCCCTGTATGCAAAATCCACCCCAGCTCCCAATCCCCACCTCCAATATCCACCCCCAGCCCAGAATATCCGTCCCCAATATCTACCCCTTGTCCCCAATACCTGTCCCTAATATCCACACCCTTCCCCCCCGTAGCCCCCCCAGCATGAGCCAGGCTGCCCCAGTACTTATCAGTGGTGGCACAGGTGGGGAGGTGGGGCAGTAGGCCCCGGATTGGGGTGATGACGTGGCTGGGGAGGAGGCAGAAGGTCCCTGGTTGGAATGGCAGCATGGCCTGGGATTGGCTGGGAGAGAGTGGAGGCAGGCCTGGAAGGAGAGAGTTTTGGAGCGTGGCTTGAGCTGGGGGGTGTGGCCCTACCCAGCAATGCCCCTCCCCCCCTGCCTGCTGGAATGAAGCAGAATGCCATTTTGGGGCCTGCTATTTTTAGGGACCCAGCATTCGGGCACCTAAAAATAGAAAATGGAACCAGAACACTGCATTCCGGTGCCTGCTATTTTTAAATGGTGGGCCCTGGAATGCAGAGTTCTGGCACCATTTCCTATTTTTATGGGGCCTGGAATCCTGAGACCCTGAAAATAGTGTGCCCTGGAATGGCATTCCTCCATCTTCTGGCTTACTTTAACCCTTGGTTACCTCCCCCTCCTTTGAGGCTGATGAAAACTTTCCAAGCAAAGAAGAGCCACAAGTAACTTTGACCTGATCACTGAATGAGGGAGATGGAGGATTAGGTGCTGGTATAAATATCTGGCTCCAACAATCTCCTAAGGCAGTGATTCTCAACCTTTGTAACATAGTTGGTGTGAAGCAACATGACACACTAGCCCACCCACTCCCACAAATGAGGAGTCTACCCATCTTCCTGGTTCTTTGTGACACAGTTTCTGCTGTATGGCGACAAAGTAATGTGTCCCAACACAGTTATTGAGAATCTCAGTCATAAGGAGCACAGAAATACAATGTTGCCTTTTAGTCATCTTTGGGATAGTTGGATCATGACGGGGGGGGGGGGGGCAATGATTTGAAATATGAATCTGCCTATGTTAAAGTATCACATTGGAATGAGGTGTAAGTAAGCTTTTAGAATCCAGATATTTTAAATTGTTTGGTGGTGATCCATGAAGTAGAGAATGGGTACTGGGGATTGTGTATATTCATCCTGATTTTTCATACACTTTTGATGTGTATTGTGCCCAGATATGGGAATAGAAGCCAGAACTCATGACCCCAAGCTTGCTTCTCTACATACAAAACCGCGCACCTATACTTTTAATGTACATAAGCATTACAATCAACCCATTTGGGTTATAGTTACTCACTCAACTACCCTAAGACTACCTTTTGGATTTTATATGACTAAAAATATGCCAATAGTACTTTTCTTCAAATGACTAAAACAATTTTTTTTTCTACTCATATATGTTTCTATTCATTTCAGACAGTCAGAGTGCAGGAAACTGGAATGTAAATGTGCAGCGCAGTTTCCTGGTGCATGCTAACTATCTATGTGGACCCTACTAATGGGCACTGAAAGTGTGCAGTGGCTTCTCTCCTTTAGTACATGATAGAAGGGTTCCCATGACAACTTAATGCCCAGCAGGCTAGGTCAAAGTAAATGTATACCTCAACTTGTTACACATTAACTCAGTCTATAGACAAGCTTTTAGTGATTTTATGATTAGAGGGGTACAGAGCTGGAGGTGGGAAGACCAGCTTGTACCATTCCATACTTTTTTAAAGCCAGAAGTTAACACTTTGATTCTCTAGTCTGACCTTCTTCACAACAGTGACCATACAGTTTAGAACTACAGACTTTATAAAGTAACAAATAACTGAAAGATCATATATGTTAAGAGTTTGGATACATTGTGGATGTTTTTAGAGTAGTGCCATAATTAATTAGAAATGGGTTTTACAATGTAGAGTGTTAAACACCTTTGACAACCAATATAAGGCAGTCATGATCTGACCAGATATGTATCATATTATTGTATATTATCAAGCATAATAAAATATGATTGTCATACCAATGGCAGATTTCATCTCAAAGAGCAGCATGCACTATATATAGATATAGATACAGATACAGGAACGAATTCAATCACTATGAAAAAATGTCCGCCTGTGGGTTTATATGTTGTATTTAAATACTAATTTTTAATAGAGTCTGGATGTTTGTTTCTGAGTATCTCAGATGACAACCGAAGTGTTGTAGGCTACAGTATAACTGTTGTAACTAACAACAAATTTTGAAGCATAAAAATGATTACAATTAAAAATGACATTTTTTTAGTATTCAGAAATAACAAAGTACCTGAGACTAAATAAGAACAAAGATCAAAATTCACAGTTTGAATAATTCCAAAATGTAATAGATTGTGGATTTGCTGTACAAGCCCACAGCTATTAGAAACCATTATACAGTTGGATAAAATTCCCACCAGGAAGCAGATCATGCTGGTCTTCACTACAATTAAATTGATTACACCTGAAACTCCTTTCGTAGAAAAGAGGAACATCACACAAATTGAAGGCAAAGCATAAAGAAAGAAATTATTCACTGAAAATGGAGACAATTTTAAATGTTTCTTTTGAAAATCTGAATACACCAGAAGGATAAAAGCATAATAGACACAAAATCTTTGTTCTGGTAGTTATCCAATGTAAAATAATGGCAACACAAAGACAATAACAAGAAGCTGAACCTGAAGTGCTACTAGTATACTATGTTTAACATTTGTTGAGAAATTAAATGTGTCCTAGGTTCACAGAGAGATCTGAAGTGGCTTACAAATTTGAATATTCATTCAAATCTGAAAAAGGATTTGATGGAACATGTTTGTGAATGCTTCACATTTGCTTTCCATTTGCAACGGAGTGGGCAGCATTACTATTCTAATACTCATTAAACTAGTGGGAGTTGCATGCCCACATGCCACCTTTCCAGATTCAAACCTTAGTCATTTTTGCTGGAACAAGGTGGAAATAAGTGTCATCAGTGCTGAATTTAGGCCAATGAGCCATGGTTTGTGGCCTGACTTTTTGAGGAGCCAAATTTTGTTACAGATAACAAAGATGTATCATAACTGAAATTGATAATGAAAATATGGCTTTTTGCAAGATATGTTTTATTTAGCTGTTTTTTTGGGTTTTGTTTTTGTTTTTGTTTTTGTTTGCATCTTTGCCTATGTGTTTAAGCAAATACAACAGTTTATCTGCCCCCCCCCCCCGTTAGCGTTTGGGTTGTAGGGTATGGAGCGTTTTTTCTCTTTATTTTTTATGGTATAGTGCTCCTGAATCTTGACATAACTGAGGGCCTCAGCATGTCTTAATCTGTCTTTGAATGTCATAGATTTTTTTCTTTAAAAACATACAAACAAACAAACAACCCTCCTCCCCAAAATAACCCACCATTTCCTATACCTTGAAATTTTTTTGCATAAAGATGACAAAGAAAAAAAAAAATATTGGCAGAGCCACACATAGAAAAGTTCCTGCACTGGGGTGAATGATTTAGTAAAGTACTGCATAGGAATGTGAAGAGTGAAGACAATGAGTTATATTATATCTCTCTCTCAATGTTAATTACCAAACTGAAGAAGATCGAAGTCCCAGTCCTGTCAAGAAATGAATGAACGTGGATCCCTGCACCTGCACAGAGTATCAGTGACTTCACTGGGACAATGAGCAGGTACCCTGGGTGTGGACTGCTTGGCAGGATCTGGGACTCTGTCTCAATGAAGCTAAGCCTTATATAGGAAAAAAAAAGTGTGTGTATGTGTGTCTGTGTGAGAGAGAGAGATTACCCAGGCTGTGAATAGTAACTGCTAGCAGGCACTTTTTTTTTTTTTTCCATATCATCATCATCTGCCAGCTACTGACATGCTACCAAACTAATCAGGGAAAGCAGCCAGAATAAATTAAGCTACAGCTGGCTGTGGGACTGTGCTAAAAATTATAGACAGCTTCAAAGTCAAAGTGACGGTGTTTGCTCCACAGCAGGTGACCACCATGTGACAGATGGAGGTAATGCTCCACATCCTATCTTGGAAAGCAGCGTGGGGGGGGGGAGACTGCTATGAATGTTGTGGGCAAATCATGGGAAGAGTTGAAACTGTGTTTTAATGCCAAGCTGCATTATAGCTTAAAATGAGAAAACATGTCACACTACAAGAGAGGCCCACCCTATAAATGATCCAGAATATTTAGAGAATGACTTTCAAAAGGGAAAAGGCACAATGAAAAATGTGACTCCAGTGTACGTGTCCCACTGCGTCAATTTAATTAAGAGTGTGACTGTGCTAGGTTTGAGGGCAGAGCAGAAGAAACAAAGCAGACCTCAGGGAGGGGTTGGCCTATAACTAACAAATCTATAAGAATGGGAATAGAGCAAGGAGCACGCAAAGAGCTACTGCATCCATGATCGCATAACTCTAGTGGCTCAAAATCTCCATGCAATGGGATGTGAAGCAGCCATTATTCAGTTAACTGGGTTTTCATAGCAGATGCAGTGAGGTTGCAGTATAGCACTCTGCAAGTGCTGGGACTGATCCTTAGGAACGCTACTCCCTTCTCACACTCTCCTGAACAGTACTGCACAAAGCTCAAGGTGATTAGGCATTTAGCTGCATAGACAAAAATATCCTAAAGAGTTAAATAATAAATGAACATCATTATCTACTCAGATGTAGACTTCCATTAAAATAATGAAAAGGCAAAGTTCAGGGAACTATAACTTTGCTCTCTTCACATGCGCATTATGATAAAGTCTTCACTTACACAGTGTCCTTAGAACTAGACATTGTCTGGGGTTACCATGCAGCTGTTTTTTTTTTCCCCAGACATGTTCTTCTTTTCAGATCCAGGCAACACTGGAGCTGAGTCCTAATGAGGAGCAGAGATGGCCAAGCAGATGTTTGAAGAAACAGTGCAGGAGCAGAGGTGGTGTGATGCTCTCTGGGTCTAGGGTACTCTTTATGATTATCTGTCATATTAATATTTCATATTTGCAATAATCCATATGTGATATACCATGTTTGGTGTGAATAGAAAGGCTGTAATCTGCCAAGAATCATTATATGGTGTATATGTAGGTATCATGCCTGTATTAGAAATTAGAAGCGTATTTGTTTTTATGTGTGTTCCTAGTGATTTGTTCTTAAGGTAATCTCAGACTGGGTGTCTGCAAAACTATAGTTCCTCTTGATGGCCCCCAATAGGGTGGCTCCCAGCTGCAGTGGGCCCAGGAAGAAACCTGTTTGACCAGTTACCCAGACTGACCACATGACCCAACTCCATTTTGATCTGGCAGGGACTCAGATAAAAGACCGGGGACCCATCTCCATTTTGTCTTTAGTCTTCAGTCTGTCTGCAACCAATACCCTGCTCTGGAACTATTCTCCTGGAACTGAACAAAGGACTGATACCCACCCAGCTGCTGCTGCCACTGCTGCTGGGTGCACACCAGAGGAGTGAGGCTAACCTGCAAATGACAGGATCTTCAAGGATTTGCTTTCTATGGACTCCAAATCATTTGTATGTATGTGATTCACTTTGACCCTTTAAAGTCTCTCATATTTTCTTTATTTTGTTCTTATATTAAACCTTTAGTTGTAGTTACTAAAGGATTGGCTGACAATGTAGTAATGTGGGTAAGACCCAAGCCTATATTGTTCTGGGTGATGTGGCTGGCTCTTTGGGGTCAGGAGAACCTATTTCTTCAAGAGACCCAGTGGCTAGAGGGGACCATAGGACTTGATGTGAAGTAAGGGGGCTGTTTCTGTTTTGTTATGCTTGGTGATGACTAGAGTGAGGAATCAGAAGCATGTTTTGTTGCTGACTGGGAGACTGGTTTAAGTACCACCTGTCAGCGGTTTGGGGGTTTGGCCTCTGGTTTTGCAGCTTGCCCTGATTTTGTGACATTCAGAAGGGTATCCCACAAGGCATGGGTCACAGGTGTCTAAGCAGCTGCCTGAATATGGATAGCACAACAGAGACTCTGAACAGCAACAGGAGCTCATCTTACTGGCTAGTGACTAGTATCTGAAAAGGAGGACGTGTCCAGGAAAAACTAGGCATATTGTAACATTAACATTCTCACAAGCAGGGGCGTCACTGCCCCAGGGAGGGACCTGGGGCACAGCCCCAGGCACCTCCCCCAGCCCGCAGGCCCCACCCCCTGGTCATAGGCCATGCCCCCTGGCGGCCAAGCCCTGGATCCCCAGCTGGGGATGAGGCTGCCTTGGCTGCGGGTGGCTGGGCCCCGGATCCCCAACTGGGGACAGGGCCCGGAGCGGCCTCTGTGGTCGAGCCCTGGATCCCCAGTTGGGGACAGGGCTGCCGCGGCTGTGGGCGACTGGGCCCTGGATCTCCGGCCCAATTGGGCCAGAGACCAGGGGAAGGGGGCCACCAGACCGGGGCACCGGCGCTGGGATTCGGGGCATGTGCCCTGGGTGCCCAGCGCCAGCGACAAGTAGTGAATTACTGCAACTTTTTGAAGGGTGCTGTGTTCCTGTGGTCAAATCACCTGTCTCAATAAGAAAAAAACAAACAAACTGAGATCCCCAGGGGCATTGCTGGTATGGCGCTTAAGGGGCTTGAGCCCCATGTCCCAGACTCCAAGTCCTGGGTCTTTTCCAGGGCCAGCAGCACTCCTGGAGATCCCTATCTAGCCCTAAGGCAACATGAATTTATTTCTTCAGTTTCTCTTTGAAGCTTTCATGTGTTATTCATTTTATGATTTCACATTTGTACTTAAACAACATGTGATTTAACCTCACCTCCCTCTATATCCTATATGTATGTATATATGTTTATGTATGTGTGTGTGTGTGTGTGTGTAAGTTCTCCTTCTTCAAAGCCTCCAACAAAAGCTCATACGATAAAAAATCTGTTAGTCTTTAAGTGCCACAAGACTCCTTGCTTTTTTTTTTTGCTTTACTAGACTAACACAGCTGCCCCTTTGGAACTCCTCTATATGCTCTTCCCCACTGTCTGAATTTAAACAACTGCTTTGTTTTGCTGGTAACAGCCTGACCTGATTCTAAGACTTACATTTCCCTGCATTTATTTTTCTCCCATTCTGTAAGTTCTTGAGTTTCAAGAATCAAACTAAGTGGGATTTTCTCCCACAAAAGCTAACATAATAAATAAATTTGTTAGTCTTTAGAAAAGGTACCGCAGGACTCCTTGTTTGTTGTACAGGAATAAAGATCCATGGCTCTGCATACTCTTCCCTTCTCCCGGTCCCTTTACAGCAAGTTACTTCCAGGAAGGAAAAAATATTCCCATATTGGAATCCTGGGCAGTTTGACAAAGATAGAGGAACTTTCTTATTCCCTAACCCTGCATCGCTGAATAAAGTTTTGCTATTAGCTAGTGCATAATTTGTTTAATGGACCATGGGATTTATAGATGGAATACAGAAAGTCAGTTATAATTTTATTTACTTGTATCACAAAACATAACCGGTAACTTCCTTATTATTACTCTGAAATTATTACTATTTCACATCTATTCTTCTTTAAATTTTGCACTGCTTGATTTAGCTATATACACATTTAAAATTTCATTTAAAACAAACAAACAAATAAACAAACAAAAACCTCTGCTAAAAGAATGGATTGACTTAAATTTGGCCACTGGAACTGAATTCTAGCTATTCCAAAGAACAGAGGGAAACTAATAATAGGTACCTGAGCCATAGATTTTTCCATTTGAAAGGCATGTAATTCACAAGATACTGATCCAAAAGAGTGAAGTTGCCTGAGTGATATATAATTTGCAAGATACTCATAGAGAACTAGGGAGAAGAGTCCATACACAAGATTGATGTTTTGTGTTTCACACCTGCAGGAAGTAGATGTCTTGGAGTACCAGATGATACATGCTAGAGCAGTGAAAGAAGGCAGTGGCACAAACAACAGAAAAATTATACTTCAGAAAAATCTATGTAACCATGAACGCTGTGGGGCTGTCTTGATGAAATCTTTTCTCATTTTGTATACCAGCCCTTTTTCTTGAAGTCACTAAGGATTTTGGAAAGCCAGACAGTAACATTAATATAAGATCCCCATAACCACAGGCTGCATCCCCGGCTGGGGACAGGGCAGGGAGCAGCAGCCGCAGCCACGTTGCCGCCCAGCCTAGGAAGGGGCCAGAAGCAGCTGTCACTGCCGCGGGAGGCCGGGTCTTGGATCTCCAGCCGGAGACCAGGAGAGGCAGGGGCCCCACCAGGACCCTGGGCACTGGAGCCGGGTTTCGGGGCATGTGTCCTGTGTGCCAGGCGCCAGCAACACCCCTGACTCCTAAGGCCCCTAATAACTGAGGTCAATTCAGGCAAACTTTCTGACATGTCAGCATCTCTCAAAACAGCAACAATTAAACAGAAAATACTAAATGGTCATATATTAACAGAGGCATATCTATCATTCCAGCCAGTGTAGGTGTAAGAGCACTAGTGAGTGTTTTCTCATCTTTGTATTAAACACAACTACCTTCTCATGCTACAAGAAGGAGCTTTAGATCATTCTAAACTAAGATAGCCATTTGTAGACAGAAAAGGAAGTCTCAGTTTGTGGTCCAAGAGGCTTTTGTCCTGTTCAAACAAAACTAAAAGCTGGAAAGCAAGAGAATTCTCTAACCCCTTGACAAAATAAATGTAAACGTCAAAGAAGATCCTGTTAGCTGTTGGAAGACTTAGCAAGTTCACTCTTTTATTTTAGTTGTCCAGTTTTTAATACCTACCATTTTCAGTGGAGGAGGGAAGAAGATGACATGAGTGAAGAGAAACAGTAAAATTGGGAAGAAAGTATGTAAATATAACTTGTAGCTCCAGTAGATGGATCTTGTACGTTTCATTTTTTTCCCTCTGATGATCTTTGAAGGATCCTAGTGTGCTGAAGCAATTAACCTTTTACTGTCTTGTGAGTCAGATCATGACTCCTGCTGTATATTTGCACAAGAAAATAAGAAAGTGTAAAGAATTCTCTTTCTTTCATGTATTTGCTACCTGTATCACAGACAACAGCATGGGGGGAATGTAGCATACTTCCGGCCCCTATTCCCCTCTTGTTCTAGTGTAGGGGAGTGGGTTGGAAATGGGCAAAGTCTTGATTCCAGCTCTCTGATATAATGGCCAGTACATCTAAAAGAGTGCAAAGAGGGTAGTGGTCCCCACAAAGTACAGAAATGGACATTCTGACCTGAGAGTCAAGTTTCAAAATCACCTTTTTTCCATACCTTACCCAGGCTAAGTCCTAGCCATCAGATTATTGGTAGATCTTAGTCCAAAGTCCTAGGATCATAGAATACCTTAGTTGGACATTCCAGGCTCTTTAAACAACAATTTGCTGCTTTGACAACACAAGTGTGTGTCAGTTCTTCATGTAGTATGGAGGGAATTACAAAACAGGAGGCTATTTCTACCTATGCTTTATGAAACCTGGAACTGCAAAATGTAAACATACCTGCATATAACAGAGCTGTATTCAAAGTGTGAAAGTGTGTAAGTTCAGGGGTTTTAGCACATAGCATGACAGAGGATGAAGACTGGAAGGCCCTTTGGGAAGTTATCTAGTCTAGGGATTTTCAATCTTTTTTCCTCAGGACCCAGTTGAAAAAAAATCATTTATGTCTGCATCCCAACAATTACAGTTTTTAGCCTTTTGGCAGTGGCAGCGAGGGGTGCTGCAACCTAGTACTCAAGGATCAGTACTAGGTCCTGACTGGTGGTTTGAAAACCACTGTTCTAATTCAGTCACCTGCTCCCAGCAGGACCGACCCAAGTATGCAATTCGAATCAGGGCTTTGCTAAGCTGCACTTTAAAAACATCTAAGGATGGAGTTTCTACCACTTCTCAAGGTAACCCATTTTAGTGCTTTGCCACTCTCCTAAAGAAAAAGTTTTTCCAAATATTCAACACAGACCTTCCCAACTGCAACTTGAGACCATTCCTCTGAGAACAGTCTAGTCCATCCTTCCTGGAACTCCTTTTCACGTATTTAATGTCTGCTATCAAATCCCCCCATCATTATTTTCTTCTGCAGGCTAAAAAGCTTAGTTCCCATAGCCCCTTAAGACACATGCTCCAGGCCCCTAATAATTTTTGTAGCCCTCTTTATGAGTGTGGGAGTATAAGTATGTGTGTTTGGGGTGGGGGATGCACAATCAACAGCCTTTGCCCTTTGATATTTCATAATGGCGTATTTGTTTTCAATGGGCCTTCTTATGTACGTGCAGGACCAGCACTTTACATTAACTGATGATTCTTTACTGTTTGATAAGTTACACTGCTACACTGCAAACACTTAATATGCTTTATACAATGGCACACAGATGTTATAAGTAAGATCAATACATGAAGCATTTAATCATGTCAAAACACTAAACACATTCTTATAAACATAACATCTACTTTAACTGTGCTGTCACACAGGTGAGCCAGACTGATTTCTAGCTATGCACTTGTCAGTGTTTACTGAAGCTTAAGGGCCTTGGTATGAGCTGGCATCTTGCCTACCACTGTACTATCGTGAAAGCTACTGTATTCCTCAAGCTGTCAGTGTGGCCTGAACAGAGCCTCTCTTGCTTAGAGTGTCAGGGACATGAGCTGAGATGACAGAGGAGAGTGGGAGTTGGTGAGCCCATCTCTACATCACATCTGCATCTGGTGTTGTTAAATGCTGCCCACTTATTGCTGGTTTAATACTGACAGAATTGTAACTAACCCTTTCCATATGCAGCTAAGTAAGGAAATAGTTAAACATCACCATGGTTCTTCTTGTGTGAAAAGTGCCCACTTTTTGACTCACGTAAGTCATTTTCTACTTTGGATTAGAATAGCATAGAGAGTTCAGAATAGACTATTCACATGATATATTTCTTGAATAATAAGTGACAAGAGGGGAAAAACTTATGAAAATAATGTATTATTCCTCATGAATAGTAATAAAAAAAGGACTCATTTACCATTTGCATGCTGCTACTTGTAACCCAAGTCAGAACCAGGTCCCTTGATTTCTCATCAGGAATTATTCCTAAATTCACATATTCTCAAATTATATTAACTTAATCTCATATTTGCTTGGTTGCTCAAAATCAGCACAGAGTATGCTGAAATACTTTCATCTATAGAGTACATATATATCTGTGTTAGGGTAATAAAGGAGCTTTATAATCGTCAGGGAAGGTGCATACTATAATAATAAATGAGTGTCTACCTAAAAGGAAGAATTAACAAAGGTTTTAGAACCCAAAATATTGGAACTTGTTATGTGAAACTAAAGCCCCATCGTAACATTTTTCAAGTAAAGCTGAACAAAATATCTCAACATTTGCAACATTTTTCAACTTGTACAGAAAATTTGCATTTTAGAATTTTGTTTCTATTAGTTTAATTAAAAAAAAATAAAATCAAAATGTTATTGTATTGGCTATCAAAATGTTTGTTAACAGAAACCTGGATCTGGGATACATTAAAAGGTGACTGATACAACAACACTAGTCATTTCCTACAACACCCATGTCAGACCGCTACAGCACATCATCTGTGATATTCTAAAAGAAGACCCCTCATTCTCTGAAGCCTTGGGAAACAGACTTTTCTTCGCTTACAGACAGCTCCCCCAACATCCTTAAGCAGATACTTTACCAGCAACTGCAGACCTAACAACAGAAATATTAAAGCAGGCACATATCCCTGCAACAAACCATACTGCCAACTTTGCCCACATATCTGTGCAAAAGACTCTATTACAGGACCTAATAAAACCAGCTACTCCATCAAAGGCTCATTCACCTGCTCATGCACCAATGTGATTTATGCCATCATGTGCCATAAATGTCCCTCTGCCTTACAGACAGGACAGTCTCTGAGCAAAACAATAAATGGGCACAAATCTGACATCAGATATCACAACATTCTAAAACCAATGGGTAAGCATTTCAATCTTCCTGATCACTCCATTGACAATTCACTGATCGTGGTGCTCAGACAGATGAATAAGAAATCAAGGCTTCAAAGAGAAGCTGTGGAGCTTGAATTTATTTGCAAATTTAACTGCATTGCTTCAGGGCTCAATAAGGACTTTGGATTTTTCTCTCATTGCAACAGGTGATTTGACCTCATCTTCCTCTACATACTGTTCCCCAGTGTTTCAATATTAACCACTGCTTTGAATTACTGTTAAAGTGTGAGCTGTTCTGGTGATTTACAATTCCCTGCATTTATTTCCTCCTATTCTGTAAATTCCCCCATTTTCAAAGCGTCTGACAAAATGAGATTTTCTCCCATGAAAGCTCATACAACAAATAAATGTGTTAGTGTTTAGGTGGCACAGGGGTCCTTGTTTGCTACAATAATGTCTTCAATTAAATTTGAGGAAAAAGTACTGAAAACTTATTTGTGAGACATATAGAGGAATTTGAAAACAGTCATTTTAAATACTTTGAAAAGATGATAATGTATTTTGAAGTTTTATTTTTTTTTTCCCTCTTGACCAGATCTGTTTTAAGGTTGGCAACCAATTATTGAGGCTTTTGAGATTTACAAGATCACTAGCTTATACTGTAAAAGTATGCCCCCCACCCTTTTTTTCTTTTTAGTTCTTAGTCTTATCTTCTACTGCAGTAGTTTTCAGCCTGTGGTCTTCAGGCTATATCTATAGGGTCTGGAAAAGCTTGTTACCATAGAAAAGTGGTTTTCAACCTGTGATTTGTGAATCTTTTATTGCCTGCAGACTACGTCTAAAATTTCAAAAGAAGTCTCAAACTCCATTCAAAATTATTTAGATGTCTGCAAACAACAAATGTTTGAAAACCACTATTCTACTGGATGCAAGAGTGACTTAGAGAATCATTAAATCCCACCAAAAATGCACCTCCTGGTGACCCAGATCCAAAGAAGAGTGCTGTGAAAGCTCCAAAGGTTGTGATTCTCACCAGCAGAAGTTGGTTCAATAAAACCTGTTGCCTCATCTAACATGTGTCTCTAATATCCTGTCATCAGCACAGCTACAACAACATTGCTTGTCTCCTAAGTTTGTGTAAAATTTTAACTTACTGGATGGGGTCTGGATAAAGCAATTAGGTTCACTGTGTTGAACATGAGTGCCCTTGGACATTGGTTGTGATAATAATAAAATAAAAAAAGTGGATGTTTCTGTCTCTCACTTTGCTACACCTCAAATTACTAGCCCTACCAACATTTTAAATGTACTTTATTGGATGTTCTTGAATCCAGGTAACCCAATGGATAACACCTTGTTTGATCTGCACCTTTCCCCAACCATTTTTCCCCCTTTTCCCAATTAGTAAACACACATTTATTGCCCCAAGCTTCTTTTCAGGGGCATATATTATATTCAAGCATCCAGAAGTATGATAGTGTGACACCATCCCGTGTACAATTTGGATTGTTAAACAACTGTGTCCCCTCAAATTCTCCAGCCTGGGGTACGGTTTACTCTGGTTTGCTGAGAAAACAAGCACTCCAGGTCTGTTCACACACAGGCCCTGTCATGTAAATGAATACCATCTGTATTATTTAAGTGTCCTCTGACCTACCAAACCTGAATTATATTGCAGAGCAACACCAGCAAATTCCAAGTACCAAACTTCTCTTCAGAAATGTGTATGCTTTTACTGCTCAGTAGCTCTTGGATAATACAAGTTCAATAAATGTCTATTTCATTAATAAGGAATTGTATGCCAAAATGCCATTATCTCAAATGCAGATTCTCAAACGTTTCAATCCAAACTCAATCAAACAAGTTTATTAACTACAGAAAGGAAGATTTTAAATAATTGACGTAATGAAGTAATAAAAGTCAGAATTTGATAGCAAAAGAATAAACTGTAAAATGCAACTACTTCTCTAACTTATAAGGCTAAGTGGATTCAAACCAAAAGGTCTCCCTCACCACAAACAGTCTTTTAGGCTATGTCTACACTAACCAATTTGTCCATACTAAGCCAGCTTAGTTCGGACTAATTTAGCCTGGGTCTACACCAGTCTTTGCCTAGTTCAAACTCAGAAATTTCTTAGTTCAAACTAAGCAAAGCTTAGTCCAAACTAATAAGTTTGAATGGTTAGTCCATACTAAGCACTTGGTTTGAACTTTAAGTTCATGCAATGTAGACCTGGGCTAATGGCTTAGTTCTAACTTTTTTAGTTCTAACTAAGCTATTAATTCAAAATGGCCATGCTGACTAGTTTGAACTAAAAAGTTAGTTTGAACAGGTCAAGGCTAGTTCAAACTAAAAAGCCATGGCTAGTTCCAACTAACCCATGGTTAGTTTGAACTAACTGGGAATTGCTTAGTTTGGACCAAGGAAGTCCAGACGAAGCTTTGTGATGTAGACAGAGCCTTACAGTCTTACTGGCTGGATATCTTTTAGCTAGGATCCCTCACCTCGACCTAGTCCTGTCCTTCAGGCATCATGGATGTCATGGGAAGACAGAAAAGAAGGAGAGGTGATTTGTGTCCTCTGCGCTCACTTTTTATAGTTATTTTCCTTTCTGAAAATAATATACAGCTAAGGTTCAGGAGACCAAAAAAAAAAAAAAAAGTCTTTTTGCAAAGAACCCTCAACAGTTCCTTTGCCAAGATTTAAATTTCTTGCTTACACCCTTCTTCCTGTCAAAGAATGGCTACTCAGCCAGGGGGTACTTGGTTTGATTATGCTGAGACTTGGCCCAGGCTTCAGTTTTCCTTTTATCTTTGAGGAAATGGTTTGTGCCTGTTTTTTCTAAATGTAGAACATTGATCATCAGTGTCAAACCATTGAATCTTATAACTTTACATGCAAGGTTGTTGCACACATTTTATCAGGCAATACTGATCAGCACATTATGACTTTTTCAAATTATACCTCACAAGGCATATTTGTACAAAATTTACCGTAGTCATGTAAAAGGGGTGAACATAAGGGTGCTGACTGTCACAAACAGTAAATAAATAGTCAATAAGAGACCATTGACCAAGTCTTTTTGATAGAAAAAAATTAAGGAAAAGAAGAAAAAGTTGTGAAATGAGCATCTTGTGATATGGAAAAAAAAATATTTCTGTGCTGAGAAAAGGATGTTATCGCCCCTCTGTCCCTATTAAAACTACAAGTTGTCATGTAACATAAAGTCTCATACCCCCCCACACCTTTTTTCCTCTGGAAAAGTGTTCAGTAATCTGTGAAAAATATGATGGTAATAGAGAACTTGCAATCTGATTTTTTTTATTATGAGAAAGGACGCTATCTGTTTACTTGTACATCAATTTTCTTGGCAGTACTACTTTAGTACAAGCTAGTTTCTACCTTTGTCAATAGCAGAGAATGCCCACTCACTTTAAGAAGAGTTACATACCCATACCATAAGGGAAGAAATGTGATCTTATGTATATACAAGGCTTATGATAAGCTAATTTGTTTATTTAAAATAGTTCTTTTCAGTGTACTTTAGTGGAAGTGAAGGTGCTATGTCCCTAGAATAAAGTCTAGTAATATAGGATATTACATATACAAATACTGCCACATGTTACTTTCAGTTTTGAAGATATTGCAGGGCCTAAGGAAAACATCTTGCAATCCTTGAGCATAGATGAGTTGCAGTTGATTTCAAAAAATATATGGGAAATCACTTTTTTAAAATAAACTTACAAAATATAGAGATATCAATGATGATTCAAATAAATTTGGGGAAAAAAGAAACACGAGCCAAAACTCCAGGGTGTAGATGAAAGACAATATGACCAGCTAGATTTCAAATAAGGAAAATTAGTTTTAGAGCTACCCTCCACCATCAGCATGGGGCAAATGTTACAAAATATTCAGCATTTTACTAAGAAGAGAAATTAATTTTGTCACATTTGGTGAATTTTGGTGATTTTTTTGGTTGATTCTCTTGGGTTAGGCAATTTTTGGGACCCCATTAAACTGTAGCACCTCTGTGGAAATAAGCAAAAGAACGTCGATGATCCAACACGTTTGTCTCCTCCAAAGTTAAGGACAAGATAAGCAATTGAAGATAAGAAACACAATTTAGCAGCAACATGACAGGCAATAAATTGTTTGCACAGACAGGAATAAAGGACATAAAGAAGATAACTTTTTTATGTACCTTTCTCTTTTCCAACAAAAATTATGTTGCAAGCAATGGAACCCATCCAACCATATTAGAAATGGGCTTTCTTTGTATAGTTTTAAAAGATCTTGCTCAAATATACCTGAAGGTTACCTCTGCTGTAACTCAGTATTATGATGGCAGATTCAGTAACACAAATGTAAACTTTTCAACCAAACATCCCACTACAAATCACCTAAATTGATGTTTTGACATCCTAAAGTCTTTATCTACTTTTTTTTTATAAGGTTTCTATAAAATGTGAGGAAGCTGTCAATGCCAAGGATGCTGCAGCTTTCAAGGATACAGTAGATTTTTAGCATTATATTATTCATTTAACTAGTTCATTATAAACCACTTTGTTTGCTTGAATGCAAAGTTGGAGATAATAGTGTCAGCAAACACCTGACATTTAGTAGTTATACTTGTCATACTTTGCTGCTATTTTATAGTAGTTGAATCTACTACTGTGCAAAAAGAGACCAGGGAGAAAAAAAGGTTGATACAGACAATGAGAGAAACCCAGCTTTGGAGCTCTCCAAACAATTGAAAATTTTCAGAAGTGGAGGATGGGAATAAGACAGAGAAGCATAAATAGAAAACAAGGAGCCCTCTGATGTTTTTAACAATTAATAGATTTATTTATCACTTGAGTTTCATTGGCAAAATCCCACTTATGCATCTGGGGTGGGAGTGCAAAAACTAAGTCCCCTGAAACACCATGTCCTGGAATAAGGGGATACCCAGAAGTGAGGGTGCATCTTTACAGCCTCTAACACAGAATAAAAAGCCCCCAAATTCTGAGTTAGTATCTTTATTCCTTTGAAAGAAAGGAGAAAGTTGTAAATAAAGCACACAGTAATCAAGACTACTTTAAATAACTGTTATTCAGTGGAAGAAATTATTTTACAGTGTAGATAACAATCAGACAGCTAAACAAAATCTTTAAATAAAACAAACAAACAAAAAAGTTTTTTTGAAAGGTAAAGCTCTGTGATATTAACAAAGGATAAAATTTTCAAAACCACTTAAGACCCATTGGAGATTCCAACTCTTAAATCTCCATAGACAACTTTAAAAACTGTTACCGAATGTGCACAACCATTTAAATAATTTTGAAAAAAACATCCTTGGATAATTTGTTGGAAATAAACATTTTAATATGTTGCATAGTATAACAATAAGGGTTTCAGTGTTTACTGGTATATTTTAGTGTCATTAAAATTAGTAATGGAACATTTTCAAGAATCACAACATAGAAATCAGCTCCTTTTTCATTCTATGACAACTTCAAGAAGAGAGAAAACTGAAGAGATTTCCTAAGTGGAAAGAATATTTAAAATTAAAATTAAATTTGGTGAACATGACATAATTAAAATTGAGTCACATATTTTATGTTTTTTTCTTTTAAAACTTTAGCCTGAAATAAAATTAGTATATTCCTTTCCATTGTTGCGCATTTAGATTTATAAACTAATTTTACTCAAAACCTGAGGTTAGATCTACACTGACAGCGGCAAATTCACTTCTGTCAGATCTATTTATCTGCTTTAATTGAGTTGTCAGTAAAAACACACTCAATTGATCTGGAAGCTGATCTAATAGAACAATCTCCTCAGGTGGTATAGCACTATGTCAATGAAAATACATTTCTCATTGGTATAGCACAATGGAGATGGTGCATAGCAGATAAGTTACACTATGCATAAATCCTTATTTTTGCAAAACTCCCACTGACTTCAAAGGGCTCTTAGACTCTTGAGGAACTAAAGATTTGTCTATTTTTAGATACATTCCACATGTTTTTGCTTGAAAGTTGTAACCAAACCAAATGATTTTAAAAACAAACAAACAAACAAACAAATGACAACAGCAACAACAATAATAATTAGTGTAGGATAATTTTTTAAAAATATATGATTGATAGATTTGATTACTATTTTTTTAAATTTATTTTTTCATCAGCTGAGGATTGGGTGTTCCAGGAAACACATTACTTCAAATTAATTATCATAACTATTTAATGAAGAAATTTAACATACTTAATTAATTGTTTTTAAACATTTTGAGATATTGAAATAGTCAATACAGAATGAATAATATTTAATCCCAATGCCACACATAATACAATAAACCTATAGCAAAATACATACATATACACACAGAGAAACTCACAGGCATAAAGTGATGTTTTATTGACACTTCTTATTTTGAACAGCTTTCCTGGAGATATGCTGCCCTCTAAGGCTGTGCATGTGAAATTTCAAGCCTAAATACTAAAATATTGAAAATCTTATAAAATAGCCTAATTTTATAAGAATTCCAGGCTAATTTCTATCAGAAAATAATTCCATAATTTTCGATAAGCACTCAAACTGAACTGTCAAATCTTTTAAATTTCCTTTCCATTGTAATAATAAATTCCATACTGGAGCTATTTTAGATGTGCATGAAACTCCTTATTTGAGACAATTTAAACATGTCTCAAAACATTTCCTTTACTAAGAAACATGCTGGTATGCCCAATCCTGCCATCCTTATTTTACAAATAGTCTGATTTAAATCCATGGAATTACACTCTAACTAATAGTGGCAGAATTTGGCCTTATATACTTTGTGAAGGGGAATTTTTTTTTCCTTGTCTGTCTCACAAACCAATATATATATACAAATGGCAGTTGAGCTAGGGTTACCAACCCCCTGGGATTGTCCTGGAGTCTGCAGAAATTAAAGATTAACATTTAATTAAAGATTACGTTATGTGATTAAACTTCCTGGAATATGTCCAATCAAAAATGACAATCCTAGATGCAGCTTATGGTTTTATTTTTTATCACTTTTGCATCAAATTGTCTGCCAAAAATTTCTTCATTTTTATGTTCACTATTTAATTTGCTTACCTCACACACCAGCCTCACTCCTTAATCACAATCGTCTAGCGTCCATAGGAAAAAAAAGGATCCTTATTACTCTTCAGTGGCTCTTTGTTAACATTCTCATTTTGGCCTTTTGGAATTTTCCCTCATCCACCTCTGTCTCCTTGCACTCAACATTATCCATTCATCCTGATGATGTAGTGGTATAGTTAGAGAAATCTGAGGCATTTTCAAGTTCACTAAATCTTTCTGGCTATCATTTGCATTTCTTTTAAATAAGTTAATAATTCTCAAACTCCTCTTTTCCTTTTGCACAGATTGAAATCTCCGCTATCTGTTGAGCCTGATCCAAACTCCGCTGTCACTAAATGGAACTCCTATTGGCTTTTCTAGCTCATTTCTGAGGTAATTTAGAAACCTACAATGGATTTTTCAAAGCCACAAAGAAGAGGGAGGAGTCTTATGTCTATTAAAAGTCAAGGGGAGGTGAGCACCTAAGACTTTGAATATTTCCCCCTTGCTGATTGCTTTCATAAGTTTTATATTATTTAATACCATCAAAAGGAAAAAAAATATGCGGATTGGTATAAACCTCATTAAATGGGCTCTTGAAGGGGAATACCATCTATTGAAATGCACAGCTGGAAGCAAAGAATCAGATAGTTTAGTGGAGGAATGAGTGACTCTTAGCTATGTCTACACCAAGGAATCCTAGTTCAAGCTAGTTAGTTCGAATGAATTAGTTCAAACTATTTAGTTCAAACTAACTTAGTTCAAATTAGCATGTCCCCAGCAGAAACCTAAGTCAAACTAGGATGTCCATACACAGACACTTGCTGGGTTGGCTTAGGAGGAGGGCATCCTGGGAAGTGTGGCAACATGGCATCCAAGAAAGCCCATTCCCCCAGCCAGTCCCAGAAAAATAGGAAGGAACCCCAGTCCTGTGCCCATAGTGGCTGGCAACAGGCAGAACGAGGAGCTCATAGACCACACTCAGGTCACACAAGGTGCCAGAGGGGTGCCTAGCACCTGCTATACACTGCCCAGTACTCTCATTGCCAGAGGCCCCAGAGGACTAAGGGGGCCTGAGGCAGATTCGATGGGAGGGGCCCGCTCACTGTTCCATACATACAATTCATACCATCTCTGCCCACCCCCAGGTCTCCTCCTATCTCAGATCACTCCAGCCACCTTCCCAGTTACCAAGCCCCTTTGGTTTACCCAGCCCCAATGTTCCCTGGGACCTATAGAGACAGAACCTGAGGCAGAGGGCCCCCTCTTTGCTAGAGGTCTTGGTCAAGTTGCCCCTGTGTCCCCTCCCACTTTCTAGATGGCCTTGATCATCATCTGGAGCATGCTCTTCCTGGACCCTGACAGTGCAGAGGCAGGCAGTAGCACCACCACCATGTTGGCCGGGTAAGCTGCCGTGCTCACAGTGGTGCCCTCTCTGTCCCTTCACTTTAAGGCACAATGGAGGGGCCTCCTGATGCACCTGCACCTTGCTGAGCACATCATCCCTGACATTGTCAGCACCTGCTGTGTGCCAAATGATAGCTGTGAACTGTGGGGGGGGCAGAAAGGGTTCCCCATATCTGGGCGTCCCAAGCTGAATGCCTTGCCAGGCAGGTCGAGCAGGCGGATGCCATGCCTCAGATGCAGCAGACCCAGCAGTGATTGGTCAACATCCCAGACATGCTCAAGAACAACTTCCTCAGTGAGGATCGCTGAGGGCTGGATCCACTACCAGGCACATTCACCTTTCCCAGCCAGCCCATGCCTGAGCTTCCTTAGTCCAGAATAATTTGCTAGTGTAGACATAACCTTAGAGTTCCTAGAATATTTGAACTTGGAAAAATATGGACTTAGTTATATAGATAGCTATTAGCCATGAATTTAAGGTTGAAGAATATCTCAAATGAAAGGTCACCTGCATATGATTGATCTTAAATATATGAACAAATATGTTCATATTCTGGTTTAATGAGAACATTAACAACATTACTGTAATGAATTGTCATTTCCACCAGGTAAGAGTCTTGCAATACAGTAAAACAAGAAAAAACAAACAAACAAACAAAAAAGAAGTCCTGTGTTCCTTTTAGGGTATGACTACACTTAGAATTGAATTTGAATTGATGGCAATCAATCTGAATTCAATTAAGAGTATGGACACCCTTGCTTTCCTCAGTTCGAACTGAGGAACTTGTCTGACTTCAAAATCCAGGTCAATTCAAACCCGGTAGTTCAAATTGACCCAGTGTGGCCATGTCAATTCAAACTCACTGTGATTTCAAATTGACCTTCCTCCCAGGGTGCATGGCACCCTGGAAGGAAGACCAGCCCTTCAGCACCTGAGGCTAGCAGCCTCAAAGGTGCCTCCACCCACCCCAGCCATACTGGAATGAGGGGCAATGGGGTTCCTGTCCCTTGGCTGGGGACAGGGACCCCAGCCCGTGCTCCAGCCCCACTTGCTGGCTGGGAAATTGATCCCCTCCCTGGGTTGCAGCTGTGCTCCTGGGGCTGGGGAAGGAAACCCTGTGTGCACCTTGATCCCTGCTGGCTGCTGCAGGGGTGGGACCCCCATGCACCGGTGGAGCCCTGCTAGCTGCACGAGGGGTCCCTCCCCAGCAAACAGCCCGCAGAGCTCCTGCCGTGTGTAGGGGTTCCTTTCCCCCCAACCAGGCACTGAGTGCAGAAGGGGCAATGGAGAAGGGATTCCCCCAGCCTGCACTAACAGGGCAGCAAGGCTGGGGGAGAAGGGATTCCCCAAGCAGGGGCTGACAGCACAGGGTCAGGGGAATCCTTTCTCCCCTGACCCCACTGTGTTGTGTGTGTGTGTGTGGGGGGGGTGCCTAGGGAAAACATCCCTTTCCAGACTCCTGCCTTCTGAGCCTGGGAAGGGGGAAAGAATTCCCTGCCCAGCTCTAGCTGCAATGGGACTAGAGCTGAGCAGGGGATGCTTTTTCCTGTGTGGGGCTCAGAGTGCTGGAGCCCAGCTGGGGTTTGGGTGGTGGCATGGCCTGTTTTGGGAGCCATGTTGCCACACCTCCCATGGTGCCCCTCCTCCAATTCGAATTATCAAGTCCTCTTCACGGGCATGCTAGTTCGAATTGCAGTTTCTAGTGTGGCCATGTCAATTTGAATTGACTGAATTTGAACTAATAATTATTAGTTCAAATTGACTAGTTTGAATTCAGTCCATTCAAATTAACACTGTAAGTGTAGACATAGCCTTAAAGACTAACACATTTATTTATTGCATGAGCTTTTGTGGGAGAAAATCCCACTTCATCAGATGCTTGATGATAGGGAATGTACAGAACAGAAGGAAAATAAATTCAGGGAAGTGTAAGTAATAGCCATTCTCAGGCAAATTGATAACCGACTAAAGCTTCAGAGGGAAACTGCAGAATTGGAATTCATATGCAGATTTGACACTGTCAGTTTGGGGTTGAATAGAGACTGCTTGTTTGTTTGTTTGTTTGTTTCCCCAATACAGCAGGTGATCTGACTTGACCTCACCTCCCTCTAGATGCTGTTTTCCACTGTTTGAATCTAAACAACAGCTTTAATTTGCTGTAACAGTCTGACCTGATCCTATTAGTTATACTACCCCAAATTTATTTTCTTCCCTCTGTGTAAGTTCCCCATTTTCAAGCATCTGATAAAGTGGGATTTTTTCCCACCAAAGTTCATCTGGGAAATACATTAAAAGCGCCATAGGGCACCTTGTTTTGCTGAACTAGACTAATCCAGATACCCCTTTGGAGCTTGTAACACAGTGGAATCTGAGACTTATGGACACCTTGGGAATGGAGGTTGATTTTTCTGTTGTTGTTCATTCAAAAGTTTTACAACTGAGCACCAACTTACAAAAGTATGACACTCTTCTATGTAGAAGAAAAATACTTCTTTCTTTTTATGTTTTTTATAAGTTTATATTTACCACAATACTGTTTTTTTAACCCCTTGTTTCTTTTTGGCTGTGTTCACACGCACAGGGTTGTTTCGAAACAACACCTTATTTCGAAATATATTATTTCGAATTAACAAAATGTTAATTCGAAATAATAAAAAAAGCGGGAAACGAAATAGCAAGTTCACTGTGTGAACATGCTATTTCGTTACCCCTGGGGGTGAGCCGCTGCTGGCTCACCCTGCAGCCCCAGAAAGGGGGCTGCAGGCACCAGCAGGGGGTGAGATGCTGCGGGGTGGCTCAGCCCCCCGCCAGAGCTGCCCCCAGACCCCGCCAGCGGGTCCGGGGCGCCGGGCT
>ML681993.1:22248771-22261541 GCA_007922195.1 Podocnemis expansa
TTTTTTTTGTTTCGAAACAACGAGGTTGTTTCGAAACAAAAGTGCCCTGTGAACACAGCCTTTGTCTCTGCAGCTGCCTCAGTGTGTATTACTAGTTCCAAATGAGGTATGTGGTTGATCGGTCAGCTCATAACTCTGTTCTTTATAACTATGAGGCTCTACAGTATTAAATACCATTTTCTCATTACAACAAACTGGTAAAATAAGCTCTCCACTTGATAAATGTCATTGTCTCATTACCAAAATTAAGGATATAAGGCTTTTCACTTGACACTCTGTTTCCCATTTCAGTAAAGTTAATTTGTGTCCAGAGATACTTTTCTCTGTATTGAATCTTACTATAGCCTTTTTAACAGCCTCATAAATCTAATTATTAGTGTTATTTGGTATACTTAACTGATTATGAAAAAAATTTCATGGCAAAAAATATTAAGAGACCACACATGCTAGAGATAAACAACAGAGGCAAGATAATAGCTCTTTCATCATTATAAAGAGCACCCTGATTATTTATCTAAAGCTTAGTAATGGACTGCTGAATCAATATTTATACTATAAATTATCTGAAATTAAGAAATGTCCATAATTAATTTTTTCTTACTATATGTGTGTCATGAGTCTTGGGGGGGGGGTGCAGTGCATAATTACATTAATTCCACTTTGATTTAAATGAGAGGACATACTTTGTATTTCAGAGACACTGAAAGTTCTCAGTGAAGTCAATGGGATGGCAAAAAGCAATAAACATGCACCTAACTTAAAGCCTTATCCAAAGTCTGCTGAAGCCAATGGTTTTTGAGACCAGTTTTGGTTTCTCTTTACCAGGTAAAAGGCTGTATGAATATAAAAGAGATTTTAAAAGCAGCTGATCTGGTTGGGGAGAATTCTTCCAATACAAATATTGAAGAACACTACTGAAGTCTGCCCTTCCTTGTGAAGTGGTAAATCCCGTGGGTAGAGCTGGGATAGAAGAAATGTGTCAAAACTGCAACACATAATGCTGTGGGCATTTGGGGCTATGATCCTGGAATGTAAGCAGTACTTTACAATGCTGGAATTAGGGGTTAAAGTATAATTTGTTGGCCTTGGAGCCCTCTGGCATGGGTGACCCCCCCACAACATGAGTGGGCCCACCCTCCAGCATGGGTCACCCCCCCCCGGCATGCATGAGCCCCCAATACCGATTCCCAGAACCCACCCCCTGCCCCAGTACCCAGCCCCAGACACACACAAAGCCCTAGCAACCACCACCCAAAGCCTTCACCTCCACTGTTTGCAGGCTGGCTGACTGGTTGGAAGCTGTGTCTGGTCACAAGCTGCTCTGGCCCTGCAGGGGGGAAATTCACAAACTCCCAGCCTGCCACAGCTCTTTGCTGGCTGGGCTTAAGATGCAATGCACTGGAATTCTGCCTTCTGGCTCCTGTAGCTATTTTAGGGGCCCCAGAGCTCTGCATTCTGGTGTGTTCTTCAATTTTTAGGGGGGCCCAGAATGCTGCCTGCCTAAAAATAGGGGGCCCTGGAAATGCCTTCCAGTGCATTCCACCTTACTTTAACCTCTGTCTGAAAACATATCTAGTTACTGGAGAAAGTCAGAAGTAAAAGGATGCAAATACGGCTTAAAGGAACCTGTGATGAGGTGGATACACCCCACATTAGACATCCTCTTTTGGTTTAAGGGAGGCAGAAGCTCTACCCCTTAGCTCCTGCTGGCCATGCTCAGACTGCTGTTCCACTATCAAAGGGAGCAGTTTAGATCAATATGAGCTGACCAGCGAAGGGGGAGGATGTCTGCTGGAAGCTCCTGACATGGAGTTGTATTAGCAACTCCAAGATGTGGGACAGACAGCCTCCAGAGGGAGCCTGGAGGAACAGTTGCACCTTAGCTAGCATCCTGAGGCTACCAGCTACTTGCCACAGACAGCCAACTTTAGGGACCTGAAGGGAAGCCACCAGAAGCCCTCCCAAATGAAAGGAGGGCACGGAGCATGCCTTGCAGAAAGTCATCCCTGACACCCAGGTAGAAAGCAGGGGCGTTGCTGGATAGCAAAAAGACCCGGGGCACAGACCCCTAGGCTCCACCTGTGCTAGACCCCACCCCTGTCATGGGATTCACCCCCAGCTGGCCACACCCACAACAGACTCCACTCCATGTCCCAACAGGACCTACCCTTACCTGGGGCCCCTCTTGAAACTGGAATTCACATGAAATATTTTGAAGTGGGGAAGTTTCACATGAAATGGAAATTTTGGAAGCATGGAGATGTGATGCTTCTGAAAGGAAATATACTCCCTGGGGCCATGCTAGTTGATGACTAAAATTGAAGCTGTCAGTTTCTAGTCAGCAGCTGTCTAGGTACCAGTGCAGTCTGACCATGTAGATTACCATAGATTATCCTGGTCCAGTGTGTTTAGCCTCTGCACCACTCTCCTACCACACAGAGGCCCCATGCCATGTTGTGATACAACAAATCCTTCATACCCATTTGCAAATGAGCAATCATTCACTTCCAGAGTTCCCTACAAATGAATCAAGGTGCTGGAAATTTCCTCTTAAAAGCTCACAGACCATGTGAGGAGGACATATAAAGATTCTTTTCCTTTGACAAGGCATATCATTCCCTATCTCCTACAGGTTTCTGTTGCTAAACATCAGGAGTCAGGGAGATCAGAAAATAGGAGTGGGAGGGAGGGTGGTGGATCAGACCATCCCTGGGACTTCCAGTCAACTGGTTCAGGTTCTCCAGGTACTGGAGAAGTGGATGGCATCTGGGTGGCCAGATGAGAGATGACACCCTGCTGACCCACACTGAAGACACCTACTGCTGCAGTTCTCAAACTTTTAAAATAGAGCCCACACCTCCCCTGAACTTTGCTGTAATGTTTGCCCTCCACTTTGAGTGGCAGCATGAGATTGTGGAGCAGGGGAGTAGAGGGATGGCAGCACAGCAGCTGCAATTGGCCATGTTGGGCTGCTTATGCCACATAGCAGGAAATTTAAAAAGGCTCTGACCCTCTCCCAGGTTCCAGGTATATGCAACCCAGGTAGGGGAAGTTGAGGAACTCATGAGGCAAGCAGGCAGGCTGGCTGGGGCTGCCAGTGTGGTGCCACAAGGAGGGTCACACCAAACTGGCAGCAACAGCCTGGCTGCCTGCCTTCTGCCTCCCTTTCAAATATCCAAAGAGAACACAACAAACGGTATGTCTACACTATAAAAGCAAAGTTGACTTTATTAAGTTGACTTAATAAAGTCTACTTAAAGTTGACTTTAAGGAGACCTTATTAAGTCGACTTAGTGAGTACACACTACATTAAGTCGACTTTATAAAGTCGACTTTAAATGGGTGTCCTGGCTTAGTTTGTCTTAATAAAATCAAATTAATAGTCCCACTGCACTAAGTCGACTTCATTAAGTCAACTTAGTTAGTCCACATTGCCTTAAGTCAACTTAATAAAGTCGACTTAATGGTAAAGTGGACTTTATAAGTAGACCTTATAAAGTCGACTTTACTGGACCCTAAAGTCGACTTTATTGCCCTGCAGTGTAGACAAGGCTCTGTTTAAGTTGACTTAAGGGCCCTTAAGTTGACTCAAACACATAGTGTAGACGTACCCAAAGTGAACTGAAAACAAGGCAGGGAAGCTTCCTGCAGTATTCCTCCCACCCTGCCCTTAGCTCCTGCCAGACTCCTAGTCCCGCTCCTGGGGAAACAAAGCAGAGAGGATTTAGCAGCAAACATGAGTAAGCCTACTCTTACAGGAAAGAGAGAGTCCAAACCAAAAATACAGCATTACTGGGACCACACTATCCAATACAAGACAGACAATATTACAGGAATTCACAATAAAGTACAACAAGAAGACAATGTACAACAAGCAAGGAGTCTAGTGGCACTTTCAAAGAGTAACAAAGTTATTGCTAGAGCTTTTGTGGATGAAATCTCACTTTGTCAGACACTTGAAAATGGTTTCAAAATGGGATTTCGCTCATGTGATAAATCAATGTGTTACTCTTTAAAAGTACCACAGGACTTTTTTCTATTTTTACTAAATTAGACTAACATGGCTACCCCCCTTGAACTTTTCAGTAAAAGGATGGTTAACTTTGTGGCACGCTGCCTGGTAGGTGTACTTATCCTGTATACAATTCATAGGAGGACAAAACTGAAGAGCAGAATAAATAGTGTTTGCAGTCTGAAGAGTGATTATGTGACAATGACACTCACTCACTCAAAGTGGTCTGCTCTTCAGGGTATTCATTTTCTTTAGTGGCAAAAGTAAGTTTTATTGTTTGTATTCTTGTTTGCCCTGCAGATGAAACTCCAATTAGATAGAAGGTGTTGGATTCTTTTCTCTCTTGGTCATCACTGGCAAAATATTCCTACGTACATCCTGTATGCAACCGAATGTAATGGGACTGTTTACTTGTTTAAAGCCCCCTACTTACCCTTGCCCCCAAGCTCCCAAGCCCCTTCTGAGCCTATTGTTCCTCCTTCCCATACTGACAGGTTCTTCAGAGTGTACCTAGACCTCACCTGGCTTCCAATACAAACCTCTGCCCCTGGGCTAGTCCCCCTTCTTGCTCACCACTCACTTGGCTCCCTATGGCTGCAATTCACTCCCAACCCACCTGAAGTCTAAGTTGGATCCTCCACTTTTTTTAATTTTCAATTTTTTTTTTGCATCTTTAGAATTATTTGCTAAATTAAAGCACAGGTGCAACTGTATTTACCCACCTACTGAATGTTACAGGTTAGCACTAGCACATGTGCCACTAGCCATTGAATTTGAAAGCCATTGCACTACTCAAGCTAGATGTGACTCAAAGCACAACTTGGCCTGTGCTTTGTGAGAAAGAGACAGAGAAGAATAGAACACAGCAACTTACAGATCTGAGGAGGAGTGGCATTTGGGTTACAAAGGGAAAAAGAAGGTATTTCTTATCTGAGCAAATTTGATACTGGAGAGGATGCTCAAGAGGAACCAGTTTAAATCCAGAATGCCTTTTCTGAGGTTAATTTCAGGAGTTCTATTATAACCCAAATTATATAAACTCGCAAAGTGTTTGGCTTCGAGTTAGGAAGTGGACACAAGAGCCTGTTTTCATATTTGAAACTTTTACTAAAAGGCTACATAAATAAGAAGCATTATTCCACTGTGGCTTTTTCAACAAAGGCCCAAAACTGAAGCACATAACTTACACAGACATGTCAGCTCTTGCAAATTTATTATGAATGATATTATTGGTAGGTAAAACCTCACTCATGATCTCCCAACAGAAATCTCAAATCTCAGGAATCTTTTTCCCGGGCCCAGTCTGCTAATGTTTGCTCAGTCTCCTGTAGCAACAATATAAGGACAGAGATAAAATCAATAGAATTTACCTTTAAGTCATCTGTTAGGCAACACTGTGTATCTGTTCTTTAATATCACAACTAAAATATTTAACTCAGTTTAATAGACATTATAACCAATATTTAACAAAGCTCCATATCATAAATTTGGAACTCATCTTATATTCTTGGTGAAATTTCTTTTAGATGTAACACTGTGTAACTTCATTTAAATATGTATGAAAAAGATGTGTGAATGAAGGGTCTATGTGGTGGGATCAATTGACACCAGCCTGTCCTGATGAAATGCAGCTGGGCCCTAGAGGCCTATGGACACCCTCCCATTCACACCCAGGGCCCAGAAGCCTAGGGGTAGCCTCCTGAGTCTCACCTGGGCTCCAGAGACCAAAGGACATGCCCACCAGTCCCACATGGGCCCCTGAGGTTTGGAGCCCGCTGCCCATCCCACCCATGGCCTGGAAGCCTATAGGCACCCCCCACAGCTCCACCTGGGTCCCAAAGGCCTGGGGGGAATCCCCCCCCCCAACCTGGGGACCAGAGGCCCAGTGACTAATTCCCTGCTTCCACCAGGGAGCTGGAGCCCATTCAGACAAGCTCCCTTTGGCCCCAGTCAGCCCTTCCTTTCCCCCCCACCTGACCGGGGTCTTCATCCGCCCACCTAGCACCTACCTGCTCTGTCCTCCAGAGGGGAGCTGGTGCTGAAGCTGCAGCTGCTGGGCAGACAGGAGGGTTTGAAACTCCTTCCATTTCTCTCCCCTTTCTGAGTCACAGACATGGCTGCAGCACCTGGGTGGGGAGGAGCAGCAGCAGCTCAGAGGCTTAGTGAACTTTCTCTCCCAGCACTGCTGGGGATTGGCCAGCTTTCCCTGTGCTGACACTGGCGGCCAAGGGAAAACACTTCGGGCACTGCCGAGGAGATTCGCGGCACAGGCCCTGCGTGCCCAGTGCCAGCGATGCCTCTTGTAGAAAGTAGTCCAGGGGGCCTGAAGGGTTGAGCACTCAGTTTGTTTTGTACAGATCTCTGCTGAATCAGTGCCCATACCCACTTGAGCGGAAGGGACTGAGCCTCCTTGGGCACTGTACTCCATACAAGACATCAGAGGCGGCTTTTGGGGTAAGCAAAGCAGGCGGTGGCCTAGGGCCCTGTAGCTCTAAGGGGGCCCCGTAGCAGCCTCCTTCTTCACTTAGCCCAGTGCTGGTGGGGTGGTGGGGAAGTGGAGGGTGCCAGACCACCAGGACCAGCTTTGCCACCTGCCTGCCAGACTGGCCTCTCTCCAGTAGTGGCAGAGCAGCGCTCTCCATCTAACCCCAGCCAGCCGCACATCCCCAGGGCTCCCCAGGGAGGAGAGCAGCCAGTGTGGTGCTGTGGCTTGCCAGGAGTGGGGGTGCCTGGAACAGCATGCTCTGAAGAGTTTGGCTGCTTCAGCCTGGGCCACCACAAGCCTGGAAGTAGCCAGAACTCTTTGGAGTGACCACTCCAGGGGGCCCCACTCCTTGCAAGCTGCAGCGCCACGCCAGCCATTCTCTTCCCTCCCCCTGCGGATGCACAGCTGGCTAGGAGTAGGCAAGGAGTGCTGGCAGGTGGGTGGCAAAACTTTTGAACCTGGCGGTCCGTGCCCCCCTGCTCCCTTGTCCTTGGGACTCTGGCGGAGGTGGCTAGAGTAGCAGCGGGGGCCCAGAGCACCAGTGAGGGCAGCATTGAGGGCCCACAGGGGGCCCCATAAAGGGCCTTTGCCTAGGGCCCCCAATTGGCTAATGCCACCTCTGAAAGACACCTACTGGCTCTGTGGCCACTAAGTCATGCTGCCCTGACCTGAAGGCTGCTTGTTGACTCTGTGGCTGCTGGGTTATGCTGCCCCAGTCTGAGGGCTGTACTGAATTTAGAAGAGATTGCAGGGACACCCTCTCTCCTCATGCACTTTGTACTTTCCCCACCAGGGGTCTTTAGAAAGGGTTTACCATGTGACAGGACCCACGTCCCATTTTCTTGTGGATTTGAGTTCAGAGCAGTATCACAAAGAAGTGCAGCACACAATCTTATTCAATAGGAATATTTCCAGTGTCTTCAGCAGGCTTTGGTTCTTAAGTGAAAATCCAGCAATCAGATGCATGATACTTGCACCTGGGCAGAAGTCAATGAGATTTTTGCATATGCTAAAATATTTTGCAATATAATGCCTGAGGTTTTCAGAAACTTCTGGAGGTTTTATGAAATACTACCCTCTCAATTTTTCCCACTTCTTCCTTACTTCCAGTAAATTTGGCAATCCAATTGGAAGTACGTAACCAATCTATTTTTTTTCCTTTTTCTTCTAGACCTCTATAAATTGAATGCATATATTATCAGCCTGCGATAAGAAGGTCAGTGAAACAAACAGAATACCATACAACATATGGCCTATTGCTTAGGGTTACCAACATATTTAAACAATTATCTTTAGTTAGTGGAATGCAAGAAGTATAGTAAGACACGGAGTTTAGTGGTGTAATTCATATGCCTAAATAAAAGTAATCTCTTAAAGAGACCTGTTGAGACTGTATGACTATGTCTATACTAACCAATTAGTTCAGACTAAGCAAGTTTAGTACAGACTAATTTAGTCTGTGTCTCCACTAGACGTTGCCTAGTTCAAACTAAGAAATGTCTTAGTTCAAACTAAGCAAAGTTCAGTCTGAACTAATAAGTTCTACTGGTTAGTCCAGACTAAAGTGCTTAGTTCAAACTTTAGGTTATGCTGCGTACAATGTAGACCCTGACTATGGCTTAGTTCGAACTAAAGAAATTCAAACTAAGCCATTAGTTTGAACTAGCCACGCTTTCTAGCTTGAACTAAAAAGTTTGTTTAAACTAGGATGTGTAACTAGTTTGCACTAAAATGCTGTGTTTAGTCTTAACTAACCCATGGTTAGCTCAAACTAACTAGGAACTGCTTAGCTAAACTTTGTAATATAGACATAGCCTGTTACCATTGCTGGGCAGACTTAGCAGTTCAGTGCCAGAAATTTTGGGAAATTGGGTGCAGTAGCTGTAAGCACGCTCCACAAGGTTTCCTGCTGGTGTCATAATCAAATGACATGAGAGCAGCATCCACAGCAGTTGCACTGAGAAGTGCACATATGCTCAGTGTGTGACTGAGAGGAGCTGAGCCAGGAGTGAAGAGCAAGGTGTTTTCTCACTGCTGTGAAGCCTTTTGAAGCAGAGTTTCTTCACATGTGTATGTGACTGAGTACTGGTTAATCAGTGAGCTGACTGGATTCTGATTCCAGCAAAGAGAGTCATCTACATCAGTTGTTGTTAAACTGATCTGCATGGATTTCAACTGAAGATTCCTGCATTTGGTGAAGAAGGAGTTTGTAGAGTTTTAAGGGAGATTATAATCCAATAAGGAGGACAGCATATTCAGAGCTGTATAAGAAGTCTTTATTGAAAGTGAACTAAGAGAGAGAGAGGAGACAGACAGGTTTTCTTAGCACCTAAACAACTCTCCCATTTATCCCATTTAACCCCAATGTCCCTAGGTAGTCCAAAACACCACATATTCCTCCCCCTCTAATGAACCCCCCCCCAGAATAAAGCCTCCCCCCCCCGAAAGAATAAGAACTAAACTAGGAGATGAGGGTAGACTGCCCCATCTCCGGCGAACCCCCGGGGAATTATTCTGCCCCATGAAGAGGGGGTCACCACTAGCTAAAGATCCAGCCGATTAGGAGGCCTTCTGTCGTGAGGTGGATTACGGCGAAATTCTGGTGTGCCCACCCCACAAGGTGGTGGTGGTGGTGGGATCACAGGTACTGGGGAAGTAGCCAGAACTGGAGAGGATGTTGTGTCCGGTTGGTCCAGGGAGACTGAAGGCGTTGAAGGGGTGGCTGGAGCAGGAGAGACAGAAATAGTAGTTTTATGCTCTGATGTTGTATCACCAGTAAAGGTGAAGTCAGATATGTCTGCTGGAGATGCATCTTCTGGGTGGATATGACGGAGAAGCAGCTGATCTACATGCCGTCGCCAAACTAGACCACTCGCTGTCTGGACAGAGTAGGAAACAGGTCCTGTCTGGGCAATGACTGTTGCTGGGACCCATTTAGCTCCTGAAGCATAGTTTCGTGCAAGAACTGGCTGTCCAATACTGAAGGTGCGGCCCTTTGTTCTTGGTGAATGTCTGCTGACCTGGTCCTGCTGTTGGCGTTGAACCACTTGCCGTGTGTCTCGTGGTTTCAACAAATCAAAGCAAGAGTGCAACTGCCGTCCCATCATAAGAAAAGCTGGAGATGCCTTAGTTGTAGCCTGTGGAGTGTTACTGTAGGACAACAAGAAGTTGTCCAGACGCTTATGAAGAGGTGAACGTCCCTTTGCAGATTTTAGAGCTTGCTTCATAGTCTGTACAAACCTTTCAGCAAGTCCATTGGTCGAAGGATGATACGGTGCTGACCTGATGTGATGTATTCCATTGGCCTTCATAAAAGTTTCAAAATCCTGAGAAATGAATTGTGGTCCATTGTCACTCACCAGCTGTTCTGGAAGACCGTAATGACTAAAAAAGCCACGCAGGGTCTGAATAGTGGCTTCCGTAGTAGTGGACTGCATTACCGAGACTTCTGGCCATTTTGAATGGGCATCCACAGCAATTAAAAGCATACATCCTTCAAATGGGCCAGTAAAATCAACATGGATACGTTGCCATGGCCTTTTGGGCCAATCCCATGGGTGAAGAGGTGCCAGCTGAGGTGTGTTCTGGACGCTCTGGCATGAGGTACAAGCTCTAGCCATTTCTTCAATGGCCTTGTCTAAGCCTGGCCACCAGAAATAGCTCCGTGCAATTTCTTTCATATGCACTATGCCACAGTGACTTGAATGGAGCTGTTCCAACAAACGTGGTCTTAATGAAGGTGGGATAATGACACGCATACCCTACAACAAACACCCAGATTGGGTCGATAACTCTGTCCTCCTAGACACATAGGGGCAAAGGTCAGGAGAGACCTGAGAGTCAGGTAAGAACGTTCCATGCATCACGAAATCCATAGCTCGTGAGAGTACTGGGTCAACCCATGTTGCTTTCTTCACTTGAGAAGCCATGATGGGTGTGTTTTCCACCTGTTCAAAGTAAAAGATTCCTTCCTGGCCCAGATCCTGACGGTGTGCCGGTAAGGGTAGCATTGAAAGGCCATCAGCATTGCAATGCAAAGAGGATTGCCTGTACTTGATTTCATATGTGTATCCAGAAAGTATCAATGCCCATCGTTGCATCCGACTAGCAGCCAAATGTGGGATGCCTGTGTGTGGCCCCAAAATTGATGTCAGGTGTTGATGGTCAGTGAGAAGTGTGAACTTTTTTCCCCACAGGTACTGGTAAAATTTCCGAACACCAAAAACAATGCCCAGCACTTCATGTTCAATTTGGGCATAATTAATTTCTGCCTTAGTCAAGGAGCGTGAAGCAAAAGCAATCGGCTTCTCTTCACCAGAAGGCATAATATGTGACAATACAGCCCCAACTCCATAAGGGGAGGCATCACAAGCCAACTGTAGGGGCAAGGATGGGTCAAAATGTGTCAGAACCTTAGAGTTTACCAGTGAGCATTTAGCTTCATTAAATGTAACATCACAGTCTTCAGTCCTGTTCCAGGCCTTTTTTGGCCCCAGAAGCTCATGTAGGGGTTTCAGGAGCGTCGTTAATTGTGGAATAAACTTGTCATAATAGTTTAGTAAGCCTAAAAAAGAGCGAAGTTGGCTTACATTCTGAGGTAGTGGAGCATCCACAATAGCCTTAACCTTGGCTGGAGACTTATGGAGACCATCAGCATCAATTATATGTCCTAAATATTCAACTGAGGGCTGGAAAAACTTACATTTGTCTCGGTGAACACGTAGACCATACTCTTCCAGTCTTTGCAGAGTAGCTTCCAAGTTAGTAAGGTGTCCCTCCTCATTTTTGCCTGTGACCAGGATGTCATCCAGATAGCACTGTACTCCTGATAAACCACTCAAAATCTGATCCATTGCCCTTTGGAACAAAGCTGGGGCTGAAGTAATGCCGAAAGGTAAACGACAGTATCTGTACAACCCCTTATGTGTTACAATTCTCAACAATTCTTGAGATTCTTCTTCAACATGCATCTGTAAGTACGCTTGACTCAAATCAATCTTGCTAAATTTTTGTCCTCCAGCCAGACCTGCAAAGATGTCCTCAATGCGGGGAAGAGGATATTGTTCTGCACATAACACTGGGTTGACAGTGACCTTGAAATCTCCACAAATCCGAATGGAGCCATCCTTCTTCACTATTGGGACAATGGGTGTCGCCCACTGACTGTGAGTAACTGGCACCAAGACTCCCTCTTTGACTAACCGCTCCAAGTTTTCTTCCACCTTGGGTCTGATGGCAAATGGCACCATCCTGGCCTTCACACATTTTGGTCGGCAATCAGGCTTTATATTTAAGTTCACAGTGATTCCCTTCATACTGCCTAAGTCTTCACCAAAAACAGCAGCATGTTTCGTTAGTATTGCTGCTAGATTCATTTCTTCTTTAGTCAATTGATGCACTTGTGACCAATCGAGTTGGATTTTCCTGATCCAAGATCTTCCCATTAGGGCTGGGTAATTCCCTTTTACCACAAACAGTGGTAACTTTATGGTCTGTCCATTGAGTTCTACTTTCACATCAATAGTACCCAACAGGGGAACAGTCTCTCCAGTATATGTCTTCAAAACGACTACTGTCGGCTTAAGTGGCAGATGTCTAAAGTCCTTCTCATACACAAGGTTAGAAACTAATGAAACTGCTGCACCAGTGTCCAGTTCCATGCGTGTAGGTTTGCCTTCTAACACAGTTGTTACCCAGAATTTACGTGGGCCAGCTGTTATAGACAAAACATGGATGGAATCTTCATCTTCCAATTGGGCATCACTATGATCACCAGTATTCTGCTCTACTGCATGCAGAATTTCCCTCTTAGTCCGCCAACCCAACGGCCCATTTTTGTCAGGTCTGCCACTTCTGTTCTGCTCACCCTTCCTTTGTTTGCAGGCACGTTCAATGTGCCCTCTCTTACCACATTGTCGACACAGTAGTTCTTTAAACCGGCACTCTGATGCGAGGTGGTCCTGCTTCCCACACCGGTAACATTCTTGTCTCCCCCATGCCCTGGGAGCAGATTGTAGGGATACTTTACGGACACTGACCCCGATCTGTTGCATGTCTTGGGTGACGTGTTCCATGGAGGCTGCAATTTCCACAGCCTTCTGCAAGGTGAGTTGACCTTCGGTCAATAGGCATTTTCGTGTTGATTCACTGTGCAGGCCACACACCAGCCTGTCATGAAGCATTTCCTCTAACATGTTCTTGAAGTCACAGTGTGCTGCCAGCTTCTGCAGAGCTGCTACAAATTGTACAACTGATTCACCTTCCTCTTGGTTC
>ML681993.1:22266541-22325197 GCA_007922195.1 Podocnemis expansa
CCCCCCCCCCCAGTCTGCAGCTTTGGGGACCCTCACCCAGAGGCTGGCCCAAGCAAGGTGGGTAGGTCATCAGGCCTCTAGCCATAGAGGATGGGATTATCTGCTTGGCAGGGATCCAATCTCATCCGGCTCTCTACTTCCAGGGAGGCACATCCTTCCTCTATGGAAGCTCAGCTCCTACTGAGCTGCCAGGCTAAGATTTTATATTTCCTGCTCCTTTCTTGGCTCCACCCCTCTACTTCTGGGGCCAGAGCCCTGTAGTTCCCAAGCCTCTCCAGAAGGAGCATTCAGGCCCTTCCTCGGACCCCAGCTCTGAGGGAAGCCACAGTTTCCGTGTTACGCCACAGAGACCAAAGGAGGGGAAATGCATGCTCTTTTCAATATAGACAGGCATTGCAAGATTTAATGGACTTTACATAGGAAGTTTCCTATTAGTTAAGGTTAATAAGGGTATCGTTGTCATTTGACCAATATACCTGTAAAGGGAAGCATAGGGGTGCACAGCTTATGCTATCCATGAGTTCCCTCTATAGTACATGACAGCACAGGAGAAAGGGTAAACTTTGTGGTGGCTCTGGTACTAGTGGTGCTGATTGGGGAGGGTAGAACATTCTCTTCAAAATTTTTCCACTTGTTCCATGTTCCATAAATTGAAGAGCTAGAGCATAGGCTGTGGACTCGTGCCTAGCCTGACCTCATTTAAACAGTTATTCTGTACTAAATCAGTACAGCTGCTTCCAGAGAGGTGCAGAGTAGTGACCCAGCTGCATGGTCATAGTAACATTAAAATATGACCTAGATACCCTTCAGTAGTGGGTAACAGCTGGGCCACATTAAATTAAATATTGGAAGCTGGCACACAGGCTTGCAATACCACTGAATCTTGACCGAGTTGCCTCGGTCTCTGTACAATATTGCAATCTGTAGTTAGATAAATTTTTGCAATATCCATTTTGTTTCCAAGGGTTTTGCATCTATTTTGTACTCCCTTCTTTATGAACATCAGTGCTTTTATTGCCAGAGGCAGGAAGACCTGCAATCTGCTGAGTAACCAGATTCCATAATGAATTTATAAAATAGCATTGAGGGCTGTACATTTCGGTGAAAGTGGTGTGTGTACCTCAAAAACGAAGACATCAGACCAAGATTATAAAGCAGTGAAGAAGAAAACTTATAGAATCACAGAAACTGGAAGGGACCAGGGGAGGTCATCGAGTCCAATCCCCTGCACTCATGTCAGGATAACGTACCCTTTTAAACTATCTGTGACAGATTCTTGTCCAACCTGCTTCTGGTAACTTCCAGTGATGGAGATTCCACAACCTGCCTAAGTAAAACTTATACCAATTGTAAATCACCCTGAAAGACAGGAATTTTTTTTCCTAATGTCCAACCTAAACCTCTTTTGCTGTAATTTAAGCCCATTGTTTCTTGTCCTATAATCAGCAGTTAAGGAGAGCAATTTTTCTCTCTCCTTGTCTTGACAGCCTTTCAGGTACCTGAGAATGGTCATAGTATCTCCTTTACTCCAGACTCCACAAACCCAGCTCTTTCAATCTTCCCTCTTAAAAAATCTATGTTGACTATTACTTAGCACCTTATTCTGTTCTAGATATTTGCTAATAGATTCCTTAATTATTTGGCCAATTATTTTTCCTGATACAGAGGTTAAACTGACTGGACTATAGTTTCCTGGGTTGTCCTTATTTTCTTTTTTATAGATGGGCACTATATGTTATTGGCTCTTTTCCTGTCCCCTGTGACATCTCCATGATTTCTCAAAGATAATAACCAGTGACTCAGATATCTCCACGGTAAGCTCCTTGAGTATTCTAGGGCGCATATCATCAGGCCCTGGTGAACTGAAGACATCTAACTTGTCTAGGAATTTTTTAACTTGTTCTCTCCCTGTTTTAGCTTTTGATCCTGTCATGTTTTTAATGCCCTCCCCTTTTTCAAGCATCCAGTCACCACCATCCTTCTTGGTGAAGACCAGAACAAAGAAATCATTTAGTTCAGTGGTTCCCAACCTGTGGTCCGCAGACCCCTGGGGGGGGGGCACAGAGTGGGTCCAGAGTGTCCATGGACAAGTTGGGAGCTGGGGCTGAATGCCACCAAGGTCTGTGGAGACCCTGGCTTCTGGTTGGCAGGAAACTTCCTCCAGGCAGGGAGTTTTTAAAACTCCCACCTCCTGAACATGCTTAGACCATGCTAAGGAGAATAGCCTGGGGGGGGGGGGATGGGGTGCAGCTCCTCCCGCCAGGTAACAGGTGCGCGGGAAGAGTTCCTGGGGAGGCATGGGGGGAACCAAGGAGGGGGTCAGAGAATGGGTGGGGGGGAATATTCAGAGGAAGACCAGGGACAGGGAGGCTCTCCCAGAAAGGCGGGTGCCACATTCTGTCAGTGGGTGCTCAATCCCACCTGCAGAGGCTCCCCCAGAGTGGCAAAGGCCACATTCTGCTGACAGAGGCTCCCCTGGAGCTGTGGGAGGTGCATTCTGCCAGCAGAGGCTGGATCCCAGGGGGGCCACAGAGTTTTTCTTAATAAAAAAGGGGTCCCCAGCCTGGAAAAGGTTGGGAACCACTGATTTAGGATATGTCCACACAGGCTTCTTATTTTGAAACAACAGAGGTTGTTTTGAAATAAGAAGCAGCATGTCCACACGACGGGTCACGTTAATTCGGGCCATTATTTCTAAACCATTAAACCTCACATCTAATTGAAATAGCCGTTGTTTCAAAATGTTTGTTTCAAAACAACAGCGTTCGGACACATTGTTTCAAAACAACACCATTGTTTCAAAACAACTGTTTCGAAACAACATGTCCTAACAGCCTTGTTTCAAAATAACCATTTCAAAACAACGACTATTTTGAAAGCAGGCTTTCCCTTAATTCAAATTAACAAACTGTTAATTTGAATAAACTTATTTCAAAATAAGGACTTTATTTTGAAATAACTCATTTTGAAATGGGTTATTTCAAAATAATGATGGATATATGGACATAGCCTTAGTTCCTCTGCCATTTCCATGTTTTCTACAATTATTTTTCCTTCTTTATTGCGTAATGGTCTTATGCTGCCCTTGGTCTTCCTCTTGTTTCTAATGTATTCCAAAAAAGTAGTTCTTTATGCCTTCAGGTAGGTTGATCTCAGTTTGTGCCTTGGGCTTTCTGATTTGTCCACTTCATACTTGTGTTACTTGTTTATAGTCATCCTTTATGATTTGTCCTAGCTTCCACTTTTTGTTGGTCTCTTTCTTTATTTTTAGATGATTGAAAATCTCCTAGTTAAGCAATATTCTCTTGTCATACTTCCTATTCTTCCTATGTGTTGGAATAGTTTGTTCTTATGTCCTTAATTGTCACTTTGAAAAACTGCCAACTGTCTTCAGTTGTTTTTCCTCTTAGACATGCTTCACATGGGATCCTACCTACCAACTCTGTGAATGAGCTGAAGTCTGCTTTCTTGAAATCCATTGTCTTTATTTTGGTGTTCTCTCTCCTAACCTTCCTTAAAATCACTAACTTTACCATTTCATGATCACTTTCACCCAAGTTATCTTCCACTTTCAAATTCTCAATCATTTCCCTGTGTATCACTCATTCTGAATCTTCATCCATTCCCATTGTGTTGCTTTTCCTATCTCTCTGGTGTTCTGTACTGATCTTTACTGGTATCTATGGTTCTTACCTGTACTGTAGGTATCAATGGTGATGTACAGATTTATTTTGTTACTTCCTATGGTTATCATTTGGGCCTTGAGTCTACAGTGTATATTTTGTTAAAATCATTGAGCTATTTTCTTGGTACTTCCCCAGATATGTTTTTGATTCTGTTAAATTCTAGTAATTCTGTTACATAAGTAGTTGGACCTGATGGTAGATACTGGAAGGGGTACAAATCTGAGTGTGGAGGGTATATTGATTTGCCTACCATTTCTTCATAAGACCTTTTTGAACTAGTGGGCCTCTGCATAAAAAAAGAAAAAAAGTTCTAATCCTGGCAAACAGTACTGGAAGAGCACAAAGGAGTCCTGGCAACACCATCTCATGTAGTGTGTGGTTAGGAGAGAAGGAAGACTACGTGGATGACCAAGACCTGAGGTAGTGGGGTTCAAATGGAAACTGGATCATGGTCCCTGCTAAATGAAAGAAAGAATGTGAATCCTCCCTTAATGAACATCTGAATTGGTGCCAGTGACCATTCCCCTCCGCCCCCCAGAAAAATCGGAATTGGTTCTACTTTCTGCTACTCCTCCAATACAGGTAGGCAAGGAAAAGCAGACAATAGCAGAAAGAGGGTATAGCGTTGCATTTGTCATTCCTATTGTACCTTCATATAATTCTTGGTCAGTACAGCTATGCATTCCCTTTTAGAGAGGACAGATTGCATTGTCATACTTTTTCTCAGAATTCAGTTTCAGCTGTCGTAAACCATAATAGTTCCAATAAAGTCAACAAAATTATGCTGATTTAAACCAGCTGGAGATTTAGCCTAGACAATCGGGAGCACACATTGACAGCAGTAGCTAAAGATACATAAGTATTTACATTCTAAACCTGTTGTACGGAAGAATTATGCAAAGCTTAAAAGTCTAGCATTCCTTGCAGTACTGCCTAATATACCAGTGCTTCTACTGTTACAGCTGCAACAGTGAAACAATAAGAAATGTCTGGGCACTTTTGTACCCCCTCCTGAAAAATAAAAATAAGTATTTTTAGCTTTGATACCCTCTTAAAAGTCATTTAATGTTCTTTGGTCCTGTGTGATTTTTTCCCCCTCTGAAACCAGATTGGTTCCCTATTCAGAATGAAGTCCAATGCAACCATCAACATTATCTGTCCTTTTTAACAGCAGAATCATGCACAAGTGTAACCCAATTAGCCTCTGAGAATAAAATTAATTACATATTAAGAATGGACATTGGGGCTTTTTCTTTCTAGCAGCATTTATTAGGATTACTGAAAATATGTATTTTTTTAGCATTACCTCTGAATTCATTAGGTGGTGTAAATGTTGTCCTGTACAACATATTCGATAATCATTGACATCATATAATTCTGCAAGCATGAGGACTTGTCATTTAAGAGAAACTGATTTTACATTTCTAATTAAAAATATCAGAAGTTTATATGGTGCATACTGTGGGCATTTTCTATTTCTCTGTATTTCAAGTATGTGGGCTCCATCTTTTGCCTAATTGAAATTCTTAACCACAGGAAGTTGTATTAGGAAAAGTAAAGAATAAGGTTATTTTGTCCTCTCCATGGAGAAAATTAAATAGCTACTGTATAAAAGCATTAGAGATGAGATTCAGAAAAGAAATTGAGGCATCCCATAATAAATTGGTTCCAAGCTAATGTAGGCAGGAAAGTTGGGGTGGGGGGGGCAGATGAGCAAAACTCAGAGAAGCAAACAAGGAAATCGAGGACTGATTTAATCTCTGTGCTGAGGGTATTCTGTGCAAAAGAATGGGAGGAAGCCCTGAAATTGAAATTAATTTACAATCACATTTCTTTCTGACATGCCGAGGAATAAACATACAAACAAGTAATAGTGATCATTTTATTCACAACAATTACACAATATCCTCGTCAAGTTTGAAAATCATAGATAAAAATTCTACCACAATTTAAATAATGTATCACTTATTGTTTGTTTGGGTACTGAGTATAAAGGATATATCCATTATTTTTACAGAGAACTGCTTACAGTGAAAAGTAAAGTTCTGGGAATGTTCAGTGTTGCCCCTCTTTCATCTTTCACTCCTTTCTTCTCCCTCTCCTGCTGTCTTCTGAACAGCTGGTTGATGATTAGCAAAACTTTGACACCACCATATGAAATGGATTTAGTTGTCATTTGAGACAAACAATAATGTTTTCATTTTCACAACACTTTTCATCCAAAGACCACCAAGAGAAAAAGATGGGTTTTATTTTTCCTAACCAGAAACTGAGAGTTTAAGTAACTTGAACAATGAAACAAAGTCAGCTGTAAAGTTAGGTCTAGCGTACTGGTCTCCTGATTTATAATCTCATTTTTTGATCACTAAACCATTCTGCTTCCAAGAGCAGCACTGCTCAAAATAAAGTTATTATAGTGGGCATATTTAAATAGTCCCCTAAGTTAAAAACAAATTTGAGCCATTCCAAAATTATTTCCTTTCTTTAAAATTGGAAAATAGAACATCTCAGATTAGAGGAACTTTTTAAAGGAGCCCACTTTATATATTTAAATTCATTATTCAGCAATGTGAGCATCTCACCACTTGAAACACAAAAGTATTTGTGTGTATATTATACTACAGTACCTGAGCCAAAAATCTATCCTGACAAGGACAGGATTGGATGGATGCAAATGAGACCAGATTTATATTTCCATGTTCAATACTATGGTATTTTTATTTTTACTATGCCTCAGGCAACAGTTATGACTTAGGGATTCATTGTTCTTCCTCTTGCCTCCTCTCAGAAAGTGTGCTGATGTAAACCCGGAGTATAACTATGACAGTATAAGAATGGAGTGACAGAGAGGTGAGTGAGGTATAAATTTCTGTGGTTATGGGGGGGGGGTCTTTGGCTATGTTCACACACACAGTGCTTGTTTCGAAACAAGTTATTTCGAAATAACTTGTTTCAATATAACATGTTATTTCAAAATAACTTGTTTCGAAATAACAAAATGCTGTCCTCGAAATAAGCAAAAAACGGGAATCGAAATAGCGTTTCCACAGTGTGGACTTGCTATTTCGACCCAGGGGCAGTGCAGCATGGGAGGAGTGGCAACATGGCCGCCTCCCTGGGCCACGTCGGCGGCCATGTTGGTAGCCAATCACATAAAAGCCGGCCCTGACCTCACTTCCCTGTCCACCCATGCTAGCAGCACGCCACAAGCCATGGACAGTGCTCGGCTGCCTAGACAGCGCCGTGCAGCACCCAGCCCCTCGGTGCACATGGAGGGTCTCCGGCACTTGTGGGAGACTCTGTTTGCAGACCCCGAGGAGGACTGGCCTCTACCTGAGGAATACATCCAGCTCAGCCGTAGGGCTCAGCTACTGCCCCTGCCCCTCCCCATGTCCCGCCGCATCTGAGCGCGTGAGACCAGCATCGACTGGTGGGAGAGGGTTGTTCTGCGCACCTGGGGCGATGACCTCTGGCGCCAGAACTTCCGTATGAGTAGGACCAGCTTCACCCGCCTGGTGGGCGAACTCGCCCCGCACCTGCACCACAGGGACACCCCCATGAGGCCCGCCGTCCCGGTGGACAAACGAGTGGCCATCGCCCCGTGGAAGCTGGCCACCCCGGAGTCCCACAGGGCAGTGGTGCACCTGTTTGGTGTCGGGAGGTCCACCACCGGCACCATCCTCCTCGAGGTCACCAGGGCCATCAATCACATCCTCCTACGGTGCCTGGTGAGATGCAGGGACCTGCAGGACACCATGCCCGCAATGGCGACCCTTGGCTTTCCAAACTGTGCTGGCATCTTGGACACCACACACATCCCTGTGCGCACCCCAGAGCACAGGGCTGCGGTGTACCACAACCGAAAGGGATACCATTCAGTCATTATGCAGGCCCTTGTGGACCACCAGGGCCTGTTCCACAACTGCTACGTGGGATGGCCAGGGAGGGCCCATGACTCCAGGGTCCTCCGCAACTCCGCCCTGTACCAGGGCATGGAGGTGGGCACCCACTTCCCCCCTCACACCATCCACCTTGGGGGCGTAGAGGTGCCCGTCCTCATACTGGCGGACGCGGCCGACCCCCTGCGGCCCTGGCTAATGCGCCCATACGCTGGGCCACTCGACCCCAGCTAGCAGCTGTTCAATCACCGCCTCGCCCGCTGTCGACAGGTGGTCGAGCGGGCCTTTGGACGCCTCAAGGCCCGTTGGAGGTGCCTGCTAACTCACCTCCACCTCGCTGAGTGGAGCCTGCTGCAAGTCATCGCGGCATGTGCAGTGCTACACAACTTTTGTGAGCAGCAGGGGGGACCCATCCTACTCACATGGGAGGCTGAGGTCCAAGCATTTGCCAGGGACTATGAACAACCAAGCTCCCGGCCAACTCGGAAGCAGCCATCTGCGTGAGCCCTTGCCATCCGCGACGCCCTCCGGCTCGCCTTTGCTGCGGAGGAAGACTGAGGACCAGGCCTTCCCTGCACCAAAACACCATCTCCCCCATCCACCCACAGCCAGCCCGCACCCATCCACCCACACTGCCAACCCCCCCCCCCCCAAGAAAAAACACAGACAACCAAGAATAACGTTCCAGGGGTTTATTCACAATAAGGGAAGGGATGGGGGCGATACGGGATGGGGCAATCTGGGGGGGGTCCGGGGGAGGGAACATGAACTTGGGAGGGGGACTTGGGGGACTTGGGGGAGGGAACATGAACATGCCCACGACTGCCCTCCGCCCGCTGCCTGCGCTGGGGCGGCGATGTGTCCCGGCGACGTCAGGGCGCCAGGCCCTCCGTGAGCTGGCGGATGGCTGCGGCCTGCTCCCAGATGGCAGCTGGCATCCCTGTTGCCAGGAGCTCCAGCGCCCTCGCCGCCCTGTACTTGGTGCCTGCGAGGCGCTCCAGGGCACGGAGCCCAGCCGCCTGCCACTGTGCCTGCTCCCACCTCCAGGCCTGGGTGGCAGCGTGCATGTTCCCGCCGAGCTCCTCCAGGCTCTCCAGGAGCTCACTGCAGGTCCTGGGGGCCCTCCGCCGTCGCCGCGGTGTCCTGGGGCTTGGGCAGTGGGGTCCGGGCGTGGGTGCCGGCCCTTGGGGAGGGGCTCTGTGACGTGCTGCAGGGACGCAAAAAACACAGTTAGCCCCTGCCACCTGCTGGTCCCATCTGTGTGCACCTGTCTGCAGCACACACCTGTGCCCTGACTGTCAGTAGGTCCCAGGATCCCATGGGACATTGCCCTGGGGTAGGGCTCCTGGCCCCCAAAGCCTCGGAAGGAGGCCGGGACAGTACCCGATGAAGGACATTGGAGGACCCCGGGCAAGAAGGTTGTCTGGCTGAGGTAGTCATCAGGGTTTAAGGGGCCCTGGGACACTTTCCCATATACATCGGTATTCTCTGGCAGTCCAGGATCCTTCAGCCCCTCTGGGAAAAAGCCTGACAAACCCCTGTATTTTGACCTGCCTGCCAGACAGAGAATGGGAGGATAAAAAGAAGAACAGAGCAGAAGAAAGGAGACCATGGTATCCTTTTGCCAGACATCTGGGAACCGTACCCTGGAGGCACACATGCTCGTGGTGCCCACAAGGGTGAACTGGACCCAGCCATGCCTTGCACTTGGAGGTCTCCCGAGGCCACTTGCCAGTGGTGTGCCCTGCCTGCTCTCCACCCCACCCAAGATGCTGCTGCATCTTTCCCAGCCAGTCCGTGGCCACCACCCCCCAGCACACAAGGGCCTTTGACCCTGGTGCCACCTGTGTCTGTGGGACCCGTGGCCAGGGGGCCCCTCTGAGCCCATGAACCCTGGGCCCTACCCGCCCCAGTGCCCGGCTCTGGCCTCCACCCGTCCCGGGACCTGCTGGACAGGCCCAGCCCTGTGTGCCTCCGTGGGGGGGGGCATACTTACCCACGGGGGCTCCGGAGGTCCGCCGAGATGTCCTGGAGTCCGACTCGGAGCCTGGGGCGGTGGTGGGCCCCTGCTCGTCTGTGCTGCTCCCCGCCTCTGTGGCCCTGAACAGCTCCGGGGTCGTGGGGCTGGGCTCCGCCGCTGATGGTGGTGCGGCTCAGGGTCCCCCGACAGGTACATCAGAGGCGGCTGCCTCCGGGCCTGATGAGGGGCTCCGATGCCCTCCGGACGTGTCCACAGCTGCAGCGGGGGCACCGCTGGGCTGTGTGCCCAGGAACGCGTCGAGGACCTCAAAAAATGGGCACATGGCCTGGCTGCCAGGCCCCTGAAGTGCCCGGGCATCCCGGGTGCGGGCATACTCCTGGCGGAGCGTTTTTATTTTGCTCCGCACCTGCTCCGTGCTGCGGGGGTGCCCTGCTTCAGACATCGCATCCGCGATGTTGCTATAAATGTCCTGGTTCCGGCGGCTAGCCTGGAACCAGTCCAATATGTCTGGCTGCCGCCAGATGCCCAGGAGGCAAGTTACATCCTCCTGTGTCCATACAGGCGCCCTCCGGCGTCCTGTGGCTGAGGGACCTGGCTGCTGGGCCATGGCTGCCTGCTAGATCCCTGCCTGCCACGCAGCCTAACAGGCACGCCCTGGCAGGAAGTTCCCCCACGGTGCTGTGCACCCTGGGAGGAAGGTCAGCCAGTTATTTCGAAACAACAGTTGTTTTGAAATAACACGGCCATTACAATGGTTGTTTCGAAACAAGTTGTTTCAAAACAACTGTTGTTTCGAAACAGCATGTCCCGTTGGCGTTGTTTCGAAATGTAACAGGGTTTAAGTTATTTCAAAAGGAGCACAGCCATTTCGAAACAAGTGATTTGCTTGTTTCGAAATGGCCGTGCGTCATGTGGCCATGGCACTTCTTATTTTGAAACAACCTCTGTTGTTTCAAAATAAGGAGTGTGTGTGGACATACCCTTTGAGTAACAGTTATAGTTGTTATTCAAGTGTGTCACTCATCATTTCTTTTACAGAGTTTCATACGCTTTCAGATCATTTGACCTTTTAAAGAACTGATCTGGGAAAAAATAAAGAGTTTTAAACAGTTTATCCTATCAGTATCTTCCCACGGATTCTTTCCTTGTAAATATTTCTATCAGTCGATATTTCTAAATGTGTTGAATACCCTTCACTCTTCAAACTGGGTCTTTAACATATTATTAAGAAAATAATATATATGATGATGCAAAATGTTCCTAGTATGCATCTCATTCTTAAAAAATTCAAGATATTGCCCCCCCATGTTTACATTTATCAATTTGACATTCAGACCTATGCTACAAGAACTGATATTTAAATACATCTGCTTTACTGGAAAAAAAAAATATCAGCTCAGTTTTGATAAATCATTTCTGATTTTACTGGTTAGATTGGTTGCTTAAAACTGAACCTATTTTCTCAGCTTTCTGATCATCAAAGGACACCTTGTGACTTTGAATAACACTATTAAAATGGCTTAAGCATTTAGGCACTGCTGGTCTTAGCATTGCAATGCCTAATAGAATAAGAATCCTAAAAGTCATTTTCAAAAGGAATTTAGGTGGTTTTGAAAAGGAAATCAATTAGGTGTTGAAACGCTGAGTGCTGCAGTGACTAAATACCTTTAAAAATCTCAGAAACCAGAGGCTTACTGAAAATCAGTGGAGCATAGGCTCCTAAACATTATAAGCCTTTTTGAAAAAAATTAACCCTGATCTTACATATCTATGCTGGAGTGCGGTGTGTGTGCATAAGAGGTTCCCATCCCCATTGTCCTACATTGCCATATAGGGGATTTCTTTGTGGGAGAGTGAAAACAGCCTTAGCTGAGCCACAGGTCACTATGCAAACATGATACTACATGGACAAGCCTTATCTTTTTTGTAAATGATATAAAATTCTATTCAGAATTGTTCTATCATCCTCCCTGTCCTGCCCCCACTTCTTGGCCATCTGTGCAGGAAAAATGACTATAACTAATGCTGTGTCTCTTAATCCACATAGAATCCTTAAGGGGGAGCTTGCATTTCCTTTATTTTTCCTTGCAAACTGCTTGTTAAGGAATTTGTAGTTATTTCTTTTGTAAAGATAATATGTTTCAAGGTAAAGTTCCTGAACTCTGTGAGTTAAAGCTCTAAATAACAACATGGATGATTATAATTATTTTTACCATATGGTTATTATTATTCATTTTATAATTATTAGTCCAACCAAATAATGCTGTATGGGGAGCTGCTAGAAATGTATGTATTTGTATACTGTTTTGGATAAAAGAATTGTAATGCAACCCTGCTCATTTTCTCTAATATTCCAGAGCTTGACCATGAGCATGGATTGAGAGACAGTTCAGCATGCTGGATATTCCACAATGCCAAGTAACTGGATCGGGAGGGTGGGAAAAGAAAAGGAGTCAAAGGGGACTGGCAGTTCCTGAAAGATGCACTAGATGCTGCACTAGAGGCTCAACTTCAAGCTATTCTGATGGAGAGGAAAAACAGTAGGAGCTGCTGGAGGCCAGTATGGTTGCATGAGGAGCTTTTTAGTTATTTAAAACCCCAAGGGACACATATAGGAAATGAAAGAAGGAACATGTCAGAGAGGATTTTTATATGGAAATATTGAGAGCATGGAGGAACAAAACCTGGAGAGCCTAGGCAAAGACTGAATTACAACTGGCAAGGAATATAGAAACCTGAGGAAGAGGTTCTTCAAGTATTGTAGGTAGAAGAAAAAGATCAGGGACGGTGTGTGTCCACTGCTCAGTGAAGAAAGTCAGCTGGTAATGGAAGAGGATAGGAAGTCAGGGCTGCTCCATACCTACTTTACTTCAGGCTTCTCACAAAAAACTAACAAGCAAGCAAACTAACTAAAACATTTAACCAGATGAATAAAAAAGTAACCATAGCTTCTAAAGGGAAAAGGATTCAGATTAGGATAAGTAAAAAAAAAACAAGTCACAGATCTTCTTATCAAAACTCAATGAATTCAGTAGTGCCTATCCTAGTCTCTCTAGGATGTTGAAGGAATTAGCTGAAGAAATCTCAGAGCAATGGGTAATAATAGGTATAAACTTATAGATGACAGGAGAGGTCCCAAAAGACTGAAAACAGGCTAATGTAGGGACCTTCTTTTTAAGAACAGCAGAAAAGGAGAACCCAAGGATCTATAGGCCAGTCAGTTTGACTTTGACACATTGAAAGTTGTTGAAGAAATGTATAAAACATTCAATTTGTGAATACCTGGAGGGTGAAAGCACTAGTAGATCAATTAAAGACAAGTCATGCCAAACTAGATTGATTTCCTTCTTTGATAAAGTAACTGGTTTGGTGAATAGAGGTAATTTAGGGACATGATACCTGGAGTTCAACAAGGCAGAGTCCCAAATGACATTTGTATAAGTAAACTAGAGAAATATGGGGTTGGCAAAACTACCATTAAGTGGATAATTGTTAAAATACCACTAAGAAAGAGAAGTGGAAACATGTCAAATTGGGATGATGATCCATGAGGATCTGTTCTGTGTGAGGTGTTGTTTAATATCTTTGTTAATGACCTGCATGTAGAAATAAAGAGCTTATTGATCAAATTTGCAGATGACATGAAAGAAAGAGGAGGTGCCAATTCTTTGGAAGGCAGCACTAAAATTCAAAGGGATCTTGGTAAATTGAAAAACTGTACTATAGATAATATAATTAAATTCAGCAAAGACAAATGTAACATGCTACACTGAAGGATGAAAACACAAATAGACAAATACAGAATGGGGGATAAACGGTTTGACAGCAGCATTGCTGAGAAAGATCTGAAGGTTATGGTGGGCCAAATCCTCAGCATGAGTCAACAATGTGACGCTGCCACAAAGAAAGCAGAAGCTATTTTACATTGCAATAACAAAGAACTAGCATACAAATCATGGAAGGTGATACTATTGCTCTACTCACCACCAGTTAGGCCTTAGCTGAGCTGGCATTCTCTGTCCCATTTTGGTAACTAAAAGAGCCACATAAAGTAGAAAAGATTCAGACATGAGTGATAAGGATGATCAAAGGGATGTAAAGCAAGCAATATGAAGAATGTCTGAAGGAAGTGAATATGTTTAATTTGGCAAAGAGGAGGTTAAAGAGGGACTCAAGAGCAGTCTTCAAAAGCTTGAAAAACTACCATTAAAAAAAAAAGATGGACAAAAGTTTTTATGTCTTACCAGAGAGGGCAACACTAGAGCAATGAATTCAAACTACAGCATGGCAGATTAGGATAAAATCTCCAGGAAAAAAACCAAAACAACTGTACAATATTAGGACAATAGAACAGACTGCTTACAGAGGTTGTGGAAGCTCCTTCACTGAACTGATAGTTTTCAAAAGGACACTGGATAGCCATCTGTCTTGGAAGATTTTTCTTATGATTGCTTCTAAACCTATGGTTCTATGATTCTCTGATTAACCCTCCTTAGTTACAGTAGGGTTTGATACCTCAGTGCACACAGAGACGCACGTGTGTGCACACACACAAAGGCTTAGATTTGAGCTGTTACTTTATGTAGGATCTGTAAGAGAATATAAGTTCAATATAATTCAATTAATAAATGTGGGCTAAGTTTTTACTAAGTCAAAACCAGCATGTGAAGCCACTCAAGGGCTATATTTGGTAAGTGTTTTTTTTTTTTCCTGTGCAAGTGGAATGAAGAGAAAAAGTAATCTGATAAAGGAAATGTCTAAAGATCAGAAAATGACTGAGTTATATCTTTATACATTGTCAAAGGTGATCACATATTAATCTCTAGCAAGGGAAGGTGGCTGGGATATTAACTAAACTGTGAGCTGTCCAGTACTATCAGTTCAGCACTATACAATACTCTTTTTTTGGTCTCTGTTTGTTTGTTTGTTTGTTTGTTTGTTTGTTTTAGAGGAGGAGGAGGTAAAGAACTGTGCCTGCAAGAAAATCTACAGTACAAGAGTAATTTAGGTAGGCATAACACAAGTACTACAGTTAGGGTGAGATTAACAAATATATGGCATATGGCTCATGGCACATGACATGGAATCTTTATAGATGACAGATGGTCAAAATTTTGCTAAAATGTCTCCTCTGAATGATGGTGCCTCAGACAAAATTCTCCCTACTGCTGTATTGGGACATTGGCTCAATACTACCTCAAAGGGGAAAGTGAAAATACACAGTGAGCAGTACGACACCCTGCAGTATCTGAGTTTTCCTTGGAAGTGCATTGTTACTGCTCAAGCCTCACATGCCACAATAGTGGCTGATCTAGAACAACAGTGGGAAATAAAAATAGTAGGCCTGAAGTCACTTAATTTAGAAAATCTATCAAAATTTGATTCCAAAATGGTTTCACTAGAGGATTGCTTTGCTCTGCCTCTCTGAAAGTCATTCCATTCTGGGCATCCTGCTGGTTCTCTAGTGTCTGCTGTTCTACTATGCTCCAACAGTAATCCTTGTTATGTATGTGCATGTGCATAAAGATACAATCAAAAAATGTTTGCCACAGGGCATCTCATTTTATTATTGTTAAATCCTTTTGCACCCAAAGCATCCTGATATAACTCAGCTTCACTCCAGTTCTCATCTAATACTGTGCCAATGTGCCAATATTTTAAGAAAGAAATCCCAAAGAAGACTGGCGGTCTCATAGCAACCCTAGACAAGATGCCGTGGTTTTCTTATGCTGAGAAATTTTGCTTGGCATTGTTTAAATTGCTGTTTGCATTATGGTGTACAATATGCTGAGAAAGATTATTTGTAGCACTAAAATATTCATGGTTTTGATCCAATGCAAGCACTCCCTTGTGCCTCCTCTGGTTTTGCAGGCACTAAATAAAAAGCAGTTTGTGCATCAGCAATATCAGGACCTTTAAAAAAAACAAACTGTAAAGTAAGTTTCCTGGTGAGGTTCTGTTCACTGAACTTATTTTGGCCAACATCTAGCCCAGTAATGGATACAAAACATTTTTTCTATGTAACAGCAGCTTAATGCAGGGCAGAAAAGCAAATAAGTAGTACTCTCAACACAGTATCTATCACTACATTCCACAAGCACTCAGATTCCACAGGGATATGTGACCCTGTAAAACCTAGATAGACAGATAGTATGTGAATATTCATAAAACCATTTAGGCTATTAAAATATACTTTACTACTGTATGTATTATGGTAATAAGATGCAGATCCTCTGTGAGAAAAGAAACAAGCAATAAATAGTCACAGAAAATTACCTCCCATCACCAAAAATGAAAATAAAAGGCCAGCAGTTTCTATTATGCATCCAAATTCATATTCTGTCATGAAGCAACTACAACTACTGTATTATTTTATTATCAGATGCAAGTTGCACTATATGGAATCACTACACGTTATATGGAATCACAGATAATTCTGACAGCTGGTAATTCCACCACCCTCTAACTGAACCTGTTTAGTGTAAACACAAAGAAAGAACATAATATTTACCTGTATATAACTTAGTTTTTAAGACAGTTTTTAAGAAAACTGAAGATGCTGCCAGCTCTACCTGGACTTTCCCATAACTGTTTGAAGCCCATGGGCACAGAAGTAAGCATAAAAGAATGAGAGGGGAAGTAGTCCAGTCGGGGGCATGAATATGTGTGAGTGTATACCTCCGCTACAATTAAATCTGGTGGCTGTTCCATGCCAGCTGACTCTAACTCATGGAACCTGGATGAAGGGTAGTATAATTGTGGTGTAGATCTGGAGCCTGGACTCTGGGAACCTGTGAGGTGAAAAGGTCCTAGAGCTTGGGCTACAGCTCAAACCAGAACATCTACACTGTACTTAAACTTAGCCTTGGGTGTCTAACTGCAGTGTAGATGGTCTAGCCTGATTCTTTATGGTTTGGAATTTGGATTGGGATTGCCAATAGTTCTTGCCAGAAAATTTGGTTCTTGACAGAATACAACCATAGATAAAATCTTAAATGAGTACCTCCAGGGACACATAACAAGTATTCTCACACTGATACTTTGAAATGTTTTATAACAAACTCTTAGGCTATGTCCACACTAACAGTCATTAAAGCGATTTAAGTTAGATCGAGTTAACATGTCCCCACTAGAAACCCAAATCAAACTAGCATGTCCCAGGGATAGGACTTGCTAGTTCAATTTACGAAGGGGGCACCATGGGAGGTGCGGCAAGATAGGCCATGTTGCCACCCAATCCCCCGCCTGGCTGTCATAGGGAAAGCCCAGTAGCAGGGGAAAAGAATCCCCCAGCAGGTCTGGACTCCATGACCCCAGTGGGGCCGAAAGCATCCCCCCTGCTGCGCTGCAGCCTTGGCTCAGCCAGGCAGGGAGATGAAGGGACCCCTGTGCCAGGCTCCCCCAGTGCTGTTGGGGGGGTGGGCTCCCAGCTGTTAGGCTGGAGGGGGGAATTGGACCCCGTGCCAGGCTCCCCACATGGTAGCCCATCATGTGGAGAATGGTGCTAGACCAGTGGCAGGGAATGACCCCACAAAGGCTAGTCGGACTGTGAGGGAGACCACCACCTGGAGACCTAGCCAGGAGATGGAAGAAGGATCGCATCCCAGTCCTGCTCCCAGCACGCTCACCAGCTGTGGGAAGAAGACAGCACCATGCCAGGCTCCAGGGGTGCTAGTCAGTCACGGAGGGAAGGGACATCTCCCCTGCACCTGGCTTTTGTCACGCTGCCTAGGCAGTCGGGGAATGGGATATCCACCTCAGGTTCCCAGTGCACAAGCCAGGCATGGTGGAAAGTGGACCCCCTCACCCTGCTTTGGAAGCGCTGGCTGGGAGGCAGGGGATTGGACCTTGTGCTTGGCTTTAGGTGCTAGGTGCCACCCGGCCAGCACAGTTACCTCAGAATTCAGATCTCTCCATTTGGATAACTCAGCTCTGATACAGAAAATACATTACTTTGTGACATTTATTAAAAACTCCAGTCTAACCTAGTTCTGAGATAGGAGGGTGGGATCAGTGCTGCCTAAATGGGCAAATGCCCCTAGTGGAAATATGGCTGCAGCCCGCCAATCAAGAACAGATCCAGTGCAATGAAGAAACTTAGAGAAAGAATTTCTTTTAAAAACAGGTATTGACATTTATTCAAGAGATCTTAAACAGATATTTTCATTTACTTAAAGATCTTACAGAATTACAATGAGATTTAGAGACTGAAAAATATCAATTAATACTTGTATATCTCAGCGAGCATTACATAGTGACAATTTAGAATGGAATGATCTCTGCTGGGTTTCCCTTCTAAAAGTTACAGACACATAATGACAAACTGGATAGTAAGACAAAGTACATTAAAACATCAAAAACAAATACAAAACACTTAGCAAATTGTAACATCCAACAAGCAAGGGCCAGTTACCTATGGGAGGGGGAGATCTCAGGTCTTAGGTCTATTTCCCTTCTCAGCATAATGATAGTTTCTAACTGCAGCTTTTAGTCTGGGACCTTAGCCTATGGTTTTCTACCCTTCCTGAGCACCTTTTCTTACCACAATTTGAGAAGATTTGGTCTTGAAAATCAGTTTGATCTTTCTTTCTCTGGGTCCACTGCTCTCTGCTGCTTTGCTGCGGTCTCCTAAGCAGCTGGGACAATGGTGACTCAGAAGGTTCTCGAAAGCTCGCAGGTGCAATTGCTGCTTTGCATCAGCAAGGTTCTCTGTGGCACTTATAGGAGCTCTGACAATATCAGAGCTCCGAAGTCTTGAGCTTCGAAATGGGACTCGTGCAGGACTTACGTGAGACCAGGCTCCCTCAGAAGCATGGACCTTGTGTCAAGACTCGGGTAGCAGATTGGTGTGGCCTCTTTTGGATAGCCTATACCAGAGACGGTGAGACACCAAGTCCCCCAACTGAGAAGATGTCCCAGTTGTACTCTTTAGCCACTCCTTCCCAGAGATGGTGGGACTCGAAAGTCCCTGAGCACAGACTTCACTCTGTTGTACCCTCTGGTCATGGACTGAGTGTGAAAGTTTTTGGCTGAGTGATATTCATTGCTCACAGACTTAACCGCAGGACTCAGTTATCTGCCTGTCTGGGGTGCATGTAAGATTAAACATCCAGGCTCTCCCTTCTGAGACTAAGTCCTGAGTCCCTGCTCAGAGACTAAGTCCAGAAAAGGCCCTTCTGAGACTAAGTCCTGCAACTTAGCTCATAAACTTCCACCAGAGATGTTGTTACTTTCTCTGGGGATGAGTGATAGTATGACACCTAGTGCAGCGGGAACATAGCCAGAGGCCAGTGGAACCCAATAAGAAGCAGGAGAGATCTCTGAAGTTCTGCTGCTGTGCTGCTTCTTTTATACAATGCATCTTGTCAATTTCCAAAGGGATAGCCATATTAGTCTAGTCCAGCAAAAACAAACAAGGAATCATGTGGCACTTTAAGACTAACAGATTTATTTTCCGCATGAGCTTTCGTGGGAGAAAATCCCACTTCATCAGATTCTTTGAAGATAGCTTCTTTGAAGCATCTGATGAAATGGGATTTTCTCTCTCGAAAGCTCATGCGGAAAATAAATCTGTTAGTCTTAAAGTGCCACGCGACTCCTTGTTTCTTTTATACACTCTAATTGCACACTCGCATCCCCTCTAACCACTCACAAAAAGGGTGATTTCATTCTCAACCAATTACAAAAGGGATGATTTCATATAACACCTGTGAGGTGATGAAATAGAGATCAAAGGGTTTTGGAGGGTAGCTGGACAGTGGGAGGAGAACTCAATACTTGATGGGAGGAGGAATGAGGGAGTTCAAAAGTTTAGAATCTTCCTCCATCTTGACCTACTTCCCTTAAAGAGATAGATCTGTCACATCTATTCTCTTATGGTCCATATGGATGGAGATCAGATTTCACTTGCTGAGTGCATTTTTGAATACTAGCTTTATTTCAAACACTTGTAAATGATAACTTACGGCAATTTTATCACTAATTATTACAGATTAGGCTATTTTTTACTTTATTTTACACACCGATTTTTACTAGATTGCCTTACACTATTTTTCTACTCATATGTGTCCTTATTCAATCCAGATTTGCTCTAATACTAAAGAGATGGCAAAAATCTCAGGCTTCAGCACTTCAAAGCTGGGCGCGGGGGTCCAACTCCCACCATGCCCAGCTTGTGTGCCATTAGCCTGATGCAGGGCTCCCCTTCCCCAGCCACCCAGGCAGCAAACTATAAGCTGGGCGCAGTGGGGGTGTTGCTTCCCCCCTGCCCGGCTAGCACCCCAGTAGCTGGGTGTGGGGCTGTCTTTTCCCTGCACCCGCTGAGCATGCTGGGAGCTGGCACAGGGTGCAATCCTTCCTCCCATCCCCCGGCTACAACCCCTCCAGTGGTGCGCAGGGGTCCCTTCCCCCAGCTGCTTGGAACCGGGGGTGAAGTATCCCCGGGCCCCCCCCCCCCCCAGGGCACTGGGATACCAGAGTGGGTCTCCTCCCCCAAAGGAGCCAGCCAGTGGGGATCAGTGGGTGGACCCACTGGGTGACCCCCTGCCAGGGTTCTGATCCTTCCCCACCCCCAGCCAGAGTCCTGATCCTCTCCCTGGCCAGGGTCCTGATAGGGGGAGGCTCCTTCCAGGGTGCCATGCACCCTGGGCGGGAGGTCAAACTGTTATATTGATATGTGGGTCATATTGATATAACATAGCAGCACTGGATTATTTCAAAATGACAGTTTCAAGATAACCCTCATTTTGATATCACACTAGGTTTTATTATATCAAAATGATTTTCCTTATTTTGAAATAAGGGAGCTCCTTGTTTCAAAATAAGAAAACATTGTGTGGACCTGATATCTTCTGAGTCAAAATAACCAGTGTTATTTTGATCTAAAACCTGTGTGAGGAGATACCCTTATTGCAAGAAGCATAAATGATAAGTTAAGAATCGAGAAAAGGTTCAATAAGTACATTCATAGCCAAACTACAATTGACTTCTACTTTGATATATATGGGAAACATTATGAGTTTTATGATTTAAATTATTCCATGGTTTATAGTAGACATGATTAGAATTTATTCTAGAAAAATGTATACCTCCAGTTAATATACTCACACCTGTCCAACAACATAGTTGAGAGGGAGATGTCCAGTTTCTCAACTTGACACAAAAGGTAGGAAGTTTGCAATACTAAACAACTAAAATGATAAACAACTATAACTAATAGACTGTTAAAGCAAAATCTAAGTAACTATTAGGAAGAAAAAATGGGCTGTCACTGTTTCTTCTGTTGACAGCTGAAACTGCAATAGAAATATAGAAAAGCTAGAAGCTAAAAGTTCAGAGCTAGGAAAAAACTACCTGCAGCGACAGGATTTGCAGGGCCATAACTACAGCTGGGCTAGCAGGGCTTTGCCCTGGACATGCTGGAGCAGCTCCATTGAGCCACTCCATTACAGGGCACATTTCTCATTGCTTGCCCCTGGCACCAGCCATAGTAAAGGGCACATTCCAATTGGAACATGCTCTTGGTGCTGAATTCCTAAGTTACAGCTCTGACAGTTTGTCCCTTTATACCCTGTCTAGCATGGGTCACTTTGAGTCCTCCTTCTCTACCCAAATTTGGGGAGATTATACCACAAATTGTAGAGGTACATCTATTATATTGGTTGACAAGTTTGCACATATGATTGATTTATGTCTGCCCTCCATAATATTTCTTTATCTTCTCCTTTTATTATTTATGGATATTCTTGTGGACTTTTCAGTGTTCTTTTAGATGTCTAGGGTCCAAACCAGGAAATCTTAAGTTGTTTGCCTGTCTGTTGACCTGAGCATCATGATCAAAATATAACCCTTTTGATCTTCACATAACTGCTCATCAACAAACAGACCCGCCTATATCTGGTATTTTTCTAATATTATCTTGTCTTCTAAGTTTTCGTGCAACTTATAACTGCACCTTTAGTTGTTTCGTACAAGCTGTATAGTTTCTTACACAGTCTTGTAAAGTACCTATTAATTCCACCTGTTAATGTAAAAATGGCTATATTGACTTATGAACTTATGGTAAGAAAAAATCTATAATAACAAGGAAAGAATACATATGTGACCAGTAGATGAATACATACATGTGGGCCAAGCATAGGTTAAATTAGAGGCTACAACAAACCTGAGGCCTTCAGAATTGGACCTCCTCCCCTACTTCTCCTGAAACACGCATTTTCAGGTGCTCCACAAGGCTCAGAGTGAGAGGCATGTTAACTGTCATTGCATATGAGTAGGGAAGAGTGTTGTCAGATTGATCTTTAGTATAGTTGGTTATTTTTGGCTCAGAATTTTAGACTGGATTCTGATTTGATTTTTGCTAATTGAATTTTTAAATTTTGATAGCGTCAAGTTATTGAAGCCCACTGAATGTTCAAAGGAAAATCTTGTATGTATATATGCAGGCTTTAGATCATATCCCAAGAGCCTGACACAGGAGGCTCTATACAATGCATAGTGATGTTAATGGAATGAAATAAAATATACAGCCCCACCAACCCACCACCACCACACAGCCACTAGTGATCTAATCACATTCTTTTTTTTTCTTGATTTATAATATTAATATGATTTATTTACCTATAATTTTACATATGGGATTATACTTAATGATGCGTGAAGTTCCAAGTTTAAATCGGTGTCTATACACCAGTGGCTGGATATATACAATTTATTCTGCCTTCTCTTTTCCTCTTACAAGACTCACAGTTTCTTGCATTTGTGCTAAACAGTAACTCACTCACATTCCCACACACTCTGTGCACAAAGTGGGGGAAGAAAAAAAATATACAAAGCAATCTTTAAAATAAGCAGAGGGAAGAAAGGGGCAGCAAGGAAGAAGGAGGGCAGGGAAGGAAAAGGGGGAGCAGTTCACCTGCCAAACACTGAGTTACGAAAGAAGCTCTATTTCCAGTGTTATTCATACAAGGGTCTAATGCTGCCTTTACTGCCCCTTTTTGCTAACATGGCTCACACAGAGTGTCTGAAAAACAATGATGAAATGGGGCTAGAGGACTCCTAATTTTCCAGACTAAATGCGTACATGGGACATCACATCTCACATTCACATCTAGTACCCAAACACAAGAATTAAGAGCCTAATTTAATGCACATATTTAACAATCAAGCACTGTAATTGCTGAACTCTCACTTTCTTGGCATTTCACTGATTTTTCTACAAATAACCTGTTGTAAACAGAGGCTGGCACTGATATAATAAAATGAATAAAACAACAATGATGTGTGACCTAAAAGCCTTTTATACCCTGACGCAATTCTCCTGCTAATATTTCTACAGTATTTAAGAAGAATTTGCTATGATGTGCAAATATACTCTATCCTCTGATGCCCTAGGGAAATCCTACAGAGAGATCTCCTTGGACTTGAACTAGGTCGATACCCTTCTGGCCTTTTTTATTATAGATACATATAGATAATGTTTTATTCTAATTCCCTAAGGCTATGTCTACACTAAGGAGATAAATTTAAGTTAAATTGTTTTAAGCTAAATCAATATAATAGTCATTAAATTGATTTAAGTTAAAATGAGTTAACATGTCCCCACTAGAAATCCAAATCAAACTAGCATGTCCATGGACAGCACTTGCTAGTTCGATTCTGGAGAGGGGAGCCATGGGAGGTATGGCAACTTGGCCCCTATGCCAGCCAATCCCCTGCCCAGCTCTCACAGGGAGAGCTCCATAACAGGGGAAAAGAATCCACCAGCAGTTCTGGACTCCCTGAGCTCCTCATCCAGGCATGTGGAGAAGGGACCCCATGCCCAGCTCCAGCCACGCTAGCCCAGAGGCGCAGAATGCACCCCACACCCCTCTCGAGCAGCACAAGCTGGGCCATGGGGGAGAACACCCCATGCCCAGCTCCATACGTCTGAGCTGGGAGGCGGGGGGCAGACAGAAACCCACGCCCGGCTCCCAGTGTGCTTGCTGGGTGCAGGGAAAAGACACCACAACCCCAGCTATAGGTGCACTAGCTAGGCAGCTGTGGATGGAAGCCCCACATCCAGCTCCTGGCCCGCAAGCTGGGCATGGGAGAGATGGGATCCCTGTGTCCGGCTTGCAGTCCAGGAGCCAGGTGCGGTGTGCGGTCCTGTCCCTGCCTCCCAGCTAGGGCACGGGGTGTTCTCCCCTGTGGCCTGGGTAGCGCTGCTTGAGCAGGGCACCTGGTGCACTCCCTGCTGCCTGGCTAGCATAGCTGGAGCCGTGTACGGGGGTCCCTTTCCCACACTGCCTGGCTTGTGAATGTTTTATGACAAGAGTGCCAATCTCATGGGAGACTGTCAAGAAACACGTTCCAAAGGGGAAGCTGTATTAGTCTAGTCCAGGAAAAAAATGCAAAGAGTTCTGTGGCACTTAAAGACTAACAGATTTATTTATTGCATGAGCTTTCTCATGGGAGAAAAATCCCATTTCATCCAACGCTTTGAAGAAAAAGGGAATGATCACCAAACTGGTTTGGTCTTCTATACTTAAATTTCACCAAAGTAGAAAATCTGAACTCCTGAATCACTATAACAGCCTTAAAAGGGATCTGTAGAGAGTCCCTATCAATATTCTGAGCAATCTTGTCACCAGGTTTGTTTTCCTCTATGATAAATGGTTCCTCACATCAAAAATCACAACAATCAGGTTGCTTCCAGTTCCAAAGGATCAGTCACTTAACTGTCAGTTGTCCTCAGCTCTCTAACAAAAGGGCAACAAAACTAACTGAAAGAACTAAAAAAAGAAAAGATAGGAGAGGGGTATATACAAGATGTAAACAAGCAAACATACACAAACAGACACCAGTGATCTTAAGTTCAAAAGGTAAAAGAATCTTCTATAATAACTAAGTTTTTATATCCATACTGAAGCTGCTCAAATGAAGGAGAAACGCTTTAACATCCCTGCTTACCCTTGGGGGTGAGATATCTGCTTCTATAGCCCCAGTTTCTGGAAAATGGTGGCAAAAGTTTAAATTTTGCTCCTATCATTATGCATCAGTACCTTGACCACCCACCTAGAACTTTGTCCCTTCTTGAATGCCCTCTTCTCACAGCCACAACTGAAAGTGCACTGATTGTGAAGTTGTGTGCTTGTCAGGGGACACTAAGAAAGAAGTTGTTACTTCAGAATCTGGATCTTGTGGAACAGTCAAAACAGATCTGGGATAGAGAGGGTGGAACCAGTGGTGCCTAAATGGGCAAAACACCCTGAGTGGAAAATACAGCTACAGCCCACCGATCAAGAACAGACTTAGAGCCATTAACAGACTTAGAACAATGAATTCGTCAAAAACAGGTATTAATATTTATTTAAATAATTCCAAATCACAATGAGATTCAAGAAACTACCTCCATCTTGTGACCATTGCTGAATGTCATATATATTATTTCTACTTACTGGCTTAATGAAGCAATGTAAAGAATCCCCCACCCCCCACCAGTTTGCCTATCACCATTATTTATAAATCTCCACTGGTTTTCTTAGTGAAAATTTAGAGTGACAAGGTCTATTTAGAGTAATGTATTAATGTTTTAGTGCACTCACAATAATGATTCTGCTCATTGGTTATTGTGCTTCTACTGATGTGCCCTTGAGGGGAAACACCTTCACATCTGCTAAATGCTTGCGATTGATAAGAAAACAGCTATAGAGAAGCGAAAAGGAGATGTCCATACACTTCTCCAGTTTTCTAAAGTCAGATAAAAAGGGCCTGGGAACATACAATGTGCCCTCAAATAAGAAACTTGATATGCAGGAGACAAGGGAAGACGAGCAGGGAGTGATTGTAGGTCATAAGGACATGATATAAGTCATGGGGGAGCAAACGGAGCTGCTAATGTCAATCATAATAATTCAGACTGAATTCATGCATTCTTATCATCCCTGAGAGCTAATATAGAACTCTCTTCCTTGTGCTCCGCAACTTCCACTCCCACATTCCTAGCAAAATCTTAGCTGGTCTCTGTTCACTCCACTTTTTCAGACAGGTTCCAGAATAACAGCAGGACTTACACTTTGTTGTCATAGTTCACAATGCTCCAATCTACTTTCTCCTTTCTTTCCCACGATCCAGGTTATTTGTGTGTTTTGTAAATAATTATTATTTAATTAAGATCTACACTCTGAAGAATAAACAATGTTTATTTGTCTCTTGCACACAGTTGTTACATCTCACATTGATAGTGCAAGCTGGATAGAAGTGATAGAATGGCATGGTGTTGTTGACAAAAACACCTTATTGGTGCTCATTGTCAAAATAGCTCCTCAAGGCAACCCTGTCAAATGGTCATCTGTTGTGCTCCTCTAATACATCTGTGATCTGTTTTTTTTTCATATTCGTAAGACAATCATTATCACTATTCCACCAAGGGAACACTTTCCCCCTTCCCTTCACAAATATTTTGGAGTACACAGCAGGTGTTATAACCACAGGTATATGTTCTTCATTTAATCTAACCTGTCAAAAGGATATGGACAATCAGATTTTAATCTGCCAAACACACATTCAACAGTCATTCAACACCTGTTCAACTTGTTATTAAAGTGTTCTTTGTTGCTCTACAGGTGGTCCTATAAGAATTCATGAACCATAGCAGTAAGGAGTAGACTGGCTTTCCCAGGATGATTGTGGGTGTTATAACATTCCCCATTGGAATCTTTTGATCTGGAGAGAAAGTCTCTGTTTTCAACTGTCTGTAAAGGCCAGTGTTCCTAATGAAGCACTGCGATCCGTGTTGATCAGCAACCTGTGTTGATATAATTGAAATGTCCACAATACTGGTCTACTCCTTTCTAGTGATGTATTCCAGTGCAAGATGATCCCATCTATCACTCTGCAACCGTTAGGGAATCCCATTACTGCAAAGCCATCCACTATTTCACATACATTTCCAAGACTCACAGTCCTTTGCAACAGAATGTGATTAATGGTTCTACACACTTACAATACACAGCTCCAACAGTGGAATTCCAAACTCCAACTGACTAGTGGCTGATCAATTACAATCTGGAATTGCCAGCTTTCACATGATTATTGGTACACAGATCTCCATCAGACAATGACTCTCATTCTGGTTTTCTTGTGCCATAGGATGGGGACAAGCTCTACATGGAGGTGGTTTTGTGCATTTGGAAGTTCTTCAGCCCACAGCTCCTCATCCAAGACTGGCATAATGATGTGATCCCACCAATGAGTGCTTGTTTCACATCCCCAAAAGTTGTGGTGCAGTGTGTGTAAAATCTCTGTGAATACAGACACTAATTTGGAGTTGTTTGTTTGCACAACACATAGCAGGTCAGACAGTTTTGGAGTCCACTTCTGATTGAGAGCTGGTGACATATTGCATTATCAGCTGTGATATGTTCAGGACACTGACAACGAAAGTGGAGAGCAGTGAAGGAGATGTTGGGTGCTCAGAAAACCGGGCCAACTGAAAAATGGCATAAATCACTGCATCATGGAAGCAGTTGAACCTGCACCCATGATCCACTGAATTCCTTCTCACTTTCCCAAAACTTCCCATGACACAAGGTAGTGAATTGCACAGTGGCAAAGCTGCCCAAAATGCAATGCTCTCACTCTTGATGCTAGAGCACCAACTGTGGATTCACTTCAGTGACACAATGGGTATGGCCACACACACTTCTTATTTTGAAACAACAGAGGTTGTTTCGAAATAAGAAGTGCCATGGCCACATGATGCACGGCCATTTCAAAACAAGCAAACAGCTTGTTTTGAAATGGCCGTGTTCCTACCGAAACAACTAAAACCTCGTTTTGTTTCGAAACAGGGTTGTTTCGAAACAGAGGTTTCGAAACAGCCCTGTTCGGACACGTTGTTTCGGAACAAAGTGTTCCGAGACAACATGTACCCCTCCTCCCAGGGTGCTAAGCACCCTGGGAGGAAGGGCTGACCCCTTGTTTTGAAACAAGCATACCCTGTGTGAACATAGCCAATGAATGCTGTGTGGATAGGCAAAACCATCATAATTACAGAGTTTTCTGATCATTGCTGTGATTTGTGCCAGCAAAACTTTCTAATTTAGGTGAGGCCTTAGGCTTTAAAAAGATTTATATTTGAATTTAACTAGTTAATACGTTAATAAAGGGGAAAAAACAAGTTAATAAAGATAGAAAAAAGTTAGTTTTCCTCCTGACAGCCCTAAGAAGTGTTTTGTGTGATTCATGACAACAATGTAAATTTAAATAAAAAAGGTTGTAGTTGAAGGGATGAGTAATATAATCTGAGAAAGCACTTTTACTAGAAGAGTTTAAAAAGCTAAGACTAGATTTATATTTCTGCTTAAATGAAATACATCTGAATTTACTTTTCTCTTTTTATTTTATTGGTCTACTTAAATAAAAATGGTGGGAAGACAGGACCATAATTCAACAATTCATGTTTCATGACATTCTACTACATTGTGCTCTTTCTTTCCAGTTTTACTAAAGACCTATAAAGTCACTGTGAGTTAGATAGTATAAATAACTAAATAAGCAAACCCTATCCCAATACGTAGGGGAAACTGAAAGCTATTTTCCAAGTATTATACCACATTAAAATGAACATACTAGATTTAACTCCACTTGTGCTTAATACATACATGTCCACGTAATCTCTTCCCACGGTAAAATGCACACAGAGGGGCCATAGCAGGAAGAAAACTCCACAATATATTCCTCACAATTTTTCATGCAAATTACTTCATCAAAAGATGGGTAGGTTACTTCCCACATGGAATAGGTAGTGCTAGTACCTCCTGAGCTCCAGATCCTGGAGTTACTTGTATAAAACCAAACCCATAACAGCCTTCAGGTTTTCTGTTCCTTGGGTAGCAAGGCTCCAGGGGAGCTACTATTTCAGGGCCTGTCCTGGCTGCCACTTGTCCTGAATCAACTCTATGCGGCTAGAGCTGGGGAGGGGATGCTTTACCCCATGCCAGACTCAGAGTGCTGGAGCCTGGCAGGGGAAGTTTCCCCTGCAAGGTGGGGGGAAAGAGATTCCTCCTGCCCAGCTCCAGACGGTCTTCTGGCACCTAGATCACAATGCAGACTCATATCTAGCTACTTGGCTGTTGTAAATGCCAGGTCAGCTTTTCCAGAACTGCTACCTAGCCAGTTGTTCTCCAAACTTAAGCAGTGCGTGGAATTCTTGCACTTGTATGTATTGAACTTATAAAATTTCCTTTAGACCGACACTTCAATTGCAGCTGCCAATCAGACATTTAGCCACTGATCACTCCTCACTCAGCTTGATGATCTAACCTGTTTTCTATCTACTTTATCATCTTTTAATCAAACCTATAATTCTGTAATTTGCTAGCCAGAATACTGTGGGAGATGGTATCAAAAGCTTTGCTAAACTTAAGATATTACTTTTATCACTTTCCTCATGTCCACAAAGCTAGTAATCTCATCATAGAAGAAAATTAGGTTGTCAAACAAAACTTATCCTCAGTGAATCCATGCTGGCTCTTTCCATTCACCATCCTCTCCTCCAAATGCTTCAGATTGAGCTTCATGACCTGCTTCATGGTTTTTTTTAGGGATGGAGGAGAGACTATCCAATCTTTAGTGCCACAGTTCCTCCTTCTTTCCTTTCTTAAAAATGGATACTATATTTCCCCTTTCACAATTGTCTGGAATCTCACCTGATTACCAAGAGTTTTCAAAGATAATGGCCAATGACTCTGCAATTGTATTAACCAATTACCTCATTGCACTTCATCAGGTCCCAGGTACTTGTTCATATCTAGCTGTTTCTTAATGAGTCAAGTCTTTCACTACTGAGGGCTGTTCACCACCTCCCCATACTGAGCTGCCCAGTGCAGTAATCTGGGAGCTGATATTATCTGTGGGAGGAGAGGAAAAGACAAAAGAGTAATTCAGCTTTTTCCATATCATTTGTCACATTGGCATTCAGTAAGGGGCTCATGCTTTCCCTGACCTGTTTACTTTTGTTAACAAATCTGTAGAAACTACTTTTTTTATCCTTCATCTCCTTGCTAGCTGCAACTCCAAATCTACTCTAGCTTTCCTTTTTTTGATTTCTGCATATCCAAACAATTTTTTATACTACTGCCCAGTTATCTATCCAAGTTTCCACTTTTTGTAAGCTCCCTATTTGTATTAAAGATCACTGAAAACTTCTCTTTTTAGTCATGCTGGTCACTGCTATATTTGCTACTCTTTCTGAAAATCAGGATGGTTTATTCCTATACCCGCAATTAAGACTTTTTTAAAATGCTGGGTGACAAATTTAATGTATTATTTTTTTTATTTTCCTCAGCTGTCTTCTTTGAATGTTTTCAGCTGAAATAGGCTTCCAGGAAGCCAAGTGAAGACAAGTATGTAAAATTGCTATTAGCTATGTAGACCAGTGTTTCCCAACCAGTGTGCCACAGCACACAGGTGTGCCATCAGGGCTGAGCAGGTGTGCCACAAAAATTTTTGAAAAACTACTCAAAGAGGTCTGGATAGGCTCATTGGCTTATGAATATTCATGAGTTCACTTGGAAGCTATATGGTGTTGTGTCTCAAATTAATTAAAGGTAGCAAGGTGTGACACAGCAGAGAAAATGTTGGGAACCACTGATGTAGACTGAAACAGTATGAAGAGTTCTTGCCACATCAATCAAACAAGAGGTGGCTCTGTGGCAGAATTCTGCTTATATCAGACACAAAAAGAAAGGGAACACATACTCATGTATTTAATCCTTCACTCCTCACTTAAACCTTGGTGGAGCACCTCTAGTACTGTCACTCACATTGCCCAGCCTCAAGAAATAATAGAGTGTATATCAATAGAAATTGAGCAATGTGCAATTTAGTTATGTGGGCCAAAGATTCGCTACATGCATTTCATCATATGAGAAAGAAAGCTATATTAAGAGCTATACTGGTAGATAAGACCTTGTGGTTGAAGCACTGCACTGGACAGCTTGCACCCATAGCTTGTTATCATCCATGGGAGGTAGGAATGCAAGAATTGATTAGGATGCATGTTTCTGTATATTTCAGCATACCCTTTTGAGAAAGTAATCACTTCCAACAAGTGGGTGATAGGAGAAAAATGAGCTAAAAGATTGTATTTTTTTCAAACCTCAGAAAGACCTATGGATTGAGAAGTGGATGAGGGTTTGAGTCAATTCTTATTTTATCTGAACTAGTTAATCAATTCCTAGACATCACAGCATCACACAGTAAACTCACAGAGCAAACGTTAGAAAGATCACACTACATGTTGCAAATTAAACACTAATTCATCCTCAGATAATGGCTACATTAATACAATTTGTATGTGTTGTAGTTTAGGTGAGAAAGAAAGAAAAACTAAATAATTAAAACTCCATTAACTGAAATTCTGTTTGTCAAGGCTGTTTCCCCACTCTGGTACTCTGAGTGCAGAAGGTGGGGGGCTTGGCACAGGCCTTAAAACCCACTGGCCTAAAAAGCCTAGTCTCAAATCTCTCCAAGGCCACCAGTTGCCTGACCTTCGAGTGGTATTACTGCTACCACCCAAATGCAAAAACCTCTTGAAAACCCAGGCAGGCACACTTGGGAATTCCTCCCTGTGAGGTACCCTCAATCATTTTTTATTCCTCCATCAGGAGAGTGATCTAAGCACAGCTGGCATATCAGCTGGAACTGGGACAGAATCCCTTTAGTAGTTGGCTGTGAAGTCTGAGGCACATGCACACAAAACCTCTTGCCTTTTAGGACACAGAACCAGAACTTACTTTAAAAGGGTAAAATATTTAATTTAAAAGAACAGATAAGAAACACAGGGTTGCTCTGCTGGGATTTAACTTAGATAGTTATGGGGGGGGGGTACATGTGCTCAGCACAAAGGAATCCAAAAATAAACCAAAACAAAGAAATATCCTGACCATATCTAAGTAAGAGTTCCTGTTCTACTCACGCCTGGTCAATTACAAACTTGAGCTTTTCTGTGGCAAGAATGTCACTGGATCCTTCCTCAGGCTTCTCTCTGGCCTCCTCCTGATCCTTCCAGGAGCTCTGCTGCTACCAAAGAGGAACAGGCAACGCTGCTGTTCTAATTCAAAAGCCTGTATTTTGTTCCTATTGGCTCCCCTGGGACTCACTGACCAGCGTGCTAACCCCTTCCTCCTCAAGGTTACTACAATGTTATTTAAAGGTCAGATATATTCCCAGGAATTATGCACATTGTTCAGGTTCTCCAAGGCCAGAAGTCATAGAAGGAAAAGCTTGAGAAAGAGAAGACCTATGTTATAGACATAATCTAGATCTGTGATTTTCAGACTTAGGATCAGGACTCCATACTGGGTCACATACTATCAGGCACTGGGTCACAGCACCACCTCCTGTCACCACAAAAGACTGGATTCCATTACTCAAACATGTATTTGTTGGGTCTTGGGCATGAATTATTTTTTTCAACTGGGTCCTGAGGAAAAAAAAAAGTTTGAAAACAACTGATCTAAATAAGTGGGTCCCAATCTTTCTGAGTATGAGGACCCCTTTTTAATGTCAGAAAATTTCATGGCCCTCAGATAATAATAGGGACTGTTATCAGGGACTGACTGCAGGCAGCGGTGCTGCAGAGGGACTGTGGAGGACTTGGCCCTGGCCTGCTCCCAAGGTTTGGGGACATATCTGGGGTGTGGCTGTTCACAGCAGTCAAATACAATTAATTTAGAGCAGAGTCATCAAACTCATTCAATATGAGGGGCTACAATGGAAGATAGGACACCTGTCACAGGCCCTGTGTCTGCACAGACTCCTCAATCCTTTCTCCCTCCATTTTCAGAATGGCATGGGCTTCCCTTTCCCTTCCCCAACTCTGCAGGCTCTCCAACACCTTCCCTTTTCCCTACCCTGTGGACTCCACTCTGCCACACTGGTCCCCTGACCACTGCCTCCCTTTCCCCCTTTCTTTCCACTTCCCTCACCTTCTGGTGACAGGCAAAAAAAAAAAAAAAAAAAAAAAAAAAAAAATCAGTCTCAGTCGCATGCAGGCTAGGCTCTTGCCTCTCCCCCTCCCAGTCCACTCACTATCAGTCATTCTGAATGCTGGCCTTTGACTCGCTTGTTCCCATGTGGACCCAAGCCACTTTTTCCTTTTTTTATTTGTGTTTTGTGTAATGTGCTCTCAATCAAATTAGCATGCTAACTGACTCACAGTGAACATTTGGGATGGGGGGTAGTGTGGTGACTGTCTGGAGCTAGCCTAGCCTTCTGTGACTGAGACTCTGATTGGTTGGCAGACCACAGCAAAGCTGAGCCAAGATTGGCTGGAGCTCTTACCTTGTTCCCCCATACTGTGACTTGGATCATGTGAGTGAGTCAGAAGCATGCCAAGCCCTGCTGTGTTGGTAGCCTGTCTTTGCAGTTTGTGGCTGCACATGGCTTCCAGGCAAAGACCAGGCAAAGACCAAAAAAAAAAAAAAATTCCAGGTAAAGACCTGGCCTACAGCAAGTGGGGATGGGTATATTCATGGACCCCTTGCAAGAACTCTGAGGACCCCCGGGACCCCAGACCACAGGTTCAGAACCACTGATCTAGGTTATCCACTTCAGAAATGCATACACTTCAAGAAAGTGGTCTGAATTGCAGCTTGAGGGGACATAATCACGCTAGTTCTGATTGAGCTAGGGTGCTCAATATAAGAATGTAGCCATGATGCCACAAATATCAGGAAAGGCTAGCTGCTCAAGAAAGTACCCATTCAAGACACTAAGTGCATTCTTGGGTCAACTAACCTGATATTAGAAGTGTATTCTTATTTTTAGCTTGGTAGCTCGGTCAGTGTGATATTCTCCCCATCCCTGGAGGCACCTATTTGCTTTTGCAATGATGCGCATAGTGTATGGAGGGAGATTATTTTCTGGCCCTTCTGATGACTTCATCAAAGTTCATTATTGAAGAACAATACTATGTCTGGTGGGATAAGCAAGAAGTTGTTGAAGGGAATTATGGAAGAAAGTGATATAGAGAAAAAAAGGAGGTAAGAGAATGGAAAAAGAGTGATGGAAAATGAAAATAAAGGGAGGGAGGTAGGACAAAAGAAGCCCAGGAAGGGATGGAAATGGGGATAAAAAGCAAAGATGGAAAATGAAGGAGTGGAACAAGGAGGAAAGGAGGAGAAAAACAGCTGGGGGGGGGCAGATGAGTACTAGCGGGAGAACAGAAGCTGAATGCAAAGTTGCTGGTGTTTTCCCTACCCCCCGCCATCCAAAGTTTATAGTTTAATGGGTTTTCCCCTAGTGGCTACTTAAGAGTTGCAAGTCCTTCCACTGGACTGTATACCAGAGAAATGTAAACACCAGTGAAGAGTGGGATGCCATGAAGTTCCCTTTTGATTTAAAAGGAGCAGGAAGGTGAGAAAAAAAAAACTGTACTGGATGGAATGAGATTAGGTGGAATGAGACTTGTTAGCTTATCTAACATTTGTTTATATATCTTATAGACCATCTATGTTTATTTGTGCTATATTTATGCTTTCCCTCCTAAGTTATTTGTCACCTTTCTTCATTAAACCCTTTTGCATTTCACCACAAACATTCAATTAAATTTTATCATGTGCACTTTGACCATCTTGTCTTGGATATTGCAGAAGGCAAAGGTCCAGTCATAGACTAAGAAAGAGAGTGGGAATAGGTACCATTATCTTAGCAGGTGTTGCTAAGTATGTATAAATGAATACAATGAACAACTACAGTACCTGCACAAAGGTAGAACAGCTAAACCATCCATGCTTATCTTGACAAGATTAGTCATGACTTGATCATCAAGGTTGCTTTTGGACTTTGCTTTCATTCTATTATTATTATTATTATTATTATTATTATTATTATTATTATTATTATTAAAAACTTAAACATTTCATCACCATTCTGAAAAATTTGTAAACACATGGAAGTCATTGAACATTAAAAGGGCCATTAGGTCAAATGTGTGAAATAAACAGAAGTTTCTGTCTATAACATGCCTTTGTTTGTCAATGGCAGATTATTTCACATAACAACAAGTGGGATTTATGATATTATTTAAGCACTGGAATTTAGACATACAGAGTAGCTATTTGCTCATAATGGATGCCACAAAAAGCCTGACACACAATAAATAGATACATAGCACTGGTTAAACTGGTAGCTATTTTTGACTGTGGCTTTGAACGTATGCGAGCCCCATCTCTGCTGTTAGCTTGTCATCCCATTTTGCTCTGGTCTATTTTTCTATACTCTAATGAATACAGCCCAGTTGCAGATTGTGTCACGAAGTTCTCAACTCATTGCTATGGGGCCCCCTCACAGATGCTCTTGGGGAATGTCATCATCCAGCTTGACAACCTGCTCTGGCTCTCACTGCTGCTGCAGTACTCCCCATGTCCCAATGCTGCCTTTTCATAGCTTAGCCTTCCATACAAGTCACTGTGGCTATGCCTACACTAGGAAAAGTTAGTTTCAATTTGTTAATTTGAACTAATAAGTTCAAGTTTAGTTCAAACTTAACTCAAATTTATTAGTTCAAATTAACAATGCGGACTAATTCAAACTAACATTAGTTCAAATTAGCCCATGTTGTTAATTTGAACTAACTGTCCTTAGTTCAAATTTATTAAGTTCAAACCAAGGGTTAAGCCAGGTCTACATCATCCTGAGTTTGAAATAACAATCAAAGGTCTTAGTTCAAACTAACCAGCAAGTCCTTCTAGTTCTAACTAAGCTTTCATTAGTTCGAATTAAGGAATTCCATAGTTCAAACTAATGAAAGCCTAGTGTAGACATGCACAAAATTAGTTCAAATTAACCCTCCTTAATTTGATCTACCTTGCAAGTGTAGTTGTACACTGTGTGTTTTCCCTCTTTTAGATCCAAGTCTTGTTTGACTGGCTATTGCTCACAGTACTCCTCCAGTCTAAGAAAATGCCACTTCTTCACAGGTCAGTAGGATAACCCAGGATAACCCAGGATTACTTACTGCTCTGGGTTTCAGCTAAGGGATCCTCAAATCAACAGCCAAGATCCACATCATCCAAAACATTTCTGCTCTTTCCTCAAGACTTTCCTTACTCCATCTATGTCATTGTTCCTTATCCATCACTCTTCTAGGTAATCCCTTGGCTTTGGGCCAGGATCCCAGGCCTTCTACTCTGCTTCTGGGTTACTTTTTTCCTCTCTGAGACCAAAGAGGGACTTCAAGACCACACATGGAAGCCTTTTTTCTGAGATCACTGCTTGGCTTTATGCCATTTCCATCTGCTTCTGCTTAGCTGTGCTCCATCTTCAATAGGGAACACTAAGGACATGTCTGCACTAGAAAATTGTTCTGCAATATGCCTTTATACTATAATAAATCTACTGCATTTATTGCAAACTTGTGCATTCACATTTCACTCCCTATAAGACAAAGGAGTTGCCACATTGTTCTTTGCATTTTTTCAAGAAAGAGCATTGAATTGTGGGCACTTATCCCACTGTGGGACTCATCAGCTTCCAGAGCTAGAAATCATGGGTAGAAAGAGAGGCGTGTTGAGCTCTGTGGGTAAATTTACAAGTTCCCTTGGGACACTGTGTTTCTTTGTCTTTATTCACTGAAGCTACTAGCAACTTGCACCCTTCTCCAACATTGCCCAGGAAAACAGGAAACAAATCAAAATTCCCCAGGACTCATAAGAAGAAGGGGCTATGTGTGTCAGAGTAGCAGGGTCCAAGTGGAAGACCAGAGGTGTCAGGCTTGGAATTCTGGGATATTTACAAAGGCTACTTATTATGGAAGAAAATTCCATCAGCATTCACAGACACAGTTTATAGCACAAGAGCTGGTCCACAATAGTTGTTTTTGACTCTCACACCTATGGTATTGAAGGCTATGTCTACACTGGGGGGCCCTGGGAAGTTGATGTAACAAGGTCTACTTTAAATCTACCGTGTTAAGTAAACAACAGGGTTTGATGCTGTCTGGGTCTAGGGGACTGGTTATGATAATTTTTCATATTAATATTTCATATTCATAATAATCCATATGGGATATAACATATTTGGTATCAGTAGAAAGGCTGTAATCTGCTAAGAATGATTATATGGCTTATATGTAGGTATCATGCCTGTATTAGAAATTAGAAATCTATTTGTTCTTATGTGTATTCCAAGTGATTTGATTTTAAGGAATTCCCAGCCTGAGTGTCTGCAAAAACATCGTCCTCCTGATGGCCTATCAAGGGAACTCCCAGTTGAAGTGGGCCTAAGAGGAAAACTGTTTGGTGAGTCACTCAAGCTGACCATGTGACTCAACTCCATTTTGATTTGGCAAAAACCCTGAGAGAATGGGGAGGGCCAAAGGGTGATAAAAGGCTGGAGCCCCTCTCCTTCTTGTCTTTAGCCTTCAGTCTGCAACCTGTAATCAACATTCTCCTCTGGAATGGCAGGTTACTTACTGGTAACCGTCCTTCTCTGAGATGGGCTGCTCAGATTCATTCAGCAGTAGGTGTACGAGTTGCAGGAGTGCTGGGAGGGTTCTGAATGAATCCAAGCAGCCCATCTTGAAGAAGAATGGTTGCTGGTAAGTAACCCACCATTCTTCTTCAAGTGCTGCTCGGGTACATTCAATAATAGGTGACTGCTAGCCATACTAAAGGATGGAGGGAGGATTTGGGCTGTTTTCTTGCCTTCAGCACAGCTACCTCTGAAACAGTCAAACCTCAGGCCTGGAGGAGCTGGCAGGATGAAAATGGCCTGGCCTGAGTGGGGAAGGATGGAGGCATATTGCCCTTGAGTGTACCTTGCCTATGACTGCAGGGCAGAGGCAGGCCTAGAGTCACCTTATTGTTGAAAGAAATATGGCGGCAACATCTCAAATTGGTTGAGTGTCACCATATGAAGGACATGAGAGGCCAATGCTAAAGCACCTGCCAAAACCAGGTGACCAAGGTCTTAGGTTCATGATGGACGCCTTAGCTGCTTTGATAGGAAGGTTAAGGTGGAGTCCAGAGTTGCTGGCCTACTGACCTATACTAGGAATCAGTAAAAGAGAGAGAGAGAGATGTTGAACCCCGGGTTCGTGATGTGACTGGGATGGACCAGCGACACCCACCAATGAGACAGACACCAGTTCAAGTAAACAAAAAAACTACTTTTATAGTGACACCTTAAACACCTTTAACCATTTAACAGTGTAAAACAAGGAGATCTATACAAAAGCACTTGTAATCAACTAACAATATGAAGCAAAACCTAGATAGGACACTTATAACCAACTAATAGCATAAAGCAAAATCTAAATGAACACTTATAACTAAATGACAATATAAAGCTAAAAACCTATGCAAAGCACTTATAACCAAGTAACAGTGTGGAGCAAGAGTCTATATAAAACACCTGTAAAACACCTCCAGCCAAACAACAGGATAAAGTATGAGTCTATGCAAAACACTTACAACTACAAAAGTACTTACAGTTAAATAACAGTATGGATTAATGATCTACAAGAGGGTGGCCATAATAAGTCAAGGACTTTTCTGGCCTTTTACTGCCTCAACATTGGTATAGGCACTGACCAGCCCACCTGACGCGTATTTACCAATGGCTGGAAGCCATTCCTCCTTGCTAGCCAAGAAGGGTGGGCGGCAGAATGAAAAAAAAAAAGTCAGATGAGAGAAAAATAAACCCCCACCCTCCCCCCGTGTACACTGGGGAAGTTTGGGGCCAGCAGTTTAGAGCAGAAGCAGAGTAATGAACAATTATACAGTAAGAAGGATGCAAAATACAAATGACTAACAAAACACCTGGCAAATTAACAACACAAAACTATGCTAGACCTTAAACAACTATATCATAAAAAGATTATGCAGGATACAGAGAAAATAATACCAACTACACAAACTATGCAAAACTCAGGTGAAGAAGCTACAATCACAGACTATATATAAATGGTACCAAGTAGAATGATTAAGAGAAGGTAGGAGGCCTATATCGATTTATAATACCTGTCCCAGGACCGCAGTAGAACCCAAAGCGAGGAGGCAGACCAGCTGCAGCATCTCAGCACTTAATCATTTGGCCGGCAATCCGTGTATACTCCCCCAAAAAAAGAGGGTCTCGGGGGTGGGTACTCCCTGTCTCAGTCGGGGGATCAGTCCGACCAGGTCGTGACGTGCCCTTTAGCATCCGAGGGTGGGAGAACAACAAGCTAGCTGAGACAGGGGGTTTTAATAGAATTTTGCCCAGCCAGAGTAAAAATAGCCAATTAGGAGAGGGATCCTGGTCAGGACCAATGATAAAACTGGGACCCCAGACAATGACCCCTCCTTCGTGGTGACGGGGGTGCCGAGAAACTGTTCGGGGGGATAGGAACTCACCCCCCTTCTTGTTGACACAAAGCTAGGGAGGCAGAAACTCACACAGGAGATTGAGAGCCATCAGGGGAGATTGATACTTAACACTCTTTCCCCTTGTGCTAGATGGCCTGGAGATGGAGGCCCATCAGGGAGCATAATCCAGGGGGCTACGTGTGGGGGCGGGGTGGCCATCATGGCTGCCACCTCCGCTGACAAGAGAGAGAAGGAGACCCCTCTAATGACCCAACTAAGGAGTTGTGTTGGAGGAATCGAATAACCACCCAACAAGAACGGTTTATCTGGTGGGCGAAAGCCAACACCACAGCTGAGGTACTGGATGTCACCTCAGAGGCCCACGAAGGTGTGGCCACTGGTGGCTGAAGGGATGGGGAGAACGTGGGCCCAGGGAGAGTTTGTATGTGCCCACTGTGCTAAGGGGCCAAATGAACACTTTTGACATGCCAACAAGAAGAGAAGTTCCCATGATTTGGATGTAGGAAGAACCAGCCTCACTTGACTGGTTGTGGGGGTGGAAGGAGGGGGAAGGCACAGTGTGAAGCAGTGCCCCATGTGTAAGTTATATCGCCTCCACAACCGACTACCTGCCTTCACTAGGCAGTAGGTGGATAGATAGAGACTCTGAATGGATCAGGTCCATAAACTTCCCCATGGAGCATACGAAAGGACGGAAGTCAGGAATGGTTTCAAAGGCCTCCCAAGTACTAAATAGAAGAAATCATGAAGGGGAAGTAGTGATCAGGATAGAAATGTCTATTTCCTTCTGATAAGTATCCCAGAGCCAAGGCAGGCAGGGGAAGATAATCCTCCTGGGATAAAAAGGCACCACCCTAAGGAAAGAAGGGGTGGTAACAAAGCTAAGGTGTTGTTGATCGCCCTGGCCCTGAACAGGGCAAAGCCAGAGAGAACACATGGATCCCAGATTAGGGTATCGACAACTATTTGTTGAAATGCAAGGAGGAAGAAGAGAATTGCCACCGGTCAATGGCTGTACCAGAGTCTCTTGTGGGGTTAGTGGGTGAGAATCTGGCATCGAAGATTAGGGCCAATGAGCTCTTCACATTGCTTTGGTGAAAAAGCTTTGTGATCAGGGAAAGATATCCACCAAACCAGGTGAATATTGTCCCTTACTGGGAAGGGGTAAAGAAGGCACAATAAGGGGTCTGCCCCGAGAAGGATTCCCGACCCCACAGGAAGGCCCCCAGAGTCATTAGATTTCCCCTTCTACGTGTAAAAGGGGTGTGGGATTATCAGCATTGTGGAGGGTGAGGTGCCCTTGGGTTGGGCGAGCGCAGGGGCCAAAAATGATGCAACTCACTGAAGGAGTGCACTTGGTCCTGGGTACAGTCTGGGGTGTTGAGTGTGGTGAGGGCGCTGGAATGGAACTACATTGATCTCCAATACACCAGAGTGTGAGAGGAGATGTGTTCCCATCAGGGAATTGGCAAATTCAAAGGCCACTATTCTGGAGTATGGAAGAAGAGTGGGATCATGGGTAGGGCAGACAACCGGCAAGGGAGTGCCTATCAGCTCCTGACCAGGTACCTGATAAGGCAGTTAAGGCAATGCACACCAATATGACTTCAGGTGATAAGGCCTTAACAGAACGAGTAAGGTCTGATGGAACCCGGACCGATGAATGATATCATTTAGGAGGATAGGGGACCACAGGACCCACCCTGACAGCAAGCTCGTTGGTGTTATCATTGGTCCTAGGGGGACAGCAGTCATCAAGACACTCTGAAAAGGGGGAGGGGTTGGCATCTGGTATTGAGATCCCCCACTTTCTCCTCTCTCTCTCTCTCTTGTTTTATTTTGAGGAAAGATCTACCCCCTTTCAAAGTAGAGGACCCTGAGCTGAAAAACTCTTAATCCATACATGAGAGTGTGGTACGGTCCATTAGAAACCCCCAACACGGAGGTGTCCCATTGTGCAACCTGGCCATGGCCTAATGAAGTATGGATTGTACCGGGGATGGGGTGGGGGGGGGGCGACAACCCTTCAAATACCGTGACCAGAAGGGTACTGGTATTCACACTTGCAGCCTGGTTGGGGGAAGGGCAGAGGGCTTTCGGGATAAGGAAGGGTGGTTCAAAAGCCCTCTCCCAAGCATGTCCCTTAAGCTATCAGGGAATGGACTGCCCAGCAGATGCCAGAAGGGGATTCTTAAGGGAATGCTGCACAGGAAGAGGGATCCCAAAGGATATCCCAACAGAGCCACTAGAGTTGTTTTTTCTCAGGGGGTGATCTGTGATGTCTGTAGTGCCCAGTGACCAAGTTGTGTTCCACTTTGAATGCAAGGGATATATGTTTTATCCTCATCGCCCTCTGAGGGCTCCATGAACTGTATGCAGAAAGGCATAAGACCCCAGCATCATGCTAACCCAATTTACCTACAAGGCAAGGGATGTGAGGCCCTGGGGGAGGACGGGTCTGAGTGTCCTCTGCAGTCCTAAGTGGGAAGAAGGCACTAAGGAAAATGAAATCTGCAGGGTGAAGAGATTGAAGAATGCCCATTATGGGCTGGGAGGGTGACTAGTTGGCCAGGAAGATAGCATGCCCAGATATTTCAGGTCCCCTCAGGGGTCCTGGGAACCGCAGAGGGCACTATCCGACCCTTCTGCAAAAAGAATCCTGCCTCAAAAGGGAGGTCCACTATGACCTGCTGGGAGGAGGGGGTCACCCTTGCCTTGCGGAGCCATGCTGCCTGTCTCAGGAATACAGTGGAAGCCAAGCTGCAGCTTGCTGTGTCCAAGGCATACCAGGAGGATAACAGCAGGTCTTGAGATGCCAGCATATCCTCTTCAACAAAAGCATCATAGTCCTCCTTGTTCTCTTGAGGAAGTAGATGCCTGCATTTACTCATGGACTCCCATATGTCCATGACATACCTGGCCACCAGATCTTGGTGGTTGGCTATTCTGAGCTGGAAAGCAGAGGACGAATAAGCCTTCTGGACTAAGAGATCTAATTCCCTCATGTCTCTAGACCTTGGGAGAGGGTCATGGGGAAATTGTCTGGGGGTTCCACCACGCCTTGAGAAGGTGTCAGGTGGTAGGCGAGGAAGGGAAAATTTTCTGCAGAGACCTGGTACTTTTGTCTCATGGTAAATGAGACCAGAGCAATGGACCCAGGAGTTTACCATTGCACCCTAGCAATCTTCTGCACACTAGGGTGCAGGGGAACTGTTATGGGCTCATAAGGTGATGTCAGCCCAGGGCTAAAGAGAGTGTCACTAGGTCCTGCAAAGCAGTGAGCCTCCAAAACCTACAAGAGTGCACACATGGCGGAGAAAATGCAAATACACCATGAAGTCCCCAGAATAGCAGCCGGTACTGGAGGACATGGTGCTGGACTAGTCCGATTGGTACCATGGGAGATAGGTGGGGTCTCCTGAGGAGACCACTCCTGGGGTCCATACCTATAAGGCTTCAGTACCGAGGACTGTGGGCAAGGCCATTTACTCCCCCTTGAGACCTTTTCCTTGGGACTCAGGGATTGAGAAGGTTTCCGGGGCCACATTGAGCTTGACTTCAGCACTGTAGGAGGGGATTTAGTCGGCGGTGCTGGCAGGGACAAAGTGGTACGGCCCCGAGGGGAGGCTCTTGGCCTCTGTCTGCTAATGGTATGGAGAGGCTCTTTCTGGGCACCCATTTCTGGTACCAGGGAGCTCGGTCCCAAGACTGGAGAGGGAGATCAGTGACTTTTTCAAAACTGAAGGCCAGTTTGCCCCTCTTTCTGGGCGGTACTGGGGTGGGAGGCATTGGCAAGAGGAGAAGCACCTTCGCTGCCTCAAAGGTCTCCAGGGTGGAGGGAACTGGTACCGGCTCCTGCCGGTCCTGAGGAGACTTGGAGTAGAGCCAATGCTTCGCAACCGACGATGGCACCAAGCACTTCTTTTGCTCTCCGGGAGAGCGGCACTGGGACAGTTCCAGTGCCGAACTGGCACACAGTGCCACGTGTTGTCCTGAAGCTTCGGGGATAGGCTGCCACACCTGCTACAAGGCCAATGCATGGCACCTTTGATCTCTGTCTTTTATGGTTCTAAGTTTAAAGGACCAACAGATAGAGCATTTGGTGACCAGGGCTTCACCCAGGCATCAGAGGCACTTCTCATGGGGATTGTCCCATAGGAAGGCCGTGCTGCAGGTAGCACAAGGTTTGAACCCTGGTATGGGAGGCAGCAGGGAGGAGCATTGTTCCTGCTCCATAGTCAAGCACTGTGTGGAAGTGCTTTCCGATGGAACAATGTCCACAAAGAGGTTCTCCCAATCAAGCGAGTGGCTCATAAACAAGGTAAACAACAGGCTGTTTGCGTGATTGCAAGGAGAGGGCTGTTCTGATACTGTTGCTGAGGGCAGAAAAACAGAACTGAGGAGGAGCAGGGCTGTGGCCATATATATAGTCACAGGGTGGCCGGGGGGCATTGGCCGCCAGCCCTGTTCTGACCGGCGAGGGCTAAAAGGGTTTCTGACCAATCATGCTCTGAGGCACATACACCTATTAAAAATGTATCTAAGCAGTGCTCAGAGAAGAACTATTCTTCTGGCACTGAACAAAGGACTGAGACACACCCAGGGGCTGGGTGTATATCAGAGGAGTTGGACTAATCTGCAAACTCCAGATTCTTCAAGGACTTGCTTTCTATGGACTCTAAATAATTTGTATGTATGTGATTCACTTTGACTCTTTTAACATCTCAAATATTTTCTTTGTTTTCTTTTTATATTAAACCTAGTTGTAGTTACTAAATGATTGACTGGCAACATGCTAATTTGGGTAAGTTCCAAGCCTGTATTGTGCTGGGTGATGTGGCTGGTCCCTTTGGGGTCAGGAGAACCAATTTCTTTAAGAGACCCAGTGGCTAAGTGGGGGCGTTAGGACCTGATGTGCAGTAAGGGGTCTCCAGAGGGGTAGCCGTGTTAGTCTCTGTATAGCAAAAGCAGCGAGAGTCCTGTGGCACCTTATAGACTAACAGACTTCTTTGAGGATAAGATTTCATGGGCTTCAACCCACTTCATCAGTAAGGGATCTGTTTATGTTTTTTTATGCTTGGTGATAACCAAAGTGGGAAATTAGAAGCATGTTTTGTTACTGACTGGGAGACTGGTGTAAGTATCACCCATCAGTGGGTTGGGGGTTTGGCCCCTGGTTTTGCAGCTTTCCCTGATTTTGGCACATTCAGAGGGTTATCCCAGGAGGCTAAGATCACACAGAGAATTTCTGCTCTGGACACAGTGGCCTGATCTGGCCCAAGTCACTGGTAGCAGGCTGCAGGGAGCTGGATTTGGCTCCCAACCACTGCAAGATCTGGAACGACACACGCTACCCATGCAGAGGAACTGGAAGCCTGACCTGGGTCTGAGCCCCTCTCCATGGACAGTGGAGGCTGGCAGCTGACACCTGCAGCTTTCAGAGAAGGGCTAGGAGCCCAATTTGGCTCCCAACCCCTCTCCATGGGTGGCGGGTGCATGTAGCCACTTCCTGCCCTGGCTGTGGTCTATTTAACAGGCTCAGAGTCTGCGAGACTGACCAGGCTCTGAGCTGGTTGCCCCACAGTGCAAGCAGCTGGGAGCCAGATTGGGCTCTGAGCTGGCTCCTGGCCCCTGCTACCTGCAGAGAGGGTCTAGGAGCAAGACTGGGCTCTCAACCCTTCTCTGCAGGCTGCAGGACATGGCAGCCAGTTTTGACAGCATGCAGAGAGGGGCTGAGAGTTGGATCCAGGTCCCAGCTCCTTGCTAAAGGGCAGGAGAAAGATCGAGTGCCCCCCACCCCAGCAGATCAGGCCCTGAAGCTCGATCATGCTCTGGGGCGGGGAAGGGGGCAGGCCCTGCCCTGTAAAGTCAGTTTAAATGCTAAGCTGATTTACAGGCAGCAGTTATTAAGTTGACAGGGAGGGTATGACCACACACTGTTTAAATCAAAATAACACTGGTCATTTCAATTTTAAAAAGGCTAGGTCCACACAATGTTTCCTTATATCAAAATGAGGAGCTCTCTCATTTCAATTTAAGGAATGTTAGAGTCATATAATAAAACCTAACATTACACTGCTATAATGGTTAAAGTGAAACTGTTATATCGATATAATGCAGAGTGGGCATGCTTCATCGATATAACCCTTATATTTACATAACCCGGTTTGATCTTCTTCCTCCCAGGGTTCATTGCATCCTGGAAAGAAGACCTCCTTTAGCACCCTGGGAGGTCAGGACCATGGGGGGGGTACATGGGAGGCCTACCCCCAGCTGACCGGGCAGAGGAGGAGGGACCCCAGCGCCAGGCACAACGCTGGCTGGCCAGGCAGGAGGAATACACCCCATGCCCAGCTCCTCCTGCTCCCTAACCAGGCAGCGGGGAATGTACCCTGCATGTGTGGCTCCCCCTGTGCTGGCCCGGTGGCAGGAGAAGGGACCCTATACATCGGGATCCCCCTGTGCTGGCTAGATGGAGCACTCCCAGCTCCCAGACCTATAGCTGGGCAGTGGGGAACACACCCCGCCGCCCGAGTTGAGTTGTACTTGCTGGATGGTGGGGGAGGGATACCCACATTCCCTGTCAGTGGGCCATTTTGCCACATCTGCCATGGTGCCCCTCTCCTGAATCGAACTAGGACATGCTAGTTTGATTTCCTTTTTTTGGTGTGGACCTGTTGCAGCAATTTAACTTGAATCAATGCAATGATTTTTATATAGATTTTATTAAATCAATTTAAGATAAATTGACTTAACTGCCTGTGTGTGGACACAGCCATAGTGTAGACATACCCATTGTTCTGTTATACCAGGGCGCTTATAATGCAACAAGGAACAGTCAGTTGCATTTGCTGAACTTGTTTTTCTGCAATATGACTTACTAAGCAATAACTGTCAAGTGTGTACAAGGCCTTAGCAGGTTTAGTCTTCTCTCAAATGTAGCTTATCAAGTTAACTGACAGAATCATTGACCCTTTCCAGGCTAGTTGTGGGGTGGTGGTGGGGGCACACTGCAGCACAGTGGGCTATGTGGGGAAGAAATTGTTCCTAGAATTATAGAAATTTATGGTTAGAAATGATCTTAGGAAAGCATCTACTCTAACACGCTATTCAAAGCAGGACCAACCTCAACTAAATCATCCTAGCCAAAACTTTATCATGTTGGACTTTAAAGACTTCTAAGACTTCTAAGGATAGAAATTCTACGATCTCTCTAGATCAGTGGTTCCCAACCAGTGTGCCATGGCACACTGGTGTGCTGTGGTGACATCCAAAGTGTGCTGTGAACATCCCCAACAGTTGGGATTAACGTTCCCTCCCTGCTCAGTGCAGCCACATGTGCTGTGCAGAACTGGGAAAAGGGAGGGGTTAAAGTAAGGGGGAAGGCACCCGAAAACAGTTCCAGGGACGCTTATTTTTAGGCACGCAGTGTTCTGCCCCCTCTAAAAATAGAGGAAGGCACCTGAACCTGGAGTTCCAGGGCTCTGCCTAAAAATAGCAGGAGCATCTGGAACACAGAGTTCTGGTGGCTCCACCTTAAACCCCGCTCCACCTTAACCCAGCCAGCAGATTGCTGTGGGAGGCTGGAAGCCAGGAGTGTGTGAATCTCCCCTGTGCAGGGTGGAGCACTAATGTCACCCAGCCTGCAAACAGCCCAGGTAAGGGCTTTGGGTGGGGGGCTGCTGGGGGTTGTGTGGGGTACGTGTGTGGTTGTAGCAGAAGGTGTTAGCTGGGGTTATAGTGGGGCTGTTTGCTTGGAGGGGTGTGTAGCAGTGGTAGGGTGGATATTTGGGGGGGTGTACCTGGGGGGGGCGGAGTGGCTATTTGGTTGGGGGGGTGTAGTTGGGAAGTGGGGTGGCTGTGTGTGGGGGGGGATGTAGCTGGAAGCTGGAGGTCTAGTTCTGCCCCTGCAGTGATGGGAGGGTCCATCACAGGCAGCAGGGGGCTAGGGGAGGGTAGGATGGGACCCACTGGGGTGGGAGGGAGTAGCAGTGGGATGACAATTTGCCCTGGGTGACAGGAAGCCACTGTGGAGAAGAGGGAAGTGAGTGCTGTGCCATACTCCCCTGCCCTACCTTCCTTCCCGCTCCCCAGGTTTCCCCCTTCCCCTCCACAAAGCCACTTTTGTTCTCGCTTCCTCTCTTGTGACCCCTGTGCTGTTCGCCACATGGCCACCCTTGTCCTCTTTTCCCACCCCTGTCTTGCTCTGCTCCCCACGCTCACTCCTGTCACTGCACACAACGCCTGACCTCCTGTGTTTGCCACCCCTGCTCTACTATTCCTGCTAACCTAGATAGCAGCATTTCTGAAGCACTGTGCCATGGTTCATTCAAAAGTAATTTAAGTTAATTTGAATATTCATGAGTTTTTAATGGTGGTGTGCCTTCAAAAATTTGAAGGTATCAAGGTGTGCCATGACAGAGAAAAAGTTGGGAACCACTGCTCTAGGGAACCAATTTCAGTTCTTCACCACCCTCCTAATAGAACCCTCCCCGCCCCCACTATCAAACTTAAACTTCCAATGTAACTTGAGACCATTGCGCTTTGTTCTGTCTTTTACCACAACTGAGCACAGCCTAGCTCCTTTCTCCCAGGAAGCTCTATCTGCTTCTTCTTTCTTTTTTTAGAGAAAAAAATATTTTAAGTTTCAATTTTACATTTCTTCATAATTTAATTTTAGTTTTTAGGTTCTTTTCCTTATTTTAGTGATCAAATTTCTAAACTTTTTGCCATGATCTTCGTTATGTGTTAGATATGAAACTGACAAAGCAAAGTCTCTGTATATTAATACTAACACCAAATTTTGTTTAAAGCTGCTTAATATGGGATAAATTCAAAGTCCATTTCAAAGTCAAATAACTTTCAGTGTTTAAATGCATATTTTCCAGCTAAATTAATGCAACAGCATCTAGCTGTCTGAGTGTATGTCCAAGAGAGATAGGGATCTAAATATTAGGATTTGTACTTGCAACTGACTGTATGCTCAGTTTACTGAAAATCCAAAACAGCAGGCTGAATTGTCACTCCCTTAGAAATTTAGCCCAGAAGTCATTTTCAAATAAACTCTACATAATGTTTTGCTAGTCTGGAATAAAACATTCCCTTTATTCAGGACTGTGAGGTTTTAGATCTTATGCTACGGTCACAGTCAACAACAAGATATCAAATGAAAAAGTTTTTTTTTTTTCTTTAAAATAACTTGAAGCACAGGAGGCATTTCTGGGTAGAATATTATAGTGAAAAAAATATGAAAAAAAACCCTGAAGAATATTCTGAAATAAAACAGTACAGATTGTCTGTAGATAATACCTTTACATTTAACTTTTATCGATTATATTGTACTCAAAAACTTTAGATTAGAATCAGAAAACAAATTTCTTACAAAGAGCAAAAGTGTGAGTGGATTGTCTCATGCCTTGGTAACTGGAAACATGTTAGCAGGCTAATAGAGTCAGCTACCTGGCCTATAGGATGTGTAATATACATAATATTACATTTTCTATGCTTACATCTACTTGTATTATGCCAGTGGACTTTACCAGAGGCAAATTATAGTTTTGCTTTATGGGTTTTGATTTTCCTGATGAAGTGAAGGAAGAAACAAAATTAGTTTTCACAGAAAAACTGACTGAAAACAGTTTAGGGAATTTTACAGAGTGGGCAGTGGGAGTATCGAAGTGTACCGATAGCTTGAATAGCAAAGATACATATTGAGTGTGTGTGGTGCATGTGTGCATCTGTGCATGCACATGCATTCACAGCGATGTCACTGTATCCAAAAACTCTCAGGGTGCGGGGCTACCCCCCTGCTCACTCCATCCCTGGTCTTGATCTGTCCCTGCATCCTTGGCCATGGTCAGGGCTGGATCCAGCTGCTGCTGCCATGGTGGCCCAGCCCCCATTCTCAGTTGGGATTGGGGCTGGATTCATGGCCTGGCCTCGTGTCCCTGGCCAAGTCAGGGCTGGATCGGCAGCGTGGCCCCATGTCCCAATCCAGAGTCAGGGCAAGATCTGGCTGATGCCGACACCATACCAGGTCCCGCATCTCTACAGAGTCAGGCCATCAGCCATTGCTAGGGTTGGGGAACTGGTTCTGTGACTGGAGGTTTGTGTCCCCTGTAACCAGCACCACTGATGTCACAGTGTATGTGAAAGAAAGACAGAGACAGAGAGAGAAGCTGAAGGGGTGCAAGTGGTGTCATGCAGTCATGATCACCCTTGTTCCATGTTACTTTTGTAGAAAAGTTAGAGAACTGTAGAGCTCAGCTAAATAGCTAAATACTTACCAAGTGCTAGCTTCTCTAAAGGGAATTTTTATATGCTCTGTGGTATGGTACATTCCAGAATCTACCATCCTGTGTAGGTGATAGCCATTCATACTAAAAAAAATATGGGGCAAGCACAAAGCCAATTCATTTACTGTGAGCATAATGCAGAATTCTTGGATGCAAGTCATTACTACAAATGCAGTTGTAAGGTGCAGGGCCAGAGGATAGAGCTGGCACACAACTAGCTTTTCAGGTCTCCTATGCTTTCCCCTTTGTTCTATTTGATTCTTCTCTTGGGCTGTGCCTACTTTGAGGGGGCCCTTTGAAGTCGACTTAATAAGGTCTGGTCACGCCTCTGCATGTGCCTGTGTGCATGCACGCATGCACGTGTGCACAGAGGGGCATCATTGGTCCCAAAAATCTCAATCCACGTTGTCAATTTCACAGACTACACTGGAGATCAGGAGTAGCCTGTGAAATTGACCAGGCTGCTCAGCCACCTGCTGGCAGCGGCAAGCAGCTTGGGACTAGATGGGGTTCCAAGCCTCCTGCCACCATGGCAAGCAGCTTGGGACCTGATCCAGCTCCACACTCCTTACTGTAGGTGGCAGTAAGGAGTTTGGAGCCAGATTGAGCTCCCAACCCCTTACCTCAGATAGCAGGAACCATCTACCAACCCCTGCTGGCTGCAGCAAGGGACTGGGAACTGGATACCTCTCCCAGCCCCTTTCTGCCAGGAGCAGGAGCCTCCTGCTCACTGCTGCCAGTGGTAAAGGGCTGGGGGCCAGCCAGATCCCACTCACAGCCCCTTGCCACCTGCATCAGGAACCGGCTCCTGGCCCCTTCCACCAACGTCCAGGGGCTGGGGACATGATCTCACTCACAGCCCCTTTCCGCCAACACTAGATTGGGCTCCCCAGAGCTCAATCCGCAGGCTGTCCAGCAGCCTGATTCTCAAACATGCAACTCTGGGATAAATGGGGTGGGTCCAGTGCTGCCCAAATGGCGCCAAATGGGAAATACAGCTATAGTTTGCCGATCAAGAACACGCACAAGAAACAACAAAAGACCCAAGACCCAAAATGCTATGAAACAGGTGGTAAGTTTATTACAATACTTATTTGGAGACTTAACAAAGACTGCACTACCTAGGCTCAAAGGCAGTGCACATAGCTTAGCAGTAATATACTTACACTGAACGCTGTAACAGTTAAACACTTATAACAGTTAAACATGTATGTATTTATAAGCTATAACATGCAGCAAGTGGGGATCAGTCACTTACAGAATGAGGAGGTCTCAGCTCTTAAACCTATTTCCTTCTTTTTTACAAAGAGATTCTCTCAGCTTAAGTTCTTTTTGTGGGTTCACCTACCGCTGCAACTTATTTTATATGGATCGGGCCCATATCAGCAGTCAGTGGTTTTAAGCTGTTTGTTAGTTTCTAACTGCAGCTTTTAGTTTAGGACCCTAGCCAGTGATCTTTCAATACCTTACCCTTCAAGGGGGCCCTTTTCCCTTACCAAAATCAGATATAATCATGGTAAACCTTTTCTGCTCATCCTCTGTCTCCTCTCTCAATCCCGTCACAGCTGCTTCACCACAACTCTCCTCAGTGACTGAAGAGATGATCACTCCACAGGGTCACTATTGCTCATAGTTCTCCAGTTACCACTTTGCATTTTTGTTGCTTTCACAGGAGCTTTTAGAATGCTGGTGCTTCAGAGCCCTGAGTCTTTAGATGGGACTTAGTCAGAACTCCTTTTTGGATCGATACCAACCCATGGTCTTCCTTAGAAGCACGCACCTTGAGTCGAGACTCAGTTGGCCGAGTGGTGCAGCCTCTTTGGAATGAGACCTTTATGCAAATTGTACAAGAGACGCTGAGACACGAAGTCCCCCAACTGGGAAAGAGTCCCAGTTGTACCCTCTGGAAGCTCCTGCCAGAGATGGTGAGACCCAAAAGTTCCCCAGCAGAGATGTCACTCTGCTGTACCCTCTGGAAGACAGCAGAACTTAGGACAAACCTGATGTTAGGATGCCCTTTTTCATCCACCAGAGACGTTGTCACACTGTCTGGGGTTGGCTGAGAGTAAGACTCCTAGGGTATGTCCACACACACTCCTTATTTCGAAACAACAGAGGTTGTTTCGAAATAAGGAGTGCCATGGCCACACGACGCACGGCCATTTCGAAAGAAGCAAACCGCTTCTTTCAAAATGGCCGTGGTCTTTGCGAAATAACTTAAACCTCGTTACCTGTCGAAACAGAGTTGTTTCGAAACAGAGGTTTCGAAACAGCCCTGTTCGGACATGTTGTTTCGGAACAAAGTGTTCCGAGACAACATGTGCCCCTCCTCCCAGGGTGCTAAGCACCCTGGGAGGAAGGGCTGACCCCTCAGCACCCTGGCCAGGGTGCTGAGGGGTGTACACGGGCTGTGGGGAGGGGCGCGGGGCTGCGCCGCACGCTGCTGGTGCCTCACCTGGCGGGTTCATGCAGCCCCCTGCAAGCACCCGCCAGGAGCGGGCAGCGGGGCACTTCACCCCAGGGGCTTTAAAGCCCCTGCTGCCCCCCAACCTGGAGGCGCGGCCTTTCATCCTTATTTGGCTTTTATTTAGTTTTTTGTTTGTTTTTTATTTCAACTGGCTTTGATCAGCCACCTGCAAGAGAGCAAGTGAGAGAGATCAAAAGTTTACAATCCTCTGCCATCTGGACCTAATTTATCTTAAAAAGACATATCTTTAGGATCACTCCTTTTGTGCTGATATTTCTCTTATGATCCAGATGGAGGTAGATCATATTTCACTTACTGACTGCATTCTTGAATACTGAAACCCTTGTAGATAATACTTATTGCAAAGTAAAGCAGTAGCAATTTGTATATGTATTATGCTATATTCTAACTTATTCTAATGAAGATTTTTACCAGATTGATTGCCTTATGCTATTCCCTACTCCTATGTTCCTTTATTAAGTCTGATTTACTCTAATACTAGAGAGGTGGCAAAAGCTCGAGCTACACCAGAGCCCTATCAGGGCCTAGGGCAGGGGAGGGTATGGGGCCCAGGGTTTCCTGCACTTAAAGTTGACTTAAAGCTTAAGTTGACTTGCAGGGCAGGAGTTATTAAGTCAACTTAAGCAAGCACTTAAGTTGTTTTAATAAATTCTAAATATAGCCCTGGAATGTGCTTAAATTAACTTTAAGCCTGGTTAAGTCTACTTAAGCCTCCAATGTAGACATACCCTTATAGCCCATTCTCTTCATCTTCTTCGATTTCCAGACACAGTGCAGCCCTCCATGTTGCATGTGACAGCAGTATGTTCCCAGCTTGCAGTGTCAAGGTGAACATTTTCAAATGCCTCTTGTAAACATCCTTGACCTTGAACCTTTGTTGGCCCAGTGGCCTTGGAGAATCTGCAAGCTCTCCATACAGAAGTCTCTTCTGAGTGTATCTATCATATGTCCTATACTAGATGACCAAGGCATATATGAGAATGGTGATCAGAAATATGTTATCTTATAGAGTTGATTCTATACATACCAGGACTTGTACACAGCTTCTAGCATGGTTTACCTCCTGAAACATATGATACAGTCAAAACAGTCTGTGTCATAATCAATGTCTTCTTCAGATGTTTAGTCCATATTCATCACAAGTGAGTGCAAAGCTATAGCAAAGCTGCTGGGGATACTCTTCCCTGTATCTCTCTGTCACTGGTGAAAATAAGTTTTTTTATCAGTAGATGTTTGGTTTTGCTTTTTGCTCTAATATACGATGTTGGAGAGTTTTTCATCTGATCTGGAAATATAGAATTTCAGAGTTAGCTGAGAAAGCATGATGGAGCAGCAAAGATAATTATATAATAAAGAGGCCTGGTGCTAAAACACACCTTTGTTTGACAACACTGGATTTCAAAACTGCCAGATTGATCACCATCAATGGATTGTAGGATTCATGCTATTATGGAAGGATCAGATCAGACTGAGGAGAGGTGTGAGACAGTCACTTCTTTTCAGCAGTTGAAAAAAAATACAATCCTGCTGACCGGGTCAAAAGGCTTGGTAAGATCTATAAAAGCCCTGTAGAGATCCCCCCCCCCCGCCCCTTGCTCTTCATACTTTTCCTTTTCTTGTTAAGAGCATAAGAACAGTCATACTGGGTCAAACCAATAGTCTGTCTAGCCAAGTATCTTGTCTTGCAGTCATAGCCAATGTCAGATGTTTCAAAAGGAGATGAGGTGTTAAAAAGAAGGAATTCCACTAAAACAGGGGCAACCTCTTGGTGAAAGGTCCGACAGCTTTCTGCCCTCACAGAAAGAATAACATGAGGTAAGAAAGGGAAAGAGACTGTGATTCGCACTGGAGACTCATTGGAGTTCAAAGGTCCTCTGAGGTAAGGAGGGCCAATATTTTCACTGAAGCTACCTAAACATTTCCTTTCTATTTCCTTATGCTTTTATTTAACCTTGTTTGATAAATATGGAATGTTTCTGTTTGTTTCACATGACCCTGAAGAAACAGCCAGAAGGCCTCAGCCAAAAGGTTGAGTTCTAGCCCCACTAGACTTACATACCCTGCATTGCCCACCCATGGGTTTGGGTTAGGGTGAACAATTAGTCTCATATGCTTGCACTCCTTGTGCATCTCATGAAGTGGAACACTGCCAAGACAAAATCACACAATACAATATTGAAAATATGAGCCTGAAAATAATGTACTGGAGAAAATTATAGTATGCAGTGGTCCAGATGGCAAGTAGAATGTTTAACCACAAAGCTGGATACCATAACAAACAACTATAATACAAAATATTTGTATCGTTATTGCACATTTTAAAGTAGATCGCATGATGGTTAACCTTCAGAGTTCCATACAATTCCAAACTTGTAAGCTGCATAGTACCAACATTTCTTCAGATCATCTTTCATTCAGGTTTCAGAATGGCTGCCACCTACCTGTCCAAAATCTGCACATAGTATTTGGAAATTGTTCATAAGTGATTCTTTGTTTTATTTCCATGGCAATAATCACTATGAAAAGATGTTTGAAAGCATTTTGGAGACCATGTATGATATTTAAAAGCTATAATGTAGCTTTTAAATAAATTAAACAGTCATTCTTATTTGTTTTAATGTCTTGCTTCTGTACAGAAATAATATTGTTTATTGATTGGTTTTAGAATATAGTATGAGCTCTCTCTCTCTCTCTCTCTCTCTCATTGTTACCATAATTTAACAAGATCTTATGCTGCCAGAATTAAATTAAGCCTCTCAACAATGCCATCTGGTGGGGTTAGACCAAAATATTTTTCATCTCATTTCCAATAACATTTGTGAAATATTATTCTTGCCAGATTCTTTTGATGAAGGCAAACAAATAAACACAAACCCTCCCCCACACATACTGAGCTTCAAGCATTCCGCAGTACTGATTACTAGGTTGTAATTTACTAATATTTATTTCCTTAATTAACTTAGTCAGTTAATTAAATACATAACTGGTCTCTGTTACCACATTTTCCTATTTCTGTTCCATTGCCAGCCCTTCCCAAGGCCCTTTGTCTGTCATGAACATTTGTTACATCCTCATTGTTCTTATTGCTGCTGTATCTATGGGCTCATTCTGTGAGGGAAATCAGTTTGAGGTCCAGGAGCTACAGGATCTCTAACACTATATCTACATAATGAGTTATAGGTGTGATTCCCCTGCTTGTGTGCTTCTTATTGTGGCTAGCTCTCATGGAGCTAGCATATGTATAAATAGCTATGTAGACATGACAGCAAATATATTGGCAAGAGAGGAGCATCTGAGATATGCTGAGTACATACGCATTCACTGCAGGCATGTTTGTACTCAGTGTGGCTCAGCCATGCCTGCATAGATGCTACTAATTCTCTTTCTAGATATGCTAACTCAGTGAGAGCTAGCACAAGTATGTGCATATAATCAATGAAACTACACCCCTGCTTTGTATTGCATATATAAAGAAAGTGATATTAGAAGGGGGAACTTTGTAAGTGAATCATAAATTCATGAACAAAACATTCTGCTCCTAAAGGATCATGGGAATGTTGTCTTGGCAAACAAAGCAATGTAATTTTGACTAAAGTTCTGGTTCATGCCAATGCAAAATGAGAGGAATTCCTCAAACTCGTGTCTGTAGGTTTCATGGCAGTCTTGAAAAAGACAAGGAGTGAACAGGCAAAAACTCACCATTCCTCTCATTGAGTCATATGTCTGCAGGTGAGGAAAATCAGAAGGTAGTGGTATGAAATTACCAATAATAGGTGCTTTGACTAGGGCTTATCTGAGAGCTGCTTGAACTTTCTTGGGGTATGTCCACATGCAGGTTTTAAATTGAAATAACATTGGTTATTTCAATTTAAAAAATGCTTAGGTCCATACAATATTTCTATATTTCCAAACAAGGAGCTCCCTTATTTTGAAATAAGGACAATCATTTTGATATAATAAAACCTAGTTTTAAATTGAAATGAGGTTTATCTCAAAACTGTGGTTTCAAAGTAACCCCACATGGCTCTGTTATATTGATATGACCCACATATCGATATAACAGTTGACATTCTTCCTCCCAGGGTTCATGGCACCCGGGAAGGAAGTCCCATCCCCCAGCACTCTGGCCAGGGAGCCAATCAGCGCCCTAGCCAGGGAGGGAGGGGAGGTGCAGGGGGCTGCAGGAGGGCCCAGCCCCACCTCCACCTGACTGAGCTGGTGGTGGGGGAAACAGCCCCCCCGCTTCCCACGGCAGCTGGACTGGCAACGGGGGCAGGGAGCCCACGCACCCGGCTTCCCCACACGTGGCCAGGTGGTGGGGGCAGGCCAGCTGCAGGGAAGCTGGGTACACTGGCTTCCCTGCCCCTGCTGCCTAGCAGCTGCTGGCAAGTGTGGGGCGGAGCCTGCTGCACTGTCTTCCCTGCCCCCGCTGCCCTGCAAACAGTGGGGTATTTGGGGTGCCCGGTGGTCCCTCCCCCACGACTGGGCCAGTGGTAGGGGATGCACGAAGCAGGGGGATACCTGCCCTAGGGGGCGTTTTTCCCCTGCCTGGCTCTCCAGGCAAAAGCCAGGCAAGGGATCGGGTGGCAACATGGCCCTGTCGGGGGGCCATGTTACCACACCTCCCAGGATGCCCCTCTCCCAAATCGAACTAGCAAGTCCAATGTCCGGACATGCTATTTTGATTTGGGTTTTATTCATCCGGACTTGTTAAATCGATTTAACTATTTTTATATTGATTTGGTTACATCAATTCAAGTAGAATCGATTTAACTGACTGTGTGGACACAGCCTTGGAGTCTTGTTGCTCAACCTTTGATGAAGAGTTTATAGCTCATCTTGTCAACTGAACTACAATACCCAATTTTTTGGTGCTGAAGTACAAAACTCATCAAGGGACCAATGCTTGTCAGAAACTTTTTTCTTTTCTGGTCATGGCATGATACACTTTTGTGGTGGAACAGCTCCACTGCTCTCACTAGAAAGGAGGAAACACCACACTGAGAAAAAAGCAAGGGTTAAACTACAAGATATGTGACAAGCTTCAGAGTGAAGATATTTTGTGCAATAAAAGCAGAATATGCATGAATAAGTGAAATAGTCTCAAGGTTGTTTAACTCCTGCTTACTCCACCTCACCTCAGCGTCCCAAAGACTGTTAGAGCCTCAGTCCCCGGACCACAGCTGTGGGCAGCTTCAAAGTGCTGATCAATAAAAGCACAGAGAAAGGTATCTGTTTGCCAAGGTCACCAGTATCAAAGTACTGAGTAATGGTTCAGAGCACCCACAAACTTACAGTACTACATCAGTGAGGGAAGTCTCAGAGCCCAGTGTAAAAATAGGTGTGAAAGCAACATGGACAATCAGAAACAACTAGATGCACCAGAGGGAAAATTCTCAAAAGTGTACATATCAAAATGATGTCAGCCAAAAGCATTATGAGGGACTAGCAAACGACTTCAGCAATGGCCAGTGTGCATTGTTCCTAGTGGGGAGCTCTTTTGCTGACAGCATTTGAGAAGAAACTGGCTAGTACATTCAAACTACAACATTTGCATTCTTTGTGTGTTACAGGTAGCCTACTTGGCTCGCTCTCTACCCACTACTGGTGTCCTTGAGTATACAAACAAACATTAAGAGTGAAGAAGTTATGCCAATCTCATGCTACAGAATCTCCAGAAGAAAGAATCCTGCACAGATGACAACTTCAAAGATATTACATCGCAACATATTATGCCATTAATGAACCTTATAGTTAAAGTTTGTAACACATATTATTACCTAATGTATAGTGATTATGTAAAAAAAAAAAAAAAAGAGCTAAGTTCTTTACAGGAATGATTGAAAGTTAATACATTGAATTCATACCATGAGAGGGCAGAAGGTCATATCTTTTAAAACATACTATTTGCTAATACTTGAAAATAATCTGTGTATTACAAGTTAGTCATTCTAGTCTGGTGACAGGTAACCAGATCCTGTGTTATATAGAGTCCACACAAGTAAAAATGCAGATTCAGATGCAAATACAGATAGGTTTTTATTAATACATCGGTAATGAAGGAACGCATATGGGAGCTATTCTCTGTGGTTTTATAATAAGTGCATGTTTACAGCTGACATAAAAACTTCGCTAAGGATAAAATGGACAGGAGAAAGGTGACAACATTATACAGTAATTCTATAAAAAGGGGGTTGGGGGAAGAAGAAGAAGAATTCATTAGTTATAATAGGAGAAATGTTCTGATAGCATTTTCTGATGTTCAGAAAATCTTTGCATTTATGTTTTAATTGTATCAGTCTTATATCTAGTGAACATAATATAATGGATTTAACTGTTATCTTTTACCTTTTGAGTTTATTACAGAACTTATCCACACATACAATTTTGTGTGTGTAAAGAATGTGCATGTTTATCCAAATATTTTAAAGTACTTTATAAAGTCATGTAAATATTATTACACTAACTTTTAAGAAGTAAATGTAATGAAATCTCTATTACTTCAGTAACTTGGGATTGTAGTTAGCATGACAGACCAGCTAAATATTCCTTGAAACGACATTCTTATAGCATCCAATCTCCTGGCCAGTCAGAGTGAAGATGGAAGATTAATACCGAATAAGACCTAAGATGCCTTAACATGAATTGCCATCAGTAACAACATTCTTCTTAACAGAAAGAGATTGGGGTGGCTGGAATTATGAAAGGGACCAAGGACCTCCATGCTCTCTTGACTCTTGGAGAAAGTTCAAGATATGAAAACTGAATATGTTAAAATGTTAATATGTTAAAATAGCCTTTCTAGTGCCACAGGCAAGCAACATCAATGCTAACATCCAGGTTACCTGGTTACTACTTATGTATCTTAAATATCTGACTTCAGTGCCTCTAGTGGTTTCTGTTTGTTTGTTTGTTTGTTTGTTTGTTTGTTTGTTTGTTTGTTTGTTTGTTTG
>ML681993.1:22325207-22408172 GCA_007922195.1 Podocnemis expansa
TTGTTTGTTTGTTTGTTTGTTTGTTTGTTTGTTTGTTTGTTTGTTTGAGCTTCTTGTATGAGAGACTGGCAAAGGCTGCCTTTCTGGTTAGGAAAAAAAAAATCTTGATCACCCCTTTTCATAGCTCAGTGATATCTTGTTCAAAATGTCTATAGGCTAATAACTTCATAAATAGCTTGTAAACTTTACACTACAAAAGCAGATTTGTGATAGCCCCATAGCAATTTTCAGTAGCCATTAGTTCAGTGGTCTCCAACCAGTCAATCATGATCAACTGGTGGCTCTCAGAGGTTTGAACAATCAATCTGCAGACTGCAGTAGTAACAGCTTCCTTGACCGGGTTAGGCCAGTGAACACAGACAGGCTACTACTCTGCTCACACTCTGGGAGTGGGGTGTTTTTAAATCCCCTTCCCTGTGCAGAGAACCAACTGTGGGAAATGTAAAAGGCTCCCTGACCCACTGGCCAGGGAGCAGTTTCTAGAAGGTCAGGTCCTCTCTTGATTCCAAGGGTGAAGGGGTGGGGGTCTAGAGTCAGCAAAGGGCTGCTGGAGGTGGGTCGGTGCAGGGAAGTTGGTGGGGGTGGGGGGAGAGAAACCCATGGGAAGGATTGTTGAGATTAGGGAGAGGAGATAAGTGGCAGGGACTGCTGGGAGAGAGGAGAGGGAATTGGGAGTCAGGCAATCAGCAGCTGCCGGTAGGGTGGGCTGGGGCGTCTCAAGGTTGCCAACCTTAGGGACAGTCAATTTAAGAAAGAAAGAAAGAAAGATGTTTGCTGCTGTCCTTAAAAGTGTGTGTGTGGGGCGTCCCTAAAAATAGTTAGGCTAATATGGGAGTGTTAAGCTTAGCAAAGAGGTTTGTTTGGAAAAGCAGTATTTTTAAATGATAGCTCTTGTGTTGCATTTAGATTCTAAAAGTGACCATTTATTTAAAAAGGTTGGCGACCACTGCATTAGATTTGGCATATAAGCACCAGAAGTTTTGCACATTTTTTTAAAACTTAATGTTAAAAAAATGCGAGTAACCTTTATATCTCACAGTGTTATCTGAAATATCATAGATCATATGATAAATCCAGTTCTCCTAGTAGACATAAATTTCTTCACCTATACCTGTATGTACCCAAATTTCTTTGGGTACAATTCATGAAGACCCTTCACCACTATAAGAAAGTACTCACAAAACATATCAGTGTGTCCTAACTGCCTCTGAGCAGCACCTCACATCTATGGTGAGGAAACGAGCTCTGGATGAGTATAACCCAGCACCTGATCAGCACTCCTTTACCTTTAAGGGAGGTACATCTTTAAAGTTTACTGTCAGTACAGCAATGTATGACAGCATCTTTTATCCTTAATTAAGTGTGGCTTACCGTCTAATGCACTGAATTAGTAGAGCTTTGTTCTATTCCCCTACCATGCCACCACTGGCTAGGTGACCTTGGACAAATAATTTGATCCCATATGTCTCAGTCCCTCTATCTGTAAAATGGATATAATGATAGTGGCCTTCAATTTGAAGTGCTTCTATATCCAGCACTAAGAGCTAGGCATACTTACTCATTCTTCCCCGTGTTCAGTGCTCACTGTTAAAAATTCAACATCTACAAATGATTTTCTCTTCTGAATACTGAGGGGAGGGGAATCCAATGCTAATTGAGATTGCAGCTTAATGGTTTAATCAAAAGAACCATATGTTAATTGACATTCCAGTTAACAATAACAAATATGTAAGTTCTGAGCCTAATATTTCTAGCTAATGTTTTTGAGGTTACTGGTTCATATCTTATAGTAGCATTGCTTTGACTAATTCAAAGACATCCCCACATCATCTGTTTAATTAACAGTTTCACTCAGCCCCAGAAACAGTCAACATGCATTCATAGAGATAGGCCAATGAATTCAAACCACCAGTTATATTTTTAACTAGGCAGCCTGACATGAAATGACAGATAGTGCCACAGCACATCAACCAGAAAATATGAAACAGTGTGTACCAAAGTGTCTTTTTTTTTTTTCCCCACACACTAGCACTCACAGAAAAGCAAACTTCTCAAGAAAGATCTTCTTGAAAGGAAATCCTTCTTGGAACATAAGAATGACTATACTGGATCAGACCAATGGACCATTTAGTCCAGTTTGCTGTCTTCTGACAGTGGCCAATGTCAGGTGCTTCAAGGGGAGTGAACAAAACAAATAATCATCAAGTGATCCACCTCATCACACCTTCCAGCTTCTGACAAACAGCAGAATGTTGTTAAGTGTAAGATGTGAAAGAATTTCTTCAAGAAATTAACATATGTTTTAAAACAACAGCCCCATTTAGAGAAATACAACATAGATAGACTTACTATAATAGGGGACCAAAACTGGCTGGAAAACTGTTTTCAGACACTAGTTATCAGTGGTTCACAGTCAACCTGGAAGGGAATATCAAACGGGGTCCCACATTGCTCAGTTTTGGGTCCAGTTCTATTCAATATCTCCATTAATAATTTAAAGAGTGGCATAGAGATTATGCATAAAGTTTGCAAATGATAATAAGCTGAGAGGGGTTTCAAGAGCTTTGAAGAATAGGATTGAAATTCAAAATGAACTTGACAAACTGGAAAAATGGTCTGAAATAACTAGGATGAAATTCAATATGGACAAATGCTAAGTACTCCACTTCTAGTTCCACAGATGAAAAATGGGAAATGACACTCTAGGAAAGGAAGGGATCTGGGGGTCCTACTGGATCAAATGATAAAAATGAGTCAGTAGTGTAAAGAAGTTGCAAATCATCATCATCACCACCACATGAGTGGTAAGCCTTTCATGCTTTCTGCTCTGATCAGGTCTCATCCAGAGTATGGTGTTCAGTTCTGGATACCACAGTGGAGAAAATATATGGATAAATTGGAGAAAGTCCAGAGACAAGCAACAAAAATATTAAAGATCTTAAAAACATGATCTGTGTGAGAAAATTGAAAAAAAGGGGGGATAGTTTTGTCTGCAGAAGAGAAGAGTGGGCAGAGATAACAGTTTTCAATTTCATAAATGGTTGTTACAAGGAGGAGGGAGAAAAAATATGTTCCTTTAAGTCTGAGGATAAGAAGAAGTTGTCTTAAATTTCAGTAAGGGTGGCTAGGCTGGACATTAGATAGAAGTTACTAACTGTCAGGATAGATAAGCACTGAAATAAATTGACTAGGAAGATTATGGGATCCCCATTAATGTGTAATAGCAGTTTAGACAAACACCTGTCAGGGATGGTTTAGACAATGCCAAAAGTGCAGGAGATTGGATCTAAATGATCTTGCAAGTTCTCTTCCTGTCCTACAATGAGGTCTTGAGGTCTACATTCACCAATGCCTACTTAGTGACAAAATTTTTAAATTGTTCCCTGACTTGGGCTAATGTGCCCTCTCTGGTCCTAGGTTGTCCATTTATGATCACTGGTTATGAAGAACCAGAGCCCCATGAAGTAGCAAAACCTGTGGTCTGATGCCTTTCTGTGACTCATCACAGCTCCTTTGTCCTTAGTTCATAGGAGTCTTTATAGCAGGGGTGTCACTGGTGCCGGGCACACAGGGCCTGTGCCCCGAATCCCAGAGCCAGTGCCCTGGGTCCCATGGGACCCCGCCTCTGCTGTTCTCTGGCCCAGTCGGGCCGGAGATCCAGGGCCCAGCCGCCTGCAGCCACTCCCGTCCCCATCCCCGGCCGAGGATCCTGGGCCCAGCCGCCCGCCGCCACCACAGCTTTCCTGGCCCCATCCCTGGGCCAGCGATCTGGGGCCCAGCCACCCACAGCCGCTACCGGCCCTGGTCCCGGTCAGGGCCGTGGCTGGTGGCCAGGGGGGGTGGCTGAGGGTGGAGGGCAGGGCCTGGAGTGGTGCCCCGGGTCCTTCTTCAAGGCAGCGACATTCCTGCTCTATAGATCCAAGCTTTGCACCTTTGTGGATATACGAATCCCATTTGTACCATTCCTCTTTACTTCCTTTGTATTGCTACAATATTGCACTCCACACACCAAAATGTAGGGCTAAGATTTATTCCTCAGTGAAATTTAGCAGGTAAATTCAGATGAAGAGCTAAACGGTAAAATTATATTGATCTTTATTTGGCTGAACAAAACTGAGTATATTAGTACCTCTCATAGTTTCAGTAGGAAAATATTATAGAAGCATCAAAAAAATTCCCTGCAAACTTACAGAAATGAGTACTTTATACATTATTGTTAGGTATGGACTATAATGGAAAATGTTGTGACAATCCATATCTTATACTAAGTTCTTGATTCTTCACTTACACATAGTTTTCCATTGTTCATAGACAATTTATCATGCCAATGATATCTTTCACTTTTTCCCCTCTTTAATATAATAAACTAATATAATAGGGTGAAGAAATTGCAAAGCTTTTTTCTTACATTGCCACTCAAATTCACTAAACAATAATAAAGAAAAGGGAAAGGAATCAAAAACAAACCAAACAGTAAATCTAGATAAGCTGCCACTTTTAAGCATCTGGTAGTATTGCCTTTCTCTGTCTTAATTATAAGTGCAATCTGACAATACTTCAACAAGATAAGCACTGACAACTGGCTCATCTTCAATTAGTAGTTCTTAATAGTGGTTGCCACATTTGCAGGTCTTGGTGAACCTCTGGTCACTTTTATTTCACTCCATCAGGCATCGGACTTTTACCTCATGTGTGTTTATGTCTTCCATTCTCATACTAGATATTGACCTATGTACTGTACTTACCTAGCAGGTGTGACTGGTTTCAGCATTTGTGATTGTTTCCTTCAATATAGTGACTATGGAGGCCAGACTGCTTATTAAAACAAAAGTATTGCTTAACTGTGTGAAGTAGAACAAAACAGTAGAAAGAAATGGTATAAAACAACACACAATCAACACGTATGTCTAAGTTACTTAAAACCCTGCTGTATTTTCTTCAAATACCCCAAGAGATATCTTTATCAAAGTTTGTGTCTCTCAAAGAGCTACCAATGACTGCTTGCCTTCCATCCAATATTTTTTTGATCCTGTCAGTTTGCTATTTTTTTTTGTCCCAGTTGTTAAAAAAAACAAACAAACAACCAGTTGGGTAAGTTCAGAAGAAGGAGAACTCAGACTCCTCAAAGTGTTTCTGTGTGGCAGCTTATCTAGAGACTTTTGTCTGTTACTGCTTTTGCCTTACAGACCTTTTTTTTTTTTAATCCTAAATCTATATAATTCTACATTAAGCATCCCGGTAACCAGAGTAACAGGTAGTACTCATAAATGATTATAGAACAACTCCGTTTCTTCACACAGGTACAGTGAATTTAAAAACAGGAAGAACAGATCCATAAGCAAACCTATATGATATCAATAATTACTGTAAAGAACACAGCAAATGTACAAACACGATAAATTGATCCAAAACACCTCTCTTTGGAATATAATTATCATTCAGCAGAAAGGATGAAAAACCACTACAAAGCCTCTTAGCAGAGTATTGAGGTAAGTTATTTCTGAAGCCAATGTTGTTCTGGAATGAAATAGGCTGGTAGTTAGTAGTCCATTTTAAGAGTCAGATCATCAGCTTTGTTTTATTCCATTGACATCTATGATTCAATTCAAAGCTGAGAATCTAGCCCTTGCAGCTCCTAGTGTTGTACTCAGGTCTCTTTATGCAACTCTTTTTTATTTAACTGGACCTTAAAGCAGAGGGAAAGGAGCCTCCTGAGGAATACTCATATCTTCACTCAATCTCATCATTCTTGATATAAAAGCTTCTCTTACCCATCTAACACTGAGTAACTGACATGGCTACCCCCTTTGGAAGTCATCTAACACAGTCTTCCTTTAACTTCTTGTTTTCAATGACACCTGAAATATTTTTTTTTCTTTTGCTTCTGACACTAAAATCTTTATTCCTTCAGTATTTAACTCAGTATATATAATTCTCCAAATAATTTAGAATGTATTTTGAATTAAATATGTTATAGAAAATAAAACCACATATTCTTACAATGTATTGCTTTTTCTGTGGAGTGGGGTCAATGGGCAATAAGGAACCTACAAAATTCTACTTCCACATTATTTTACTTTTTTTTTTTTATTAACAAATTAGTAAAATATCATCAGGGGTTTTGTTTGTTAGTTCTGCATTATCCTCATCAGTAGGTAAAAAAGCATGTCAGTAGATTCTGCACTTGGGCTGGTAAGATTTCATAATAACTTTGTGAGGTTTTATACCCAATTCACGTACAAAACTAGGGCATCAAAGGAACCAGAGCTTTGGTTCTTAAAAAATTGTCTTAGAGAATGAAAGCGGAAAGTTGAAAAGTACACAGCTTTTGTTTATATGGAATTAGGTTGGCTTCTTGAGATGTTAAAGAATCAAAGTGGCTAAACAAAATCTAAGTTAAGATACACTTCATCTCAATATCTTTACTGATAACACTGTTTATCTCTGAAATCCAAGGTTCTGTGTATGCTGCTTATTTTTCACTCCCATTTAAGTGGCATAATTGGAAAGAAGAAATAAAACAAAATTCCAAATGCTTTTTAGAGATTAAGTCAAATATTGTATGATACAAATGTTAACATTTAGAAACATGGAGCATCATATCAGAATTAAACTCCATGCAAAATTTCAGTGTTCAACAATTAAATATAGAATCACCTTTCATAACAACTGAAATAAACTGGGATTCCACTGCAGAATGGAGTATTCATTTATCCAGTGTTGACTGGACAGCTGTTTTCTGGCTCATTCAGAAGGAAAGGGTAGCTGCCTACACATTTCTGCTTCTGTTTCTCCTCCAAGTCCTCCTCCCCACCCCCCAAACTTCTGCTCCCATCAACACCTAGTTACCACTCTAGTTAAGGGTGATGACTTGGCTTTGTGGGTTTGTGTCAAATGCTTCCTCTCTTTCTATTTCTTCTGGCCATATGACATGGAAGAAAACTATAGGGTTTTCTTGGGATACTGCTAATGCCAAAGTGGTGCTTCAGGTCATTCACAAGAATGGTTGTGGAGAAGAATGAATTATGTTCCTTTATAGATAGGCCAGTTCTTGTCTTTGAGAATGTTTATTTACATGGCTATCAGAGATAGTAGACAAATCACTTGGTTTGATGAAGAAAGTTACTTATGTACATGCACTATTGACCACAAGCCTGACTGGGCTCCCAGTCCCTTGCAGCAGGCAATGGGGACCAGTCAGGGTCCCAGCCCCTTGTAGAAGGAAGCAGAAGCTAGGAGATAGGACTGGGAGCCCTATCAGGCTCCCATCCACTGCCAGCGGGGACTTGGAGCTGGCTTCTACTTTCCATGGAGAGGAGCTGGGGGCCCAATACGGCTCTCAGTCTCTCTCAGCAGACTGCAGGGACTTGTATTGAGGGGCTGGGTGCCCGATTGTCTAGTCGCAGGTGCCGAGGCCTGGGAGCCCCTGCTGCCTGCCACAAGCGGCTGGGAGCCCAACCAGTCCCCAGTGCCTGCCGCAAGGGGCTGGGAGCCCGATAGTGCTCCCAGGATCTTGCTGGCAGAGGCTGGGGTCAGATTGGGCCCCAAGAGCCGGATCAGCCCCCAGACCCTAACTGGGCCCTGAGGAGGGACCCAGGGCTTCCTTCCCTTGAAAGTCAAATTAAAAGCCTAAGTTGACTTAGGCAACTGCTTAAGTCGACTTAATAAATTTTAAATATAGACATAGAGTTCCTTAGGTCTACTTAAGGCATGTTAAGTTGACCTGAGGTTATGTCTATATTGATGGGGGCAAATTCACCACCATCAGCCGGCATTCCAGGAGTACTTAGCAGTGAGTCTAAACTTGCTGCTGCGCTCCCAAAAGTTGGCACTGGAAGTCCTGGCCGCCAGGAGACATAGGGGAAAGCTGACTACAAGGGATTTGTGGTTGGTTTTCCCCAGTGTGACCCAGAGGCTAAGGAAGTCACTGCTGATGAGAAGAGCCATAAGTGTAAACTAGAGCTAAGGCTCCAGTGTAGACATACCCAATGAAACCAGTCCAAGTTGGCTGGATAAGCTATGAATTATCAAAGGAAAGGGCTCTTCTTCAATGTAGGCCTGTAAAGGGGGCCTTTCTAGGCAACAACATAATAGACTTTTGAAATGCCTCAAAAAGTCTTTCCCCCAAGATCTCACCATCATCCAATGTTTCTTCAGACAACATTTTATTGTTTTAAAACATTAACAAGATTCTGTAGAGAACTATCCTACATGCAAAACAAACAAACAAACAAACAAAAGACAAGACTGGTAACAGTAATTCTGAGAAATGATGTATTGGTGAATTAATGGAAGTCGACTATGCCATTTGCAGCATGAGAACAAGTTGAATCTGATCCTGTGTGTCATGCCAGGCCTATAAAGCCTGCGGGTAGAACCAGGCTCACACCACTACATCTGCACAGGGTGTCAATCCTGGAAGGAGGTGATAAAAGAGGAAAAGTCTAGTTCACTGGGAACTGACTGACAGAAGCCAGAGAACTCTTGAGTTAGCCCTAGTAAAGAGGACCTGAATGTGTTCTTAAATCATGTGAAAACTTTGAGACCTTGGGCTCATTAACAAAAGTGAATCTTCTTCATGTCCTCTGGTTACAAGAAAGTTCCTATAGTAGGGGAGCTCACTTCTAGGTGTTCAAGTCCTCCAACTATATGATCTTATTATTTCCTGATACAGCACAGTTCAAACTTGTATTCATTGGCAGGGGCCCTATGAAATAATAAGACAGGTGGGGTCAATTAATTACAAAAGCCCTTTATCCTCCTGAGCCAGAGGTGGGACTCCAGTGCTTTCTGTAAGACTCCGTGCTCTATACTGGTTGCAGAGAATCCCTCTTCAGAAGAAAAAAAAACAAGTGAAGCACATGGTGGTCTCCTTTTTTCAACTGTGTTTTCAGATTTGCCAGGGAAAACTTACTCAGTTTATCATCATACCCCGACAGAGCTGGGACACAGTCAGAGAAATTCCTTGTCCTATGACCAGAAAAATGCAACAGATGGTAAAGCAGGAACTCCAAACTATGTTAATGCTTGGCATTATAGAGAGATCACATAGGACTTCAAGGGTCCATAGTGTCTTTTCCTGCAAGTCTATTTTATACTGATTTTAGAAAAAAAAAACCCAAAAACATACAATTTCTAAGTTTGATGTGTATGATACACAGAGCAGATGAACTGCTAAGTGACACCCACTGTATAGCCTGCAGTAATAAAACTTGTATGTTCTCAAAAAATGTCACCTGGTTGTGTGTTCCATATTTGCTGATCTTCAAATTGCAGCAAAATTGGAATGTTCCAGTACTGAGAATATGTATAGGTGTCTTCTCTGAACTAAGTCCTTTAGAGTTGGTTTAGGGAAGACTAAGGTGTGTGGGGAAAAAAACCAAACAAATGAAAATGCTCAGACTGGTGGACAACATCTAGTCATACCTCTTCCAGTTGATTAGAACTGATTGCTCAAAGTTATTCAGTAATGTAGCAAAGATAGTGGAAAGGATCCACATTCTTACACACTCTAGGTTAATGAAGGAGCATTTGTTGATTTGGATGCAGTGAAAAAAAACTGGATTCTGAATAGCATAATACTATAGACTACCATAGAATTCTAGCTAAAATAAGCAGTTTAGAATAACTATAAATGATTTTGGGGGTATTTAATAAAATCATGATAATTCCAAACATATGGGTAATTTGCTTAACCTCCACCAAAACTAAAAAAATCAAATGATCAGTAAACAGAGAAGATGTGAAAAAGGATAACTAGCACATTAACACAAATCTAATCAACCCACCATAGGAGATGTTAGAAGATCGTTTATAAAAAAAAACTTATAACAAAGCATTAGAACTTAAGCTAGCACAGTTGCAACTCTATTTAATATTTACAAAAGTTACATATCTAAAACCTAAAGGAACATGAACAGATATGTAATTGGTACAAGCAGTGAAGATTCGCCAGTGTAAAGGGAAGTATGCATCTTTTAGCTCAATGTTATGGGAGCTCTTCTCTGAAGGGTAAACACATTTGAAGGACTACAAATCACATCTTTATATAACATTGTCATATTTCATCATTTATGCTCTGCCATATTATATCATATCAGCTGCCAACATTTCACATCATGTCAATAATTTAAGATTTCACAGATACTCAGATGAAAATAGTGATATTTTATCTGGTAATGGGTAATTTCTTGTGCTTTCATTCATTACTCTTGCCTTAGAAGAATGTTGAAAAAAGACAAGATCAACTTCAGTTTAGGCTTAAACCATTTTTTTAGCCTTCATTTTTATACTTTAAGACAATACTATGATCACCTATGAATTACATACACATGTAGTTAAAATTATCTCTACTGAAAACAGAGTAGCTCTTCTCAGGTCTCTCATCTCTATTGTGTTCTTTGCCTGTCTTTTCCACTTCCATATTGTCAATCACCTATTTTTTTCCCCCACTGTTTCATAACTTTGTGAGCAACAACCCTGAAGCTGTTTCAGTTAGCATCTGAAATACTGAATCAGCAGAAACACATACAAAAGCAAAATATTCCTTTCTATTTCCTTATTCGAAATATTTATCTACCATTATTATTTACATGTGTTAACTAACACAGCTTATGACTTGCTTTTTTATTTTTACTGAGAATATAATGACATGTATAAATAATGTGTGTTAACCAAGGTTTGGGATATCATGAAATTGTGTGTTATCCCAGCAGGCTGATAGCATAAAATGAGCAAAACCTGACTAAAAGGAGCAGGAGTAAAGAATGGAGAACACTGAAGATGGAATCCTCAGCCCCAGCAAGAGTTTCATGGCATGTCATCTGCACAGACAGCCACTGCTGGAGATTTGTTTATATGTTGGGTGAGGCAGAAAGAGCATGCTTTGCATTCTCTTTTCTTTCTGATATGCAGTTAGTTCATGTTGAATCACACTATAAACCTGCTAATTATATATGTGGTATAGCCACTTCCAGAACTGCAGATTCTCTCTGGAGTCCACTGGGGCTGTATAATCACCTGGGATGTGGTCTTCACTGAAGGAACAGTGTAGGGATCTGTATAAAGGCATAACATGGAATAATGGGAAAGAATTAAAAAAGAGAAAAATGTCGTATTACCCAAAAGGACAATCCCTCCTCACAAAGGGAATAGTTAGGTTTTAATTCTACTTCACCCAGAGATGTGCAAAGATCACAGAATTATAAATAAATAAATAAATAAATCTAGTTTCATTACATTATAGTTCCTAATGACAGGTCCTACAGTTCCTTCCTTTGGCAACTGTCTGTCCATAACCAATACATTCAACCTGAAGCTAAGGCCACCTCCCTTAAAATCTGTTCTTGGAGTGAGTCCAATGTTCCCTCTAAGCTGATGATGCAGCTAAGCAAGTTATGGATGCAGCTGAGCAAGTTATGGACGCAGCTGAGCAAGTTCCCACCCGTTCCCAAACCTGGGTAAGGCCCCTTCCCCACTGCCCATTGGCTCTCCAAGTGCTTTAATAACTTGCTCAGTTGCATCATCAGCTTAGAGGGAACATTGCATTGCTTTGCTATGAAAATGAGTAGTCATCACTCCCTCACTACAGAAAAAGAATGAATCATGAAAATTTCTGCCATCAACAGGGTTGAATACTAATGTCGTGTATTAGTGTAACCCGCTCCAGTTCTTAAAATTATTAGCAGATTTTCTGGCTCCACTGCCCCACATGTGAGAGAAGTGGAAGGAAGCACAACAGGAAAAAGTCACTGAATGATAAAATAATTCCTCCTGTGATAAATAACTTGGGTTGGTTGGACCATCTGTGAACAAATCCAATCAGCTTTCCTAAAAGCATTAATAGGCGCACTTACAACAAGCCACTGAAATGGTAGCTATTGCCCTCATTATGGCTCTAGGTATCTTTATTCATTTCTCATTTATGATGGACATATTAAACTTAGAAAAGACATACCAGATAATTGTCATTTCTCCCATAAGCACAGGGGAGAGGATGACATCTCAGGTATCCAATGGATATTAGCTGATCTTAGCCAAAAGCCACAGAAAGAGTGCAACTGGAACAAACCCTTGGTTTTCTTTTTTTGTTTGTTTGTTTTTTGTGACATTGTAAATGGACTCTCCATCAATCAGCTTTTATTCAAATCCTTTGATGGGTGCAATTTCTGTACTCAAACAAAATCTGACACTCAACGTGATATGCTTTTAGCAAAAGAGAATTAACCATTCATGAGAGATTCCCTGGATGACACTGGAATAGTTCATATCAAGATGAAGTTAGAGCTAGAAATCAAAGTTTTGGTCTGAGATTTTGATGCACAGAACTAACACCAGCTGTGAAATCTGGCTTTCACTCTGAACATCCCCAGCTTTTTTGGGAGCTGAATCTGGGAACTGAGTTTTTGTAACCCTCCTGCTGCTGGTTCCCTACAGTGCGACCTGTTTCCCTGCTTCTGCCTTGCCCAACCCCTTCTTTCCTCCCTGTAACTGCCCCAATCTAGGGTTACCAGAAAACAGAGAATGGAAAGGAGGAAAGGGAGGTCCTAAAAAGAGGACATTGGAGGACGTGGAGAAAATGTATTGTTAATATAACTGTTATTACCATATTATGTCATGGAAAATGGGTAATGATTGCAGCATTAAAACCACACAATATCTTGTTTTTTTAAATTATTTTAAAATAAAGAAAATTACCAAAATGGTTTCTTTTACTGAAAACTGGATTTTTACATTGAATGAAAGTTCTTCATGATCCTTTCATTAATGTTCATGAGACTAATGTTAAAAAAAACTAAATTTTCAAATATAAACTTGAAAAGTATGTTAAAAAGCTGAAAAAGAGGAAAAAAAACAGTTAACTCACTTTTCATTTTTCATTTTCCACAGCAGCCCATTTTTAGAGTTTAAAAAAAATTGTTTCTGTCCAATTCAAACCTGCCCCTGTAGTGGTTTTATTTAATTGATCCTTGTTAGTAATTTTATTTATGGGCAACTTTATTTTCCTTCATTTTATTAGTTTCCCTGCCCCCCCCCAGCCATTGTGTAGGGAGTGAGGGCCAAAAATAAAAGTGGCCCTTTTAGGGCTTCACCCCACAACACCCAAGGTTCAAAACCCCCTTCCTCTAGCAATTGAGCTATTCAGTGAGGCTTGCAAGAACACCCTCCACAGTCAGGGATACCTGAGCTGATAGTGAAAAGGCCTGGTTACTACAGAGCTACGGTTGCGCAGTGTGTGCATAGGACCACCTCTGATCTCCAGCCACAGGGGAAAGATCCCCCACTCTGTAACTTGGCTGTTAGAGGGGTTTTTAACATTCTATTCCTGGTCAGTAAAAAGCCAGACAAAAGCACCTATTTTTAAAATGCCTGAAGGATGGAGGACATGAAGGCAAAAAGGAAGACATGTCCTCCTTTTCCTAGATATCTGTTAACCCTACACCAGTCCAGTTTCCCCGTGGTGCAACCCAGTCCCCTGCTTGTGCCTCTTCACCCCTTCTTTCCTTCCTGTAACCTCCCCTGCTGCCGCTCTCCCTGCAGCATGGTCCCCCTCTTCTCCTGCCTAACTAAACCCCTTCTTTCCTCCCTGTAATACTGCCCCCTGACAACACTGCCAGTGCTCACTTCCCTGCGGCTTGGTCCCCACTTCTGCCTCTACCTAACCCAACCCCTTCTCCCTACCTCTGCTGTCCCCTCTGCTGGTTTCCCTGGTGTGATCCCCCCCCCCCCCGCCTTGCCCCACTTCTTCTTTCCTTCATAACCTCCTGCCTCCTCCTTTAAGCCCTTCCCTGGCCAGCTGGAGCATGATCACAGTCAGCTCCTGCCCTGAGCATCAGGGCTGGAGATTTTGAATTCTCCGAGCCCCAGGCCCAAAGCATGAAGCTGGGAGAAGCATGTCTGGGGCCTGCAGCTGCCAGGTCTGCATGGCGGTGAGCGTTGCCTGCGTGGGTAAGCAGCGCCTGCTGCGTCAGCACTCACTTGCACACCTTAGAGCAGGGGTCTCAAATGCAGGCCATGGGCCGCATGCAGCCCCTAAAGCTGTTTCCTGCAGACCTCAATAACACTATTGTTACCAAAAAGAAGCAAGGAGTCTTGTGGCACTTAAAGACCAGTATTTGCAATATTGTTGTATGAAAAGGTTTCAGTAGTGCAGCCCTTGGGGTAATGTATTAGTCCTCATGTGGCCCTTGTGGTGATTTGAGTTTGAGACCCCTGCCTTAGAGGGAACATTGAGTGAGTATCTGGCAAAGCACCTTTCCAGCAGGATTAAGGGAATGAGCTTGTTTCTGTGAGACACCAGGACCCTCTAATTTGCTATCTATAAATCCAAAGTAATTTAGATTTGATTTCCTTTCCATGAACACTGAGGTAGGTTTTGTTTTTGCTTTTTTTATGGAGTTTGTGGGGGAGATTAAGAGTATGTTTAACTGGGTGACCAGATGTCCTGATTTAAAAGGAACAGTGCTAATCTGGGTGGCTTTATCTTGCATAGGTGCCTGTTATTCTCACTCCCGTGTTCACATTTTTTAAATTTGCCATCTTGTCACTCTAGTTCTGGGTGGCATGGGGATGGTGGAGAGGAACTAAGAGGTCTAATTGGGGACATGGAGGGAAGTAGAGAGGATATGTCTATACTAGAAAATTAGTTCAGATTAAGGAGTCTTAATTTGAACCTTGTCTACACTACGCTTTCCCTAGTTCAAACTAAAAAAAAAAAAAAACAATATATTCAATATTCACTTGTGGATTATCCTGTATAAAATCTGTTATTCATTGTCTGAAAATAGGATGTTTTTATTATTATTTTTATTTATTTATTTATTTATTTGAAATTCACAGCCAAATAGAGGATAATAGCTGTTCCTAGAGTGGCATTCAGTTCAGGGACTGTACCACTCAGCTGATATGAAGATCTGTAGAAGCATGATAATAAATTCAGCTTTATTTTCACACCAGAGTTTAACTATTTTCAGTTTTCTACAATTATTATTGTTTTTCTAATCACTGAAGTGAGGATATTAACAGAAACTGATTTCAAATAAACTTTACAGAACCTTTTTTCTCATGCTTTTCAGTGAGATCAGAGTTTTTTCATTACTTATATTCTAATGTCATTCATGTCATTATAACTGAAAGAGTTATTTTATTATTATGATGATTTATATTGCAATATTGAGTCATTTTTAAGGCCCCATGGTACTAGCCATTGTACAAATGCAAAAGGAGGTGTGATCACTGCCCCAAATTATTTATAATGTAAATAAACAGGACAGAAAATCTATATACAAGTAACAAAAACCATTGAGATGTTAAGTACGCAAAGTTAATTTTAGCCCCCCTTAACAAATACCAAAGATCTTTCTTCCCCCTGCATTTTTTTTTCTTGAATGATAAACAATAAATGTCTAATTCCCTCTCTTATTCTCTGAAGCACCCTTCTTCTAATATGTTCTTCCTATACAACAGGATTTATTAGGCCAAGGGGAAAAAAGCAATTTTATGAGATACCAATTTAAATATTTCAGCCCCTCATTGACTGATTTTACATTATAACTGTCCAAAGTGTACTTCATCTTGCAATAAAAGGGTAGCTTAAATACAAGACATTTACATGATAAGAAGTTCTCGGTTTCCAGCACAAGACTAATCTTCAAAACTACATATTTCTACTTACCAGTAAGTTAAGAATATAGCACATTTGTCTATGACAAAGTAAGATCAATATTTATTTGAAAAACAGACCTACCAGATAATATAAAATGACTTGCAGACATTTTCACATCAGAACCCAGTATATAATTTCAAGAAATATGTATTTTGTTGACGCTTCAATTTGAAAATTCCTCCAGGAGAGGGTGCTGTTGAACTATGAATTTAGAGCTCTCTTTTCCTGCATTCATTAGTTTCTTTTTTACACATTGAATAAATGTGTATTTTTGTATACATGCAATTTTAAAAATATATTATTGAAAAATATGTATTTTAAAAGGAGATGAAGACTGTGTAAAATGTGCTGATATACTTTCAAAATGTCTTTGAGGAGGAAAAAAGTCTTTACTAGACTGTAGAACAAATTTCTAAGTTTGCTGGAGGGGTTCATATAAAAGGATGGGGGCTGAACTACAGTAACATGACTACCCTTCTGGAACTCCTCAATTGCAAAATTTATCACATTTACTGGTATGACCACTTATTTTTGGATGCTACCTATTCTGAGAAGCTAAAACTTAGTTATGTGTGAAATGGAAGCTGTAAAGGTCATGAGGATTTTTATTATGATGGTTATGTAACAAACAGAAAGAAAACATCAGCAGCTTTTTTTGAGTAACTAATCCATCACACAATTGGTACATGTTATCTTTCTGATCTATAATTATAAGGTGTGTTCCTCCTTGGAACATGAAGCTTCACCTTTCAGATGCAGAAAAAGAATTTTGTGTATTTAATATTGCTTAACATCCTTATAAATATTATGTACCAATGTATTATGAACTATTCTTCCTTGGAAATGTAAGTTTAATTCAGGTTTAGATTGATGGAAGTTACGTGTTAGAATCAAGGAGAAAAAACTTAAGACTAACACATTTATTTTTGGCAAGAGCCTTTGTGAAAGAAAGCATCTGATGAAGTGGGATTTTTCTCCCATGAAAGCTCATGCAAAAAATAAATTTGTTAGTCTTTAAGTGCCACAGGACTCCTTGTTTGTTTGTTTTACAGTAATAGACTTACACGACTACCCCTTTGGATCTTCTCCTATAGGGACAGTAGAATCCCACTGGAGATCACCTGAACCTCAATTGTTTTAAGCATCTTCCTCATCCTGACATAGTTTTCCTTGATGTGTCCCAAAGAGAATCTAGCACTATTATTTGTTCTCTCTTGAAGGCCATCTCTAGGATTCTCTTCAGCCTGAGGCCCTCATTCGGTATCTTATCTATCCGCAGAGAGCACAATTTTCTCTTTACCAGACTAACTCTGGTGATGGGCCTATCACTTGTTTTTAATAAGGAGACTGCCTCTTACACAGATTAGCCTCTTCTTGACATTTCTGTGATTCTTAGGCTTTCCTCTTCTACTTGTCCTTCTGGCTGAAATTCTTATCTTCTGTTCTCACATCCTCTATCCTTCTGGAGCTCTGACCTCTGGCTAGCTGCATTGTCTTTTCTCTTCTTAAAGGATTTCTCTTCCTCCTTTGCCTTCTCACGTCTTTTTAATGCCTGCCTGTCTTTTTCATTCACTAACATAGCAAACCTGTTCCTGGGCTTTATTGCTCCATCTCTCGCCAATCTACTCTTCTCCTTTTTTTCTCATAATAACATGCTTCCCCAGGCTACTTTCTTCATCTAGCATTTTACCTCCACAATTCTCTTGTCCAGCTTTTACCTGCAAATTCTGAGTTTTCCCCTCAGTCATCTCTATTTCCCTTCATCAACTGTTCAAATCCCCTTTTAAATTCAACCACAGCATGTAGCTCTGTCTCCAAATCTTGGATCTTTTCCTTCATCAGACAGCAGGTTTTACAAACTAAGCACCTTTCAGGTATCCCTTTCAAAAGAATGCACTTTCTGCAGCTTCTGCATCTGTTCATTGTCATATATTGGAGTCACTACCACTGTTGCCTCTGTAGCTGCTATAGCCTTCCCTCATAGCTCCTGTCAAGAAAAAAACAAAGCCCATGTTTCTCCTCAGTCAAAGTCCCAAACTTTTAGCTGTGTTTGTTAGCTCCTGTGTCTTTGGCTGGTCAACTGGCTTCCTGACTTTATAGGCCTGATGTCCCAGAGCCACTAATCAAAGTTTGACTATGATCAAAGCCTCCACTTCACTCACAGTACACTGACTCCTTTGCAAACTGAAAACAAACCAGCAAGCAAACAAACAAACTCACAAGAACTCACTTACTATCCCTAAAAAACAGGCTTTTACATCTCTTCTCCTCCAACAGCTTTGTTCAAACTTCTCTGCTTTCAGCTGTTAGCTGACTCCTGTGCTGCTACTCATGGAGTATAAAAAAACTTAAACAAAAATCTATGCAAGACTAGGGCCTTAAACAATGACAGGATTATTTTAAAACTCAGGTGTAGCAGGGTTTGTTTGTTTGTTTGTTTGTTTTAATATAATGAAAGGTATAATTAGAGGTGCATTTTCTAATCAAGAAAACCTATACATGATTTTTTTTTTTTTTTTGTAAATGTTTGACTGATATGAAAATAAATGCTTCTTCTCAGCTAAGGAAGTGGCTTCATCATTTTTATTTAATGAAATAATGCTTATTTATTTTAAAATTACGATCAATATGCATTCTTTATTAGCTACTTAGGGACAAATTCAGTTTCCACTGAAATCAATGGAAGTCTCTCAACTGACTTCAGCATTAATTCTGTTTGGCTTTTAGTATCACATGAACTTTATTTGCCTCATTCTGCAGAAGAATGACAAACAGATGGACCATGCAGCCATACAGTCACAGAGACATCCCCATCTACGTACAGTACATTTATGTCTGGCTTTGAGTTAGACATATTACTTTATTTTGCTCTATTGCATAGTGTTAGAATTCGACCAATCATGCTTCTTTCCCATCATTTATTTACTACCTATCTAAATAATATATGAGTGCGTTCATCTAAAAGCACTTGAACATTTGCTGAATTTACAATTTAAAAAGATGTGACAAAAAACACAAGCTGTAAAACACAATTCACGTTTCAATAGAATGAAGCACTGGCAGAAATCTGTTAACTTCAAAGAAAAAAAATTGCAAAATAGAATGGGTAATATATATCTGTCAGAACATAGCACAGTAATAGTCTTCTAGTCCTTCCTGCTCAGGGATTGAAAAAATGATGTTTGTTAACTGCTTCTGTTGAAATCAATGGGAGTTTTGCCAGTAAGATCAGGCTCTTTTCTTTCCTTGTTTACTTCTTTTTTTGTATTTTAAACATAATTAACCAATACACTTCTGCTTTACTCTTTTTAGGGGAGAAAGTTTGAGCTGCATAGTAGCTATAGTTCAATTAATTTAATGAAGCAGTCCCAGCAGCCCCAAAGGAGAAAGGAATATGTTACCTATTGGCTAACAACTACCGTGATCATTAGAAAAATGGAAAACACACACACACACACACACACACACACACACACACACACACACACCCCAAATGTTTTTTTGCAAGGGCGCTTCATTACTGAACTGTAACAATCAAGTATTTCCCATTTTAAAAAGAAAGGACAGATATTAGAAATTTGATAAACCAACTAGAGCACTAACTGTCTGATTTACTGGACTGAACAGTAATATATAAATAAGATACCACTTTTCCCCTTCATATTTAATATTTCTCTGAAAAAAAAGACTTTTATCAGTTATTCTGAGGTCATGGAACAAGCAATTGAGCTGGAGGAGAACTCACTTCTCTCTGATAGAATATAACAGTTAGGAATATATTGAACAGAGCTCCAGGGGCTGATAGAATTGACAAATTATTTCATGCGTTTTAATATATCAACACCTAATGTTCATGGGTGATACTGAATGATCTGTCTATCTCTACTTAAGACCACAGTGACAGACTAGCATCAAACCTCAAATGCTTATACAACCTATTGTGATATTACTCAAGATTTTAGGTGCATTTCATAATATTTTCCACTCCTGCCAAAATAACACAAATGTCTGTTTGCATTGTATAAATCTTAAAAATAAATTAAATGTGATATTGTGTGGTATTTTACACATTCAGGTTAACACATACTTAGCAAAATGAATACTCTATAACTGAGGACAACTGCTTTGAGACAGCATACACTACAGTCTGAAAATTATTACTTTTCATCACAAAGCATCTTTACAAGCAATAGGGACCTTGCAGTGGTGCCATCCAGTTTTCCATAGCTTATTCTTCTGTTAAACTCAGCCTGGTCATCTCCCTCTGTACAATGTCCACCACCTTTACTTTGTGATTATCTTCTTTGGCATGCTATCATCTGTTTGTCTTCCACAGTGTTCGCACCATTGTAATATTTTCTATTACATCCAATTCCATATACTGATATATAGATCCTATTCTCTTTCTAACTTCTTCATTTTCCTCAAAATCATTCCACTTTACACTGTCATCTTCTGAAGAACTCTTATCCTTACTGCCTCCAGCTTACTGTCTGTTTCATTTAATGCAGCAGTTTTCAGATTGTAGCATATTATTGTTAGTATACTCTTTGATACATTTTCATTTCAGTACTAACCACACCATTATCAGTCCATAATTCTGTTAATTTCTGTGCTGAACTTGTAGCTAAAGCAATATTTCCATACTTGAAGGAACCATCAGTACTGATCATGTTCCTAGGTACACTTAAGACTCTACTTGTTCTGTGACGTCACTGTTACATTTCAACATTATCAATCGTCTCTTTTCCAAGTCACACCACTACAGGTTCTAGTCACTTATGTAAATGAGAGTCAACTGGACCAATTTTCCAAGACACAGAAGAGTATCATAATTAATTCAAATGTGTCTGTCAGTTTTATAATGCCAGCTACGTAAACAAAAGAGCTTTAATCTAGTCTTGTGTCCTCATGTTTAACATCTAAAATTAAGAACACGATGAAAAACAACAACAATCCTATGTTGTCTTGTCTTACACTAAACTTTGATTTGAACGCTTAATTTTTCACTTATTATACAGTACTACAGGAGTCTTTATATCTAACTTTATAATCACAATTACAATCAAGAACAGTACATTATTATATTACTTTGTATTATCCTTCCCTCTTCAAACAGCAACAAATACCTTCATTTGAAAGACAAAATTAATCCACATTTTCCATCAACTGTTGGAGCAGGAATATCTGATGAAAACAACTTTGGCCTGGCCTGCTTTCTTCAAAACTGTCTGTAATTTGTTGACGATTAAAATATACCAAAATTGCAATACAATACTTCCAGTGTTACCACTGTGGGCACAGTTAAATTGACTGGAGTTCCCAGAGCTCAGGTTGTGGGGCTGAAAATCACTACCTAGACTTTCAGGCTGGGAATACAGTCTGGGTTCTGTGACCCCAGAAGTGGGGAGAGTCTCAGATCTTAGAGCCCCACAAGTCTATGTCAGTTGACATGGACACTGAGACTTGGTGCTGCAAGTACTATTTTTTTTTTAATTGAAGTATAGAAATGCACTTACATTTATTATGGGTTTTTTCCTGTTAATAAAGTTATACCTTGTGTCATACCATTGGAATGATTTACATCTATGAGTGCCAATCTCAGGGTGGACTGTCAAGAAGCAGAACAGAAACCACAAACTGGTTGTATATTCTGTCATGAGATTTCAGCAACACAATACTGTGTGACCTCCTGAAACACTGAAATAGTCTTACCATGCAGTTACAGAAAATCCCTGAGGATATTCAATCTATCTTGCTACCCAGGCAAGTTGGACTTAATAATAGCTAGTTATTTATACCAAAAAAACAATCCAAAATTAAGGTTGTTCCCAATTACAAGCGACCAATCATTTACCCTAATTATAGGTACCTTATCTCTAACATCAAAGATCATAGAATCATAGAAACTGGAAGATACTATGTGAGGTCATCAAGTTCAGTTGCCTGCATTCATGGCAGGACAAATTACTGTCTTAACCCATTTCTGATAGGTGCTTGTCTAACTTGCTCTTAAAAACTTCAAATGATGGAGATTCAACATCCTGCCTAGGTGACTTATTCCAGTGGTTAATCATCCTGACAGTTAGGATTTTTTTTTCCTAATGTTCAACCTAAACCTCCCTTACTGTAATTTAAGCTCATTGCTTCTTGTTCTATCATCAGCCATTAAGGAGAACAATGTTTCTCCCACCTCAACATACAACTTCTTAGGCCATGTCTACATCTAAAACTTTAGTTCGGACTTGCTAGTATGAATTAATTAAGTGTGAGGTTAGTCAGAACTAACCTCAGGCTAGCTCCGACTATCCACAGATTTTTACTTTGAACTAATGGCTTAGTTTGAACTTTTTCAGTTCAAACTAGCCATTATTTCACGTATTGCATGTGCTTAGTTCGAACTGAAATTCAAACTAAGCTGGCTAGTCTGGACTATCCAAAGGTTCTTACTAATTCAGACTAAACTTTGGCTAGTCTGAACTAAGAAGTTTCTTAGTTCAGACTGTGCAAAGCCTCATGTGGCCATGGGCCAAATTAGTCTGGACTAAGCTTCCTTAGTCCAGACTAATTTAGCAATATAGATATAGCTTTAGGTACTTGAAAACTGTTATCATGTCTGCTTTCAGTCTCTTCTTTTCCAGACTAAACAAACCTAGCTCTTTCAGTCTTCCCTCATAAGAATTCTACTCATTTGTGACTTCCATTCCAGACTCCTAATCATTTGTGTTGCTCTTCTCTGGACTTTCTCCAAATTGCCCACATCTTTCCCAAACTGAGGGATCCAGAAATGGACACAGTATTCCAGGTGAGGCCTAATCAGGGCTAAGTAGATTGGAATAATTACTTTTTGTGCTTTATTTACCATACTCCTGAAAATAAATCCCAAAATAGTGTTTGCTTCCCATCCACCAACAGCATTACACTGTTGGCTCATATTTAGCTTGTTGTCCAATATTATATCCAGATCCCTTTCCACAGTATTCCCTCCTTGGCAATCATTTCTCATTTTGTATAGATGCAATGGATTGTTCTTTTCCAGGTGGAGTATTTTGCACTTGTCTTTACTGAATTTCATTCTGTTTACTTCAGACCATTTCACCAGCTTGTCCAAATGATTTTCAGTTGTGATCCTGTTCTCCAAAGCACTTGCAATTCCTCCCAGCATGGTATCAACAAACTTTATAAGTGCATTCTCTATGTCATCATCTAAATCATTGATGAAAATATTGAACTCAGCTGGATCCAGAACCATTCCCTGTGGTACCCTGCTCATTATGCTTTTCCAGCATGACTGTGAACCACTGATATCTACTCTCTGGAAGTGGTTATGAATATAATTTTTTTACCCATCTTATAAGTATCTTCATCCAGGCTGTACTTCCCAAGTTTGTTAATGAGATGTGATGTGAGACCGTATCAAAAGCCTTACTAATATTTAGATACACTACATCTACCACTTGCCCTCTATCCACAAGACTTGTTACCCCATCATTGAAAGCTATCAGGTTGGTTTGACATGATTTGTTCTTGACAGATCCATCTTTACTATCACTTAGCATCTTATTCTTTTCTAGATGCTTGCTAATGGATTCCTTATTTGCTCCATTATTTTCTACTGGTAGAGATGTTAAGCTGACTGGTCTATAATTCACTGGGTTGTCCTTATTTTCTTTTTTATAGATGAGCACTGTTTTCACTCTTTTCTAATCCTCTGGGACCTGTCCAGTCTTCCACGATTTCTCACAGATAATAGCCAATGGCTCAGGTATCTCCTGAGTTAGCTCCTTGAATATTCTAGGATTCATATTATCAGGCCTTTGTGACCTGAGGGCATCTAACTTATCTAGGTAATTTTTAACTTGCTCTTTCTCTACTTCAGCTTCTGATCCTATCCTGTTTTTTACCACCCTCTCTTATGTCAGGCACCCAGTTAGCACCAACCTTCTCAATGAAGCCTCAGTGAAGAAATCATTTAGTTCCTCTGCCATTCCCACATTTTTTTTCCTCTTCTTTGTTCAGTAATGGACCTAAGGAGCCCTTGGTCTTTCTCTTGTTTCTAATGTATTTTTTCTTTAGTCTTTATGCTTTCAGCTACTTTGGTCTTAGTTTGTGCCTTGGCCTTTTTATTTGTGCCCTACATATCATTATAGGTCTCTTTCTTTATTTTTAGATGATTGAAAATCTCCTGATTAAACCAGAGAGGTAGGTGGGGGACAAAGAAAGCAAAATTGCCTATTGTAATGAGAGAAGAATCAATAGTCTTTATTTAGTACTCAGTTCATGAAGTCAAATTTGCATAAGAATTTCAATTATGCAGTTTCTCTTTGAGGAACAAACAAATGGATTACAAATTGAAGCTTCAAAGAGAAACTGAAGAACTGGAACTGATATGTAAATTTGACTCTGTGGACTCAGGCCTGAACAAAGACTATGGGTTATTTTCCCATTATAAAAGGTAATTTTGCTTCCCCTGTCCCATACCTTCCTTCCTGCTAATTGCAGTACTCCAGTCTTTGAATCTTAACAACCTCTTTGATTTGCTGTTACAGTCTGACCATATCCTATGGCTTACTCTCCCTTACATTTATTTCGCTCCCATTCTATAAGTTCCCCATTTTCAAGCATCTAACCAAGTGGGATTTTCTCCAAAGAAATCTCATGTAATACATAAATTTGTTGGTCTTTAAAAATGCTACCAGACTCCTAGTTTGTTTTGCTGGAACAGCCTACTTTGGCAATTTACTGGTCTCTCGCACCTGGTGATATATATGCCAATAGGACAAGTGGTGAGGTAGATTCTAAGCTATTAAAGGTAATTTTTTCTTGGATGCCTGACTGATGAGTCCTCCCACATGCTCAGGCTTTAATTGATCACTATATTGGAGTCAGTAAGGAATTTTTGCCCAGGGCAATTTTGCAAGAACTCGTCATTTCTGTCGCATGGGGAATGACTCAATTGCTGGAGTATTTTCTGTACCTTAAAGAATTAAAATCATGATCTGAGAACTTTAATAACTCAGTCATAGGTTGCAGGTTTATTGCAGGAGGGGATGGGTGATGTTCTCTGTCCTGAATTGTATAGGATGTGAGACTACCTGGTCATATTGGTCCTTTCTGACCTTACAGTCTATGGGTATGTCTACACTGGCAGATTAGTCTGGATTTAGGAGGCTTAATTTGGACTAATTTAGCCCATGGCCACACTAGACTTTCCCTAGTTTGAACTAAGAAATGTCTTAGTTTGAACTGAGGAACACTTAGTTTGAACTAATAAGTACCGGCACTTAGTCCAGACTTAAGTGTTTAGTTTGAACTTTAGTTCGAACTAAGTGCAATGTGGACCAGGATTAGTGCTTAGTTCAAATTTAAGAAGTTCAAGCTAAGTTGGTTAGCTCAAACTAACCGTGTGTTCTAGTTCAAACTAAGCATTAGTTCGAACTAGAAGGCATGGTTAGTTTGAATGTATAAGTGCGAGGTTAGTTCAAACTAACCTCAAACTTCTTAGTTTGGACTAAGAAGTACAAACTAATTCTGGCTGATGTAGACATAGCCTATGAGTCTATTATATCTATTGTTGTATCTTTCCCATTTTAACTGTTTTATCTCTTTATTTCTTCTTTTGATGATAGTGTATTCTGCCTTGCAAGCTGCCCAGATCATCCAGAAGATTGAGAATGCTGGCATTTGTGTTAACTGCAGGAATTGGAATTTTTTCAGAACATTTAGTTTACACTTGTGGCGTTTGTTTTCAGTTCAATGGAAACCTTTCTTAAAACTTGTATTGCTGGCCTGATTGTGTTCCCATAAACCTTAACCTTTCTGAATATTGTTTCCATATCTTGTTTACTTGATGCTTCCTCTAGCTGTTGAGCTTGTTCTTTCCAGAACCTTTTCTTAACCAATTTTGGCATTTGGTAAAACATTGCACATTTTTCACGTCTTCCATTTTCTGAGTAGTCTTGGCTTGTTAATGGTTTCCTCTCATGTTCTTGTTTTCTTCCATGTACAATTTCTCTTTGTTTTCTTATAATTTACAGGGTTTTTTTTTAATATGGGGGGGGGGAGAGAAAGAGAGAGAGAATTCCTTCAATATTAACCATCTGTAACAAGATCAGTCCATTACTGTAAATGAATGGCCTGAAAGACCTTGTAAGTGCCACCTCCATTGCAGAGCTAATCTTTAATCTACCAAGATTAAATGCAGCTGAAACTGAACCCATCCTTTTCATTCATATCTCCCATTACCATAACCATATCATGATTAGAAATCTCATTGAAAATGCTATACATGTGTTGATAAAATCCATCCTCTTCTCCTAGTTCTATTGGAACATAACAGCAGATCACAGTTACACATAGTCTAATGTAGGCAGTAGCAAACCTTGCTCAGTATCTGCTCAGAAATCCATTGCTAGCTGTTCACAGAAGTAATTCTTCTGTTGCCTAGTGGTACAGTACTCTCATCCTTCTGCATCTCTTCTTCATTTGAATGTCTAGAATAAAAACAAATTAAAATTTCCAGTTGGACATTCCTGTATCAAGAGACTGTGTCTCCTGTATGGCAGCAAGGGAAGATTTAACTTCCTTACCGCCTCTGCTTCTAGGTCAATCTGGCCTTCTCCTTCCTAGGTGCTTTTCTTTTTCTATATATTGGGTGACAGCACGGCCCAGTGAAGGGGCCATGTTGCCACACCTCCCATGGTGCCCCTCTCCTGAATCAAAATAGCAAGTCCTGTGTCTGGACATGCTATTTTGATTTTTTTTTTTTTTTTTTTGGTGTGGACCTGTTAAATTGATTTAACTTATATTGATTTAATGATTTTTATATTGATTTTATTAAATTGATATAAGTAAAATCAATTTAACCATGTATGTGTGGACATAGCCTATTAGTAATTAAAACTAAACTATGACTGTAGGCAAAAGCTTGAGAAAGGAATGATCCATAAGTTGCACCATCACAGCAGAAGCCTTGGAGGTGTGAGTCAGAAATGGCTCTCTGATTAACAATTTTTCAGCAACCTTCTTTGCACTGTCTAGGGGGTAGGAATTTACTTCTGGCCTATACGACACCCTAATTTTAGCTCAGATCTTCTGGCAAGAGGGAGTGGACCCACAATCCATGTCATGGCCTATTTCCTATCCCTCCCTGTCTTTTTATTTTTCAAGGAAGGTGAGCATAGAACTCACTCATTCTGCTCTGCGATCTATCCAAGATCCAGTTACTCCATCCCATGTAGAGTTCTAAGGAAAATTCTTACTGCTTCTTATTCCAGAAACACATTGTTCAATTAAAACTATTCCTTAACAACGGGTATTTAATTTTAATAATACATTATTTCCAATGAAGAAGTTGCTTCTTCAGGAAGAGTGGCTAAAACTGTAATTTGTACAAATAAGGCTTAACCCACTGATGGATAACTGGATTGTTTTTATGTGTTACAAGTAAAGAGGTTCCACATATGTGACTTTTGTGGAAATTGCTGATGATTACTCTGGTCTTTTATTGGTCTACATCCCTTTGCGGCTTGGCCTTCTGGTCAGGCCATGATTTATGTTCACCTCTTCTGAGGGAACAGAATCCAAAAAGCCAAAGTTCAAGACCTTGTATCAGGTTTTTGGCCTTGATTCTGCATCCCATAATGCTTATTCTCACAATGCTCATTCATTTCTCAGGAGTCCTCATTGTTCATGTCCCTTTCTCTGAGACTACAACACACCATATTTGCAGCTGGTAAGTGAACCTGAGATCCTGAGCTACCCTAGTCACCAGCTCTGGGACCTTATAACCAGCAGTCATATTTGCTCAGTTCAACTCCTTGCTACTTCCTCCCATGATTTCTTGCCAATGTTGCCTTCCTCAGTCTTTTTCCCCCATAACATTTCTAAGTTAATCATTCTTTCAGGGCTAGGACACTAGGGTTATTCCTTGGGATACCAGTAGCCATGTTAGTCTGTATATAACAAAAAACAACAAAAGTTTTTTGGCACTTTAAAGACTAACTAATTTCTTTGAGCATAAATTTCTATGGGCTGCAACCCACCTCATCAGATGCATCTGACAAAGTGTTTTACGACCCATGAAAGCTCATGCTCAAAGAAATTTGTTAGCCTTCAAGGCTATGTGTATACTAGCAAAGTAGCCCAGATTAAGGAGGCTTAATCTGGATAATTTGCTCCCCATTTACACCAGGCTTTGCCTAGTCTGAACTAAAAATATTTTAAAGCTTAGTTCAAATGGTTAAAAGGTTAGTTCAAACTACTTAGTTTGAATGGTCAGTTCAAACTTTAGTTCAAATTAGCATGATGCAGCCATGCTAGTTCATATCAAATACATTTGAACTAAACAGGTTAGTTTGAACAAACTTTTTTTTTTTTTAGTTCAATTTAGTTTGAACTAAAAAACCATGGTTAGTTTGAACTAAAAAGTTTCAGTTAGTTTGAACTAACCTATGGTTAGTTTGAGCTAACACCGAACTGCTTAATTTGGACTAAGCAAGTCCCAACTAAGCAGTTAGATGTAGACGTAGCCTAAGGTGCCATGGGACTGTCATTGTTTCTTCTTTAAATGGGTCACCAGAATACAGTACTTCAGAAGCAGTCATACAGTGACAAATGCAGATTTAAAATAACCTTTCTACTCCTACTTAAGATTCCCTATTATGTACTCTTGGATATGTTACCTCTTTTGGCCAGAGCATCATATGGGCTGTGTTCACACGCACAGGGTTATTTCGAAACAAGTTGTGTCAAAACAACTTGTTTCGAAACAACACCTTATTTCAAAATATCTTATTTCGAATTAACAAAATGTTAATTCGAAATAAGAAAAAAAGCGGGAAACGAAATAGCAAGTTCACTGTGTGAACATGCTATTTTGTTACCCCTGGGGGTGAGCCGCTGCTGGCTCACCCTGCAGCCCCAGAAAGGTTGTTTCGTCCCCAAATGGGGTTTAACTTGTTTCGTGTGAACATGGTTTTTTTTGTTTCGAAACAACAAGGTTGTTTCGAAACAAAAGTGCCGTGTGAACACAGCCATGGTAAATCATATTCAGGTGGCTATCCAGAATGACCTATGATCTATTTTTGATCACTGCTTCCCTGGGTAGAATCCCCAGATTTGTTATTATGGTCTACATTATTTGTTCCTACTATATAAATTAGACTATATATCTACATAAAGTATGAATAATTTCATGCTTATGAAAACTAAAAGAGTATCTCAGCAGTTTTTCCATTCATTTGTCACAAACACACAGAACAATAGCCTTGCAAAAGAGTTTTAAAAATCAGCTAAATGTGTAAAGACAACTTTCAAAAAAAAAAAAAAGATTCAGTGTATTACAGCAGGGCATTTTAGTTTCTGTGTTAGACCCAAAGAAAGCAACACAGGCACTATACATTGAAAAGCAGAGCTCAGTATGAAAGCCTTATACCTATTAGAAACGTCTAAGATGATGACGAGTAGAAGAGCTTAGTGCATTTGCCATGTTATATATTTGCCATGTTATACCAGTAACCCTCTGCAGTGGAGGAATTCCGGGGCTGAGGCCTGACAGAGTGCTGAGGCCTAGCAGTGTTGAGACACAGATGGATAGCTCAGCAGGCCTTGAGAGGTAGGAGAGCTGCATTTTCTCTGTCTTACTAGCACACCTGGAAGAGGGCCAGTAGAAGCAACTAGCTGATAAGGAAGCTGTAGAGATCTGTGCTTCAAGGACTGTGTACTGAAATATGGAGACAGAGCAGGTGTTTGGATTTGCCAGCAGATTTCTGAAAGTCAGCCCATTTAGGTCAGCTCAAGGATTAGGCCAAAGATCTATGGCACAGGTGAATTATGATTTGAGGGTATGTGGGATAAGGTGGGTCAAAGAGAATAGGTTGTCATTGGGGAAATTTTGGTGCAAAAAGGCTGGATCCAGAACTTAACTGGCTATACAGTAATAGTTTATACTTTGTAATATGATGTAATATGTCACTACATAAGAATAATGTACACTATTCTCAGGGCTCTTGAGTACTTGCCCTTGGGCCCGCAGCTGTGTAGAATAAAGCTCCACTCCTCGCTAAGTTTGTGGCCCCTGCTTACTGAGAATTTCTCTACAGTAGTAATATTGTTATTTGAACTGAGGCCATGTTCTACATGTGATAAGTGACCTGCAAACACAGAGAATGAGAAACCACAGGCCCCAGACATCTTACAGCTTCAGACTCCAGTCTTTCAACAGATTTCACATGAACACACTCGTACACCTGTACAGAATCATTCAAGTCAGGTGCAAATGTTTGTCTATATGGAGTCAGTTGGAGGAATGGAGCCTAAGCAGACAAAGAATGAAGCAGTGTGAGGAATAGAAACAACATAAAAATACAGTGAAGGGAATCCATTGTCTTAAGTCTGGTCCAGCCTAGTTGTACTGGTGTCATTATACAGGTTGGGGGATATGATTCTGTTACCATAATGATTATACTGGTAAATCCTTTTCTGTCAATATATTTCTAGTGGTATAAAGACATCTTATACTGGCATATTCTGCATCATCACTGTGCAGTTGTATCACTTTTCACTACATGTTTATAGTTAAAATGATATATTTTGGTTGATGTAGTTAATTTGACAGTGTCAATGTTGTTGCTTATATCAACTGTTGCCACCCTTCAGAAGCTATCCCACAATACCCCACACTGGCAGTTAAATTGGTTCAAGTGCTCCAGGAAAGGAGTGTATTATGATGTTTAAAACTAATTTAATTAGTGTAGTGTTTGTAAATTAATTTAACTTAGGTCAGCTTAATGTTATACTGTACTATTGTCCTTAGAAATTTTATATATTTCTTTAAAACACCTCTTGAATTTTCTTTGCGCATAAAAATAGCTGTCCATGTTAATCAATATATAGATCAAGTATAACCCTTATACTTTGAAAGCTCAGTTCTTAAAATGTTGCAAACAAGAAGCCAGAAAAATTGGAACATACAGCTTTATGTGAGATTATCATTTTGGCAACAGGACATTCTGCTGTTGAGCAGAACCCTAAATCAGGTATATTTAATTCCTTTAAAGGCCCCTTCTTCTGTGAAAATATAACACAAGACACAATGAGGTAAATATGCAAGACAATGCTTGAGGATGGAGGTGCATATAATCCATGAACACCACTCGCTTGCCCTATAGTGACCATTCTGTTTAAAAAAGTTCAAAACTGATACATATGCATTGAAATTAGACACTCATAACTGAGTGTTCATTTGTTTGTTTCTTAATCACTCAGGGTATGCCCACATGTCTTTTTTATTTCAAAACAACACTGGTCGTTTCAAAATAAAAAAGACTATGTCCACACAATGTTTTCCTGTTTTGAAACGACAGAGATCATTGTTTTGAAACAAGAGCTGTCATTTCAAAACAGCTTAAACCACTTTTGTTTTGAAACGACAGTTATTTCAAAACCGGTGGTTTCGAAATAACACCATTGGGACATGTTATTTCAAAACCATGGTTGTTTCACAATAAATGTTGAGCTTCCGCCCAGGGTGCTTAGCATCCTGGGAGGAAGGGCCACCTCCTCTCAGCACCTTGGCCAGGGTGCTGAGGGAAGACTGCCATGGGCTATGGGGGGCTGTCCCCAAGCCTGCCAGCGGGGAACCCCATGGCAAGGAGCCCTGCACCCCACTTCTCCCACCTTGGGGCTTCTGCAGCTGAGCCCCACGGCAAGGAGCCCCGCACCTCCCTTTTACCGCTGCGGGGGCAGCCCAGCCCCATGGCAAGGAGCCCCACACCCCTTCTTCCCACCATGGGGCTACTACCACTGAGCCCCATGGCAAGGAGCCCCGTTCCCCTTTCTCCCACCGTGGGCCTTCTGCCACTGAGCCCCGCAGCAAGGAGCCCCGCACCCCCTTCTCCTGCCGCAGGGCTACTGCAGCCGAGCCCTGGGGCAGCCTGGGCTGTGGGGAAAGCGGGGTGCTGGTGGGAGCCACTGTGGAGGCTCCCACCAGCCCCCCGGGGCTAGGGGCACCCCATGCAGGCAGGGGTTCTAGCAGCTGCGGCTCCTGCCAGCCTGCTGGGGGATCCTTTCCCTTGGGGGCTTTTTTCCCCTGCCTGGCTCTCCAGGCAGGGGATTCAGTGGCAACATGGCCCACAGGGCCATGCTATTTCAGATGACATGCTATTTCGCTTTGAGGTTTTACCTCATTTCGAACTAATTTTTTTTTTTAGTTCGAAATAGGTCATTTCCAAATAAGGCTTTTATTTCAAAATAAATCATTTCAAAATGACTTATTTTGAAATAAGCCTTTGTGTGTGGACATAGCTTCATTGCATTATCTTCATGGAGTTAGGTGTTCTGTTCCCCAACTCCCACTCCCCAAAGCATGGGTGTAGCCTCTACTTTAACCTATGCTTGACTTGCATGTATTATAGAATATAGCTATATTCTTTCTTGTAGGTTAAAGGAATTGTGCCATTATAGATAATTAGTTATATGCTTAACATAAATTGTTTATTACCTAGCATAACTTTTATATTGATAGCTTAAACTCAAGGTACCTTAGCCTGTGTAAGAAATTATACAGCTTGTATGAAATAGCTAAGTGCATAATTATAACTTGACTAGAAACTTAGAAGATACTAGTAAGTTATTATTAGATAAAGACTAGACAGAAGATGGGTCTGTTTATGATGATTCAAAGATCCAGGAGGCTATATTCTGATCATGACACTCAGGTCAGCAAACAGAAAAACAATCTGAGGCTTGCCAGTTTGCCCCTAGACGCTTAATAGAATACTACAAAACCTACAAAATATCCATAAATAATAAAAGGAGAAGACGGAAGAACATTTTGGAGGACAGATATGCATCAGTCATATGTACGAAATACTTGACCAATGAAATAAATGTACCCTTATAATTTCTGCGGTGATCTCCCCATATCTAGGTAGAGAACGAGGACCTAAACTGACCCATGTTAGAGAGGGTATAATGGGACCAACCTTGTTATTGGGGGTAGTTTTCTTCTGACTTCTCTCTTTTTAGCTTTTTCTGGCTTCTAGCATCTAGCTTAACAGTTTAAATACATTATTTGCAATTATTGAGTATTACCAACCTCCCTCTCCCTCTCTCTCTCTCTCTCTCTCGTTTTCATAGTAAATTTAACAGAACACAAATATATAACTAGAAGGCACAATTCTTAAGGGTATCTCTACACTTGCAAGTTAGTTTGAATTAAGGAGGCTTCATTCAAACTAACTTAGTACCTGTCTACATTAAGCTTTCATCACTTTGCATTAAGGAATTCCTTAATTCAAACTAATTAAATTTAGAAACTTTAGTTCCAACTAAGCACTCTTCTGAGATATGGGAAACATTTTATCCCTTTCTAGCAAGAAAGGGAAGAATTGAATATGGTCTCCTACATTTGAGGCATGTGCTCCAACAACAAGTATAAACACTATGAAGCAGGTGGCAGCACCTCTACCACCATGACCAAAGGCCTAGTCCAGGAGAAATATTCAGAGACTGTCTTTCAGTTATTTTTTTAATGTGGACCATTAAAAGAACATACCAAAGAACTGTAAATGTACAGAGAAATGTATTTAGATGAATAGAATTAAATTACTGGAATTTACTTTTCCTAACAAGACTCTTAAACAATAATAATATTACCATTATGAAAGACATTATATTATTGTACTGCTTGGATCTTCAGAATTAAAGGAAACATTATAATTCTTTAATCTACCTGTCTTTTTCTGTTACTTTTCGTTAATACAGTGGTCCTCAACCACTGTGCTGGGACACATTATTGTGTCACCACACAACAAAGCGTATCGCAGAGAATTAGGAAGATGCCTAACTATTAGGCAATTATTATTAGAGAATTAGGAAGGTGCATCCTGTAGGGTCTCAATACACTGCCAAGTTTGTCACAACCTGCAAAAAGTTGGGAGCCACTGGTGTAATAAAGGTCAGCATGTTGCATTCCAGACACTAATAAGATTGTTATCTAAATATTTGCAAGGAACTGTTTATAAAATATCAGCATGCATAGTCAATGGGTATATCTACACTGGAGGATCTGTTAAGTCAACTTAACACGGCCAACTTTAAGTTGAGTTAAAGTTGACCTTTTTAAGTTGACTTAGACAGTCTACCTTGGAAACCACTGTCAACTGCCTGCGTCCACACTGGCGGGTGCTAGGTCAACCCTTCCTGGTGGCCAGGAACTCTGGGAATGGGCCTGGAGGCTAATTAAGTCAACCTAAGGGTTATTCCCCTACTACTTTGACTTAAGTCAACTTAATTAGGTCAACTTAAGTGTTAAGTCGACTTTAAGAGGTGGTGTTATTAAATCAACTTAAGAAAGTGCTTAAGCTGACTTAGTGAATGCCCAATGTGACCATGTGGGTCTGTAGGTCAATTTAAGCTTCCTTAAGTCAAGCTAAGGCTCCAGTGCAGAAATACCCTACTACTGTACATAAACACTGAAGTGAAATAAAGCCATATTAACCAGATTCTATGCTTCTATGGGCGATATTTACCTGACTACACAAGGACAGCCTATTCTCAAAGGACTTAAGTAGAATTTATTTAGTGCATGGGCCATGTAACAGGTCTTGGTATAGGTGGGAATTTTACCTTATGTGTGTTTAACAAGACAAGGTAATGCAATCTTGTATCTATTTACATAATCCGATGATATTTCACACAAACTGTCATTTGCAGAGCTCTTGCTGGGAGGTATTCAAACTATATATATATATATATATATATATATATATATATATATATATATATATATATATATATTCCCCCCAGTTTGCTAGGTACAACGTCTTAGTTAGATTTGTGGAACTTGTAATGGATAATTTTATTATGTGTTGGTATTTATTTTCATGGCTATGCTAAGCCATATAATGACCATATAGAAGCTTATTTGTGTCCCACAGGGGAAAATTCACCTACTAATGTTAAAGAAAGAATGCATTATTAATAGGCAATGACCACAAAAACTTATCAGGAAGAACAAAATATATAATTTAACTTATGAATATTTTACATTCAGAATTCTTCAGCAAAATCTTTCTGAACATGTACATGAAACTTATTTAGAGATGCCTGTCCTCTAAATCTTCTAAGCTCCAAGTTCGGTTTTATTGATCAAGTGCCAACAGTGACAGTTCAGTTAATGTCTCCTACCATTACTGTAGTTGTTGACTAATGACCATACTGTTCAGCATGTAAAAAAATGTAATTATATATTTAATTCCATATGCTTTTGATTACTTATTTTTAGAATTTCAGGTGGTGTTGTGTTTTTTACTATATCCACTAACACAGATTGATAGATGTATATGTGCAATCAGGGGCGTCGCTGGCACTGGGCACCCGGGGCACGTGCCCCAAATCCCAGCGCTGGTGCCCCGGATCTGGTGGGGCCACCCCTCTCCCAGTCTCCAGCCCAATTGGGCTGGAGATCCAGGGCCCAGCCACCAGTGGCTGCGACGGCCCCATCCCCAGCCAGGGATCCGGGACCCAGCCACCCGCGGCCACTTCCAGCCCCATTGCCAGCTGGGGATTTGGGGCCAGGCCACCTGCAGCTGCTTCCAGCCCCGTCCCTGGCCAGGAGGCAGGGCCTGCAGGCCGGGGGTGGGGCCTGGGACCATGCCCCGGGTCCCTCCCCAGGGCAGCGACACCCCTGGATGCAATGGCTTTGTTTGTTTGGAGCAACGTACTACAAAAAAGGGAGTCAGGAGTAAAGTTTATAAACTAATCTGAGAAAATTTCAAATTAGAAGTTGAACAGGAGCTGTGAGCATCTTAAATTGACTTAAGCATGATAAAAACAATTTGGTTTAAATGAGAACCAGCTCAAATGTTCACTGGTATCTTCAATTTCTTTGTTTGTTTGTTTGCTTGCTTGTTTCTTTGTTTGCTTGTTTTGAGATTCTAAAGGCAAATATTTGCAATCAATGGAAATCTTGCCTGTATAAAGATTAAAGGACAGAACAATAGAATTCTGTTAAGTATTTTAGAGGTTATAATTCATTTTAATACATTTCAACACTTAATGGGTTGTGCTCAGCACTGGAACTAGAGGCTGATGTTCTCAAAGCGTTCAACATGAGTGAGGCACCAAACTCCAATTGACATTGAAAATACAGTCAGAAGGCCTGAAATGCCACCAGGAAGGCTGGTGTTATTTCAAAAGTACACTGACAGCTATAGTGTGAGAGTCGCTGTTGGGTGAGTACTTATTGACTAGCTATAATACATAGTAGGAGATAACACTTTAATCAAAGAAAAACAAATGCAATTGGACATACTGAAATAATAAAGTAATTTTCTTTTTATTTAAATTATATCAATATATAATTATAGTATCATCAACTGAAAATTTAGAGGAAACAGGGGATATGATTGTCCAGATTAATTTCTTACCCCTTTGAAATCAATGGGAATTTCACTAGTGACTGCAATCTAGCCAAGACTTTACTCAATTTCACAAGTGCTTTGCACCATACTGCCTGTATAATCTGACTTTAACACAGTTTTATTAGGAATTGCTTCATTATCAGACTGTACAGGATTAGGGGCAATGAAGTAGTCTCTTATCCTGCTTGCCTCTGATGTCAGTGTAAAGCGGGAAAAAAGAGCTAACTGGTACAAAGGGAACATTGTTAGAACGCTTCTTTGAACTGTCTGCAGCCAATGTGAATTTCAGAAACCCTCAAGATGAAACTCAGTTTGGTTTAAGGTTTAAGTCATCTCTTCATCCTATCTATTGGTTAGTGTTCTCTGCAAATCATATACACCCTACTGTTTTGATCCTTAATATTCAAATACTCTGAAGCTCATACTAAGGATTCATGATGACAAAGAATTTGTGGTAAATGGATTATTTCAGTTCAATTAATGGTAAAGTTAAAATTTCATCTCAATTTTCATTTGAAATCTCCATTTTTCAGGGTTTTGAGAGGTTTATTTATTTATTTATTTATTTATTTACTTAACAAGACCATATTTTGCATGAACATCCTGGGGCAACATGGTTTATTTATTTTTTTTATATTATATATCACCATCCAACCATTTGTAAGTTGAACTAGGAAAATAAAGCAGCCTCTTATCCTATAACTTAAATAGGGCTTTGTTTTGAAATATTTTCAGGCTAATTTTCAGAATATTGCCTTTCAGAATGGATATTATATATAAAAGTATTGCATTATCAAGCTCAGAAATATAGCCACTGGGAATAAATATCCATTCTAGTTCATACAGACCCAGAATCTGACCCTTGTTTATGTGTTCACAATGGACTTCATATTTTCAGATAGCTAGGTAAGCAACATATACAAGGGAAAAGTTATGAAAATGATAAAAAAGTATGGATCCTTGCAATGGATCCATATCAGAAGTGGGTACTGTGCAGATCATTAGAGGGATAGAATATTCATAGAAGAATTTGTCCTCTCTGTTGAAATCCTGGCCATCAATCTCTTATTCATTTGGACACAGTCACAAACACTTGAAGAAATCTCCACTTGTGTCCTGTGTAATGGGAAAGACACTTTAGGTGGCTAGCTTCTATGGGGGGAAGCTCTCAAGGACTCCCTGTCTTCACACTCCCTGTGAGGAAAGTGAAATTACTTACTCATATAACTGGAGTTCTTAAATATGCATGGTATTTATCTGTATTCCACTGTGGGATATACATGTGTTCCATGCACCTGAGATCAGAGAATTCTTTTAAGTAGTGTGCTTTTGTCCACATCTGTGATGTTGCTCTCTTCATGCTCCACAGTGAGGGTCTAACTAAGTGTGGGCTAAACACTTCTTCAGTTTCCTCTTACCACAAATTAGCCATGATACAAAACACAGAGAAAGGAGGCTGAATGGTAGAATACAGAAAATGACCATACATCTCAAAGAACTCCAGTAAGAAAGGGTAAGTAATTTCACTTTCTTCTTTGAGTGCTGATCACTGTGGCTATGTCTACACCTAAAATCTTAGTTCTGACTTGGTTAGGCTGAACTAAGTAGTTTGAAATTAGTTTGAACTCAACTTTTTTTTTTTTTTCCAGTTCAAACTAACTTTTTAGTTCAAACTAGCCACACTTTTTTTAGTTCAAACTAAGTTTTTAGTTTGAACTAAAAAAAGTGGCAAGTTCAAAATAAAAGTTAGTTCAACCTAAAAAACTTCATTTTGTTGGAACTAACTACTGGCTCAAATTTACATAGTACAAACTAGCATGTCTCCATTGGGCTAGTTCAAACTAAAATGCAAATGAGTTTCAACTAAGCAGTTAGTTCAAACTGGCCATTCGAACTAACTAGTTTGAACTAAACTTTGATTAGTTCAAACTAATTATATTTTTAGTTCAATCTAGCCAAAGGGTAGCATAGACAGGTTTCAAATTAGTCCGGACTAAGCTTGCTTAGTCCGGACTAATTTTGTAATGTAGACAGAGCCTATGAGTACTTATCTCTGAGTAACTGACAAGCAGTGTTTATAGCAGCAGAGGAGGGTAGGAAGATGTGGGTGCTTTGGCTGCTTGCAGAAGCCCAGTTCCAAAGACCATATAAAAGGCGGAAGCTGAGACCAAGGCAAAATGTCTTGTAAATATGTGGATGAAATTCCACATTGTTTGCCTTGCAAGTATCAAGCAAGGATACCCGTTTAAGTGATGCTTCTGGGTCTCCTTGTGCTCTAAAACTGTGTGACGGAGGAAGATATGCCATCTGGCAAAGTCTTATATATTTAGAGATCCATTTAGAAATTCTCTGAGAGGAAATAACTTGCCCACAGACTCGTTCTGCTATGTCAACATGCAGGTGACTTTCTGATCTATTTTGTTCTTTGTAAGTAAAATCACAATCCTTGTCTGACATTTAGAGTTTGAAGCCTCTTCTCTTTGGTGCAAGCAGGCAGCTTCAGAGAAAGTACAGGTAAATGGATATTCAGATTTATGATAAATTCTGAAACTACCAAAGGGTTGAATTTCAGGCATAGTCACTGGAAGACCTTGTCTTTCTGCACTATTATGGGTAGTGGGTCTGTTTGTATGGTTAAAATGAGGGCAATGAGGAAGGGGACCTTCAATGTCAATGGTTCAAAGCATGACTTGGAAAGTGTCTAAAATACTGAATTAAGGTTCTTGGGAGGGGGTGAGTTTGTTACCAATATAAATATTCTAAATAAACTTTTTAAGAACTTAGAAATGGTTGGGTATGTAAAGGGAGAGTAGTCATCCAATGATGGATGACATGCATTGACATTCAATGGAGCAAGAATAACCACTGTAGGAGAAAGTAAAAGGTTAAGTTAAGAAAGACAAGCAGAAATTATTAGGACTGAGAATTAGGGCCTAGAAAAACAGAACAGTAGACGTGAGTTGCATAAATGGTCAAGCTGACAGGAGGTGTCTGACATCACAGAAATTGGCAAGAAGTAATCTGCAGCTACAGAAAGAGTGGAAAAGTACCAAAAAGGTGGGAAGTGATGCATGGCTTTATCACACTGATGGGTGACATCAAAAAGGGGTATATGCACCAATCAATGAAAATTTGGACCGAAAAGGGGGCCGAGTCAGTAGGTCTGACTAAAGTAGAAGAATAGAAGCCCCAGAGCCCAGAATTTGTGCAACTGAAAGAGGTGATGGAGCATCCTGCTGTCAGTTGAGCTGTTCTGTTGCTTTGAGAGCATGTATGCTGCCAACAGATCTGGTGAGACAGGTAGTTTGCCACTGTGCTATGCCACAATAAAGCTTAGCCTGGCTCCATTGTTTCTACAAGGATCTGTGGTCATTTTGGTCTCTGTGTTTATGAGTATTGCCACAGTCAACATCTTGCACACAGGGTACACCTAGGCTCCAAATCACTGAACTAACTGAGTTCTCACTAGAGATCTGAGCCTAAGGCTGTGTTCAAACAGCCATCTTATTTCAAAACAACAGAGGTCATTTCAAAATAAGATTTAGGCTGTTCACATGATGCACTGTTGTTTCGGAACAATGGGAACCGTTGTTTCAAAACAACGGTGTTGTTTCGAAACAAGTTAAACCCCACGTGGGGATGAAACAATGTGGTTTCAAAACAACTTGTTTCAAAACAATGCTGTGTGGACACTTTGTTTCAAAACAATGGTGACTTGTTTCGAAATAACTGTTGCCTGAACCTGCTTTGAGCTTTTTCCTTAATTTGAATTAACAAACTGTTAATTCGAATTAAGCTCTTTTGACATAAGGCATTATTTCAATACAAGTTGTTTCAAAACAACGGTATCAAAATAACCCCTTGTGTGTGAACACAGCCTAAGATACCCCAAAGTGTTAACCAAAGGAACACTTCAGCTTAGGTTCACCAGGCTAGCTCAGTTCCTGCTTAAGATCCCAGACAGGCTGCACATCATTGAGCTGAGTCCCAAGTCAGAGAGAATATACATACAGAGGTTCACACACGCAGCCAAACAGACATCCGTGACAGACACATAACAACATTAATAAGAACACCTTTCACCTTGCACACCACACCCCCTGCTTTGTATGACATATAATGTCACTGGGCTCAGATAAAGAAACTTTTTCACTCAGTGTGAAAAGCTGCTCTCCAGATCCAGTATGGTGTGATGATGTGACCCCCCAATTTCCACTGCTGAACCCTGATTCGCCCTGCTCTGCCAGTGACCACTTACTCCTGCGTCAGTCCACTCTGGCCTCTGGTGTGTAACTGGTCCCAAACAGTGGGTGCATGCTCTCTGGCTATTCAAGGCATGGCTCCCCAGCAAGCACCCCTGCCCCAGACACCACTGTGGGAGCCAATGTCTACAGAGATTGGGGCCCATTCCCAGTCTCCATATATATTCAGTTCATCCATTTAACAAAGAAATGGGTTGTGCCCAGTCTTCTTCACTCACACCCTCTAACGATCACACAGCTGTAGATAAAACTACTATTCAATTGATCACATTATAATGTTAAGTGAGAATATGAACAATCATGGCAGAATCACAATATAAATGAATCAGAAGAGACCACAAGGAAATAAAAGGTAAAAAAATGCATACTAACCTAATACCTCTTTTTAAAATGACTTTATAGTCCAAGTTCATGCTCAAGATGTTTGGCTGTCAGATGTTTGCACAGCCAGTCTCTACCTGAAGCCAGGCAGGGCCCCGATCTTGCTTGAAGTTGTTTCATGATGGAGAGTCCCAGGCCAAAAGCCCCAAAACCCTCCAAGTGCTTTTTCTTTGTTCCCAAACTCCCTTGATCTATATCTTTCTGGGTGAGAGGTGATCTATTGGTCTCTTCTGAGTCACCTCAGTTAGCACATCATTGGTGTCTCCTCCAGGTGCTTGTTTGCTTGCTGTGAGAGAGCTCGGTCTGTCTCCTACCCCCTTGAGCCATGTTAACCATACTACACATCTGCTCCCGTGCATGAAGTTATAGGAAACATATACTAATCATGTAGAATAGGTTATGAACATCCATAAAGAAACATTGCATAAGTTGCAACAAATCATACAGTCACAATGCACAAGTGAACAGAAAAATACTAGATCATAACCCAGGGTGCACAAGTATGAATCTCGTGACAGCTAGATAACATTTGATGATGGAGTTCCTACTTACATTAAGAATGACTTTCACTATTTTGGAAAAAAGACTAATATGATAGATGCAGTGACGATCCAAATACTAAATCATGAGGTGAAAATAATCTGGATTGGAACGTTTTCCTTTGCTGATGTGTTGGGTCAAGAGATTAGGGAAGAATTGAATGCTGTTGGGCAGATGGACTGACATTTGTAGGAGGCCTGAAAATCAGAATTGTTTGGGCCATTTGGAAACAATGAGGATATTTTTTGCTCTGTCTTGTTAGATTTATTGAAAAAAATCTGGGATGCTACAGGCAGGAGACAGGAAGGAGAAAATACATAGTTCAAGTGAACTGATCAAGGGAATAAGAGGACATCATCTCTGGGGTACTCGGCTTGAGCTTCCCCGTAGCAGTATATATTTCATTTCCTGTTTGCTTAGGAGTAAAACAGCCTCCAGGTGTGGATTCTGGGAGTGAAGGTGTTATTTACCAATGAAATATTTAACTCACATTTATGATCAGTGATGAAGTTCCAGCTTTGGGTGTCCAATGGAGAATTCTGGATTCCTAGGAGGTATGTTACCAATGAGATGATTTAGTTCCTCATACACCAGTTTCATAAGTTGACCTCATATACATACAAGAGAATAGGATTTATTTCTTCCTGTTTGTACATGTAGTAATGTTCAACATTATGTGCATATGACAAGATTAACTTTTTGCCCTCAAAGTAAGTCCTGTCCTGCTGAAGTAATTTGTCCTTGAAATCTTCAAACTTAGTATAATCATACCTAGCTAAAAGCATTTGATAGTCTAAACCAGAGACATAAATGTTTTTCACAGCTGCCAAGCCCAGATATTTGAAGTCAAAGAAGGCATATGGAAAAGCTCAAGACACTGGAGACTTTGATTCAGGCCAGGTTGTGGTAAGAAGGAACTGAAGAAGTGGTCAATTTGCAGTGCCCCTTATGTCCTTGGGACACAGCACAAGGGTTACATCTTCACTGGAGCCTTAGGTCAACTTAAGGAAGCTTAAGTCAACCTACAGACCCTGTGGCCATACAGGGCTTTTATTAAGTAGACTTAAGTGCTTCCTTAAGTTGACTTAATAACATCAGCTCTTAAGGCTGACTTAATGCTTCAATTAACCTTATTAAGTCGACTTAAGCCACTATAGATAGACAACTTAATTGGCCTCCAGGCCCCTTCCTAGCATTCCTGGGCACCAGTGTGGATTCAGGCAGTCAACAGGAGTTTCCAATGCAGACTGTCTAAGCCGACTTAACAAGGTTATCAAGCTGACTTAACAAAACCTCCAGTGTACACATATACAAGGAGATCAAGAGATCAAGATGGAAACCTAAAGAGAATGCTTTCAAGAATTTTCCAACCTCAGGTGTTCAGAGTGCATGCATAAACCAGAGTGGAATAAGTGTAGGGTCCAACGCTCAAAGAAAGAGTTACTTCAGCTAACTGGGCCAAATTTTGGTCTTCTTGTTGACATATAGGTCCTTTACAAGGCCATCAAAATAGGGAGTCATCTGACAATCAGGCTGATAAGAGTCATGGATTTCATCCATAGGAGCAAGGTTTGGCTTGCTGTTGCAGATATGCTAAGAAAGAGTAGTTAGCTCAAATTTGCTGATTAATGGATGTTTAAGTGTTGCGAGAAAGCTCCTTCTCTACCTTTGTGGGTTCCAGGCTCCCCTCTAGCAGGTTATCAAAAAACTGCTTCACTCTTGAGTGTTCTTGTAGATCCTTGCCTCCTTGCTGGTGCTCTTGTCCCTCCAGTGGATGTCCAGTAGGGGTAGAGTGATGCCCAATCACATCCACAACTCAGGATCCCAACCCATGGACCCTACAATCCACAGCCTAACTCTGCTGCTTCAGAGAAGCAGTTACATTCCCTAGGCTACTTTTCCATTCCCCCTAGATGGAATATCTGGATTCTGCTCTGCCAGGGGCTCTTCCTCACCTCCTTGCCAGGGAAAGTTCTTAGTCTCTGAGTCCCACTGGGTGTGGAAGTGCCCATTTAAAACTTACTTTTCTGGCAGAATCTATTTCCCTCAGACCTACAGGCCTGGGAAAAGTCTTTTGCCACCTTTGTGCAGGGATTTTTCCTTCTCCCAGTCTCTGGACTTTCAGACATTTTCCTTACCAGTGTGCCACTACTTCTTCTAGATTTGTCTACCTTATACCAGCATCTTTCCTCCTCATCCTAAAACTCTGGCTACACTTTTTCTCTGGAGAGAAGGCTTTTAACAAGTCCTGGATGAGGCCTTGATTATCAGCAGGTGAGCTAATTAATTTGGAGTAACTGCTGCTCAGCTACCAGGGGAAAAGGTACTTGCTGATTCTGTGGCTAATATATTGGCCTTCTGCTACTCTCTGTAAACCCTCCAGTCTGACCCAGTCACAGTGCATATTGATAGGTGTCCATGAACTGCACTTTCAGTGAGACAATAACAGCATCAGAGGAGTAAGTGATTATCACCTTAATGGGAAAGGGTTGTTTCAGTGATATATTTCTCTCTCTTTCTCTTTTCTGTGTGTCTTTTAAACACTGTGATTAAAAACAAACAAACAAACAAACAAAACCCACTAAACACAAATACCTATAGCAAAGTAAATATACAGTGTCAAACAAAATTTCAAGTCTGATTCTCAAGTTTGGCTCCGATATCCCAGTATTCTTGGAAGTATTTTGGAGGTGGCACAGTCATGCTTTGGATGATAGGCAATGGAAAGGAATGGACACTACTTCCTAGGATCTTCTCCATAGCCTTTGACAGACCCACTTACAATCCCTGTGGTATCATTAAGCTACAGTGTTAAGAGGGAAACAGAGAATGTCAGCTGAACTTCTGCCACATTTTAATTATATTGAAATCAGGCAATTTAGAGTGAAGTTGTTTTTTTTTTTCTTAAACTTATATGAAATGCCTGAAGCTAACAGAATGCAATGTGTGTTCTCACATACAACATACATACATTCTTTACCTTCATAATTTTACAAAAACAAAAACCAACAAAAAAAGTTCTGCAGATTGCAGTCAATTTAGAGATTTTAAAAAGTTCTCTCTCTCTTTTTTTTTTTTTTTCAAATATTGCCAAGTAGGACATATATTTGAATAAACAAAGATCAGCTTGTGGATGTACTGAAAGCTCAAACAAGGAATATGGCCTCTGGATAAATTATTTGTATTGAATAATTTCTTAGCTCTGCTTAGTCCAAAACTCTTTATTTCTTTTTAAATTCTTAACAGCATATTATCTATAGAGAAAGAAATAATGAAAAACTATGCTGAACCTAAAATTAACATATATTTACAAAAACTAGGCCAGATTCTGATAACCCTAGTACTTGATTCCATAAATAGCTCTTCTCTACTCAATCAGACTGCTCATGGAGTAAGACAAAGCTCAGCATGGGTAAGGATGTCTGCATCTGACTGATAACAGGTCTGGTGTGTACAATCCTTGTATTCTTCCATGTAATACACAATTACATGTTCATACTCCATGTAAATATTATCTTAATGTTATCTTGATTATGAGAAAAAAACAAAAAACAAATAGTGTTTGCAAACACATTGTTTCATGACAAAAAGAATGCAGCACAATGTACTTTAATGTTAGTATATTATCCTAACATCTGGAAAGCAGTCAATTAAAATCAAGCTGCTACATCCCCACTTGAGAAGATGGGGGATTTTCAAACTGCACTAACTGCAATCATTTTATGAACTTAAACACCTATGTGTAATAAAATACTTTTGCTGCAAAAATGAAACCTCTAGGGTGCAACACAAACACATGCACCCCCCTTCCCACATACACTAGATCCAGTTAACTGGTAACTTATAATAGCATTATAACAGGCAATTTGTTCCAGAGGAAGATACAATTTGCCTTTACTGCTGAGTGAAAACAAGGCTTTCTGCATTTAAGTTGGACCATTTTCAGCATTTAAAACACACGTCAGACAGATCTTACATTTACTGTATGTCTGCAGACAGAAAAAAAGCTGAAGGAACTGTGGTAGAGGCTTACTGTCTTGGAAAATTAGCCATTAATAGCTGTTAAGCAATTTACAACAGCTTTAGCTGAATTTTATTTTCAGAAGATTCAATTAGAAAAGAGAAAGAGAAGGTGAGATAAATTGCAAGAGGAGGTGGAACTGAGCTGTCCCAAGGTGGAGCTGTATCTTTTATTAAATGACACTGGAATATTAAAGCTTTCTGATGGGGAAGGGGAAGGGCTTAAAGGCTGAGTCAAAAGCCAAGAAGTCTTTTTATTTACGCCTACCTCCCAGCCCCTGGCAATCTGACTAATAACAAACTGAGGTAACAAGAAAGACCAGAATGAAGAGAGAGAATACAGAAGCAGCTTGGATCTAAAAATCTAACAAACCGAGAGAGTAGTTTCAGCTCTACTGAACATCTTGTTTATTTACTGCATCAAAAAGCCTGCAAATGGTTAACTATATGCAGAAAAGTCAGCATAGATTGGAAGTATGCTGTGAATTTTAATTGAGGAAAAGGGACAACTGCTTTCAGGATGGTCTGGGGTGCATTTTGCCTGAGAGATTTTTTTCCCTCCTCTGAAAAACGCTCTATGCTTTGTTGTCTGACCCAGGATTTTAACTTTAGGCAGCTGGAGCTGTACAAAAGCTTGTAGCAAAGTGAAAATTCAGAAGAAAGTGTACAGTTTTATAAAGGGAAACTGAATTTCATTTGAATCTCTGCTAAAACTGTGCATTATTGATTGTGTCAGGGAGTGTTGCTTCTGTACAGGTAAGAAAGCTTCCAGTCAGCTAATTGCCTCAAGTGAATTTCCTTGTTTGTTCTTTGTCTCTTTATCACTAATTGAATTTATTTTTTCTATATTACTTTGGGCGAGTTTGCAATTAAATGATAGGAGTCTGTGCAGATTTTCTTACCAATATTTAAAGAACAGTTTGGGATACGTTTTTCATTGAACAGTTTTCAATGCATGCAGTTGTTCAGCAAGCAGAGAGAGAGAGTCATTTTAGACTGTAGTATGCACGGTAATGTGGATTAAAGAAGTGTTTTTCTAAAGTATGATGTTACTCTTAAAATACATCACCCAATTGCGATTGTATCTGGAATTAACAAGTAGACTTGAAGGGTTTTACACACTTCATATCCCCCTTTCTTAACCTGAGATTTTGGAATTCCTCACCACTCACTTTGCACATATTTGTTTCAAGAGTAAGCTCGAATAAAAGACATTATTTAAAAAAATATCCATTATTTCATAGTTTCTTAAGTATATTGTAAATTTACCTTAACAACCCATATTTCACTGTTTCTATATGTTCTGCAGATTTGCCTGGTAGGAAAGTCTCTAGCATTACCTTGTCTTTGTTAATAAAAACTGCAAAGAGAGCAGTTACTGTCATTAGTTATGGATGACTCTTACACAGAAACAAAACTAAATGAGCAGCTGAAATTTCTTATAACAGTTAACTAAATGAAACAAGAAAATAAAGAAATTAGTCAAGGTCTTTTAAAAATAGTGAGATGCATATATGAGCTTAGCTGTGAGTCCCTTCAATTTAAAGTTAATCATCTGTTACATAAAAGTATCTCTTATATTCAAATAACTGAGGAACTCACTAACAGCTAGATTTACTTGCTTGATGATGCATAGATTGAAAATATAAAAAGAAATGTCATCCAGTTCTTCTCTATGCTTCCTAATATTTGTGAGTTTCAAGTTTCTTTCCGCTCTGTGTGGGGGGAGAGGGAGGGAAGGAGAGAGAGAGTGTGTGTTCATGCAACATTACCCAAAAAAGTATGATAATGATTAGAATAGGAATGTTTTTCAATTGGTTGCAAATGTTCTTACTTTCTTCTTTAAAAAAATGATGAAAGGTACTTCACTTCTTTAAAGAAAAAGATTTTTTCAGAATGTATTAAAATACAACATGCATTATTTATATTTATTCATTTCACTTAACTTTGCTCTAGGCCCTTATATAAACTACAATTTTAATACAATGCACAGTTATGCTGGTGTCCTTATGTAGAAACAAGTTGCAGAAAATAAAGTTTAATTAGCAACACAATAGGCTTGTTACTGGTAATTATTACCAGATGCTTCATTTTTCACCTAAGGTTACTGAAAAGGATGCTAGTAGGTATAAAATATTAATATATTTTTTCTTTAAAATGATATTATTCTAGATTGAATCTAAATATTTTAGAGTAATATTTCTGCATATTGTGTCTTTCCCAATGCTCATGGAAAAAACAGAAACTCAGACACTATATAAGTTAATTTTAACTAGACAGCTACTATACACTATATTCAAGTACTACTTTATGATAAAATATAAAATATGTTTTATTTCTACTGGTGAGAAGTACCTTACTACACTGAAATCAATGGGACTACTATGGAGTAAAGGGATTGCTCAATGTGCATAAACTGGTGCTTACTGATTTATGATCATTTCAGTAGCAGTCATGAAGATAGTATCTGAGTGCCTCCAATTCCTCTTATGGAGCTGCAAGGGAGGATGCTAAATGAGCAGACTCTAAAAATGAGATAGCCAGCTAAATTATAATTGCTGATGTGATGCCAAAACACACGGCCAAATTCCAAGAATTTTTATACACATAATTATATAGTTTCCTTGCAAAGCGTTTTAACTTCCTCATGAAGTAGCATTTCAGCTGATTAAATGTGTGTTGACATTCTGCTCTCCAAAGCATGTTACAATAGATTGCTTAAAAAGATGGTGTGACCTTTAGGACACAGGTTTCATCAAGCGTTACTGTTCAGTTCTAGATTAAGAAATGTACTGAAGGCTAGTTCTTGCATGAAATGTGTTCCAAATAATCTTTTTCAGAGTAGGGTTCTATTTTTTGTTGAAAATGTGGAAGTATTTACTTTAATAATCAATTGTAAACAGACATATGACTTCATCTAATGAAACAATAAAACACTTTCTGATCCAATTAATAGTCTGCTGGTTCTGATACATTTCTCATATATCCTAAAATTTGAAACAACATGCTTGCAAAATAATAGCTTAAGTTTCACAGTGCAAATAAAGTTATTCATCATCGTTAATTGTCATTGATAAATCTCATGCTGTGTGCATTTTAGAATAATACCAATATTAAGTTTTAAGAGGAAAATGTTCATTTCAATATACTGTATACTGCTTACCTTTCTTTTTTTTTTTTTGTTTTTTTCTATTTGTACTTTTATGTTTGTCTTGCTGATAAACTTGGTTTGCATATTGTGTATCTATAATCTTACTAAAATTATGAATGTTTGGACAGGGGTATATATGTGTATCTAGACATAATTTATATAAAATATACACAGAACACATACACATAAATATATAAGAAAAGGGAAAAATCACTACTTTGATTATTTATTCTCAATTTTAGGGTACTAGGATCGCGAACAGAAATTGTATTTCAACTTATATATAAATAGCAGAACCAAGCAAAGCAAAACTTGTCCATATCCTGGCTTAATAAAGATTTGGTAGACAATAGATAGTTGGAACCACACCAAGTTTATGTTTTGTTACAAAACTTCTTTTCAGTCACATAGCTGATTGATATTTGCCTGTTACAAGTTTCTAAAAACTGCAACACTGCATGACCACCAAAAGTGAAAATACAATATTTTATAGTAACCTTGATGACAGCAGTTTTGTGCACCAACTTATTTATTTTTCTGTGAAACACCAGATACTTCAATGACATGTCATAAATCAGAACATTATTTTCATTAACACTACATGTTGTGTTGTTGCAGCATAAAAACACTGAAGTGTTTCTTTCTTATGACCTTCATGCTATATTTAATGTTCACAACTAATCATGCATTAGATTAATTGCAAAATTAAAATATTTCATAGAATACTTTTTTGTAAGGAAGGCTAAGCAATTTTGGGAAACTTTCAAATATTTCTTTTTTCCACGTCTGAAATGATAAACTCAATTCATTTCTTATTTTATAGGATCTACTGGCAACAATGAAGGTCTGGATTCTTATGTTATGTTCAGTTGTGGTTGCCTCTGATTTACTACAACCCCAGCCTTCTTGGTCTTCAGCAAGAGGATCCTGTGAGAATTTGTGTTCATGTGAAGAAAAAGATGATATCTTGATTATGAACTGTGAAGAAAGAGGTATCAAGATGTTATCACAAATAAAGGTTCCACCATCACGGCATTTCCATCTTAACCTGCTGAACAATGGCTTGACCAAATTACATGTGAATGATTTTGCTGGCTTCAGTAATGCTATCTCACTGCATGTCGGATTTAATAACATTGCAGATATTGAACCTGGAGCTTTCAATGGTCTCAGTCTTCTTAAACAACTTCATATCAATCACAATTCTTTAGAAATACTTAAAGAGGATACTTTTCAGGGACTGGAAAATCTGGAGTTTCTTCAAGCAGACAACAATTTCATCACCGTGATTGAAGCAAGTGCCTTTAGCAAACTCAATAGACTTAAAGTGCTCATTTTAAATGACAATGCCATTGAATTTCTCCCCCCTAATATATTTCGCTTTGTGCCACTGACCCACTTAGATCTTCGTGGAAACCAGTTACAGACACTCCCATATGTTGGCTTCCTAGAGCATATTGGTCGAATACTGGACCTTCAGCTAGAAGACAACAAATGGGCCTGTAATTGTGACTTACTGCAGCTGAAGATATGGCTAGAAAGCATGCCTCCCCAGTCCATAATAGGTGATGTTGTGTGTAACAGTCCTCTAGTTATCAAAGGCAGCATCCTAAGAAGACTGAAAAAAGAATTGCTTTGTCCCACTCACCCTATAAATGAACTTGAAGATCCTTCAGGGTCATTGTCCTTGGTAGCAACCACCTCTGTAAGTGATAGTCACCTACCAGTCAGGGTGATCCCTATCCTCAAAGCGCCTACAAAGGAACCAACTGTAGTGCTTCATACCACAAAGCCAGCTACTCAGCTTCCAGGAATATATTGCCCTGTGCCCTGTCACTGCACTAGCCATATCCTCTCAGGAGTTCTTATTCACTGCCAGGAGCGGAATATTGAAAGTTTGTCTGATTTAAGTCCACCTCCTCCAAATCCTAAAAAGCTTATTCTAGCTGGAAACATTATTCAAACATTGCTGAAATCAGATCTTGTAGACTATGCTAGCCTGGAAATGCTTCACTTGGGAAACAATCGTATTGAAATCCTTGAAGAAGGATCATTTATGAATCTAACGAAACTGCAGAAGCTGTATCTAAATGGTAACCATCTTACAAAGTTAAGTCAGAGTCTCTTCCTTGGTCTTCAGCATCTTGAGTATTTGTATCTTGAATATAATGCCATCAAGGAAGTTTTACCAGGGACATTTAACACAATGCCAAAACTTAAGGTGTTATATTTAAACAACAACCTTCTTCAAACATTGCCACCCCATGTTTTTTCAGGAGTGCCACTGGCCAGGCTTAACCTCAAAACAAACCAGTTTACCCATTTACCTGTGAGCAATATATTGGATGAACTGGATTTGCTTGTACAAATTGAACTTGAGGACAACCCTTGGGACTGCACTTGTGATTCAGTTGGATTGCAGCAATGGATACAAAAGTTGAGTACAAACATAATGATGGGTGAGATTTTCTGTAAATCCCCAGGACACCTAGCAAAAAAAGAATTGAAATTGCTGAACAGTGAGGCCTTGTGCCCAGGACTAATAAATAGTCCAGCCCTACCAACCCATCCTAGCTTTATAGTTGTGACAACTTTTTCTACAACCACCAATACAGCAGACACTATTCTTCGTTCACTTACAGATGCTGTCCCACTTTCTGTTTTAATCCTAGGACTCCTAATTGTGTTTATTACAATTGTATTTTGTGCAGCAGGAATAGTTGTCCTTGTTCTGCATCGGCGGAGAAGACACAAAAAGAAACAGGCAGATGAACACACGAGGGACAGTAGTCCAGTTCATCTCCAGTACAGCATGTATGGTCACAAAACCACACACCATGCAACTGAGCGACCAACAACAACTCTTTATGAACAGCGCATGGTTAGTCCCCTGGTTCAGGTTTATCGAAGTCCTTCCTTCAGCCCCAAACAAACAGAACAACAGGAGGAGGGAAATGAAAAGGATGTGAATGATTCCAAACATCTTCGTAGAAGTCTTCTGGAAAGAGAGAACAATTCTCCTCTCACAGGTTCAAATGTCAAGTATAAAGGTACAGACCAATCAACTGAATTTCTGACCTTTCAGGATGCCAGCTTCTTATATCGAAACATTCTTGAAAAAGAAAGAGAACTCCAGCAGCTAGGGATCACTGACTATCTAAGAAAAAATATTGTCCAGCTACAGCCTGACATGGAAGTACATTATCCTGGAACCCATGAAGAGCTAAAGTTAATGGAGACATTAATGTACTCCAGACCAAGAAAGGTTTTGCTAGAAGAGACTAAAAATGAGTATTTTGAGCTCAAAGCTAACTTACATGCAGAGCCTGACTATTTGGAAGTTCTGGAGCAGCAAACATAAAATTATATTACCGTGGACTAGGTCAGAAAATCTGTAATTCTATCTTAAGTCAGAACATTGTAAATAAAAGTGCCTTATAATAATGTATCATCCATCAGGACTAAAGCACAGCAGTAATCCTAGCAAAAAAAACCTCAGGGATCACTGTGGGAAGCCATGTTTGCAGGCAATGTCTTTACCCCAAGTGAAACATGAACTCTGTATGATGGAACCGTGGGAGGAAGTTTTCCGTATTCCTTTAGGGAGTTTGAACCAATCTCTGTGGCACTCCCCATTCTTTACATAACATAGGTTAATGTGTTTACTTTTCTTTTTTCTCAATTTAATTGGACTACATTTTTTTTAAATATCTGATTATATAGTTATAAAGGTAAAGATTTATTGGTTAGATATCAGTACATGCACTGCGTATGTGAACATTGTCAACAACTGCACTTACCATACCTTTGTAAAAGATACAAAATCAAATGAAGTTTTGTGATACTAAATGTCAGTTAAAAAGAAAGATATTTAATTGTATATGCACACAATGTCTGCAAACATTTAAGTTTCTTTTATGTGGGACTTAATTTATCAGTCCATTACAACATATGGATGGAAAATATATCTATAAATATAATTACCTAACAACTTAAGAGTTGACTTAGCAACTTAAGAGACATCATCAAAGCTTTCCGCTTATTTCCATATCTGACCATTTTTCTCAAATCTGGACAATCGTCTCTTCTTATGCTGCTATAAAATGTTATGCATCACTGGTGTTTTAACTCATAAGCCTGGAAAAAATTGAAAGCTACTAAGCTGTAAATATCTAAGTGCACCAAATGATATGATTTCTTTCATATGATTGGCTCCAGTGGTGGCTTTGAATATTCCTGACAGAAATAAGTACACTATGGTCAGTAACTTCCAAGTTAGAGGAAAACGATTTTGTTGTTGCTGTTTATTGTTTGTGTCAATTCTCTACATTTGACCACACATTAACACCAAAAAGCCACATTTCTCCTCATAAGTGGCTTAGTGTATGGAGCCCTGTAGCTTTATTTTACAACAAAGTTTAGCTAGATTTATGTTAACTATTTATTCTGTACAGTTTTGTATATTTTTCTTTTCAGTTCACAAGGAATAACTCTTGGGTGCCTTTCAAGCAAATCAAAGAACTGTTTAACATAAATAAAAAATAAATGGAAATAAAGCTTATTTTTTAATTGTCATTTTTCTTGAAAGTCACTTCTTTAAAAAAAGAAGGCAACAAGACCTGAATGCACGAGTTTAAAATTGTTCAGGAATCAAAAACGAAGCTTCTCTCTGTTGTCATGTGGACAGAAACATCCTGTTCACTGTGCAATAAGGCTATTCAGTTTCTGTGCATGACTGACACAGTGCCAAACTGAAAATCTGACCTTCCTTTCTCCTTTTCCTAAACACATTATTTTGTAAATCAGCTACACATGAACACTGTCCTCCAGTTTCCAAGTGCATATCTATCTATCTATCTATCTATCTATCTATCTATCTATCTATCTATCTATCTGTCAGCTAACAGGTGTAGACTGGATAAATTCAGAGCCAAAAAAGATTTACTTTCTTTAGTTTAGCCTACTGTAGATTTCTTGCCTACTTGTGAGTTCGCCACATTCCTTATATAAGAGTTTCTGAAGGAACACATTATCTAATAAAAGCAACATATACAAACTATATCCTTGATTCTTAAATTTGCATAGTGCTGTCGATAATCAGTGGTACTAAAGATTTATATAGGCTGAGGATCTGACCTTGTAATCTTTCTGTTATCTGATCAAATTCCATAATAACATTTTGTTGACATCACATTGCCATGACAGTCAAAGTAGCAGGTTCCCAAGAATAAAAACTGCAGTAGCACAACAGGGAGCATTATTTGCTCTTGGTATGATTAAAATGTAACATAGTTTAGGTTCATTACCAATACAGACTATGAGACTGAGGATCAGAGCTGATTTGAATAAAGCTAAATATTTTTGCTATTATTTGATTTAAAAATAAGCACTAAAAAAATTAAGTACAGAATATCTTGTAGTAAGAAGTACTAATAAATTTAATAATTAAGATTGTTAAGAGCCTGATTCAAAATCTAATGAAGTTTATGAGATTAAAATTGGTAGACTTTGGAACAGGACACCTATCTAGTGATCTAAACAATGTTATATAACACTTAATAAAATAATTACATTTAAATAGCTAGTTTAATGCCTTCAAACTCTCTGTCCCCCTCTTCTTTCCAGACTATCAGAGGTCTGAAAGTCAGAGTGGGAGGAAAGGGAAGAAGCAGGGAGGAACAAATTGAGCCAAAGTCTTCTTTGCCCTGCATGTTGTACAGTTATTTACACCCGTGTGAAATTGGTTTACAGTGCTGCCTTCTGATTGCTATGGTGCTGAGCAATGGAGACTCAGGCCCTCAGGCTTCTGTTTGAAGGAAATGCTTTCAGACTAGAGACAAGTGCCACATGCCTAGATGACACTTTATTTAGCTACTACAGATTCTTAGCAGAATGTAGAGGACAACTACACTGGAAAATATGCTCTTACACTGCAGACTGAAAGCATCAGAAAAATGTTGTGCCTAATTCATTTCATGGCAACTCAGATGCTCAGTTGTATCACAGCTCCACTCACCACAGCTGAGGAGGCTTTAGAATAACTTTTTTCTTTCTCACTGCCTATGTGTCCTTGGAGCTAGTTCAATCCCTGCATAAATTAGGACACCATCAGAAATGCTTTCTTTTATAGAGGGTTGTTCATGGTCCCAAATGGCTGTTGTAGCACCACGGGAGTAAGGCACATGTAATTCTCACCCCTTTATAATTTGAAATACAAAACCACTAAGAATGATAGGTGAAAAGTGCCAAGAGGTTCTCTGGAATATTTCCATCACAGCAATTAGAAATCCATCCCTTATGGGGAATTGGGTGGGGATCATAAGTTAAGTGTTCTCCTGTTGTAGCATGTTCTCATTCTTTTTATTGACAACCAAAGTTAAATAGTTCATATGTTTCCCTAAGACAGTACATTTTAGTCTGGAAGATGAAGCATGTTTCACAGTCTACAACAAAGTGGATTCATTTTTTTCCCCCATGTCAGTACAGTAGTTAATAATTGAATGCAAGAACAGTACTTCAGCAGATATATTGGTGCAGTTGGCAGGTACATAACTGTTATGTTGTTAGGGCATCTCAAGGTACCTGGCACTATCCTTTTTTTCTGACAGTTTGGAAAAAAAAATATACAAGAATAGGAACATGTATCCTTAAGAAACATAACTTGTAATAATCTCTTGCAGATATTTATTTTAACCTGCCTCTTTTTTTTGTATGTAAAATGATAAAAATATGTTTGCTTTCTTCCTTTTTCTCCCTACTACAGGTATTCTGACAGCCTTCTTAGTAATAGGACAAGCATGTATTACCTATAATGATGTCTCTCTTAGCTTTTGAATTGCAAAGTTTCAAATAAAACTTACTAACAGTGTGCTGTCTCAAAAAGTATGGGACTGATAACATATTTTCCATCCATTGTTCTCTTTTAACATGATTGCTTGACCTTTTCTGAAATGAATTACCAAACTGAATGAGGTAATACTTTTACAGGGATGGGTCCAAGCCACAAAATTCAGATTTGAATCCAAGCTTTCTCCAAGATCAGGACTGTTTGGTGGGTTAACTATTTGCAGATAAGGCTAGATGTACATCTGTACAAAATAAAAACAAAAATGTATTCTTTTATCATAGCAGGTATTTTATGACACCTACCTAGAATTCTGTTACCTGGGGAGAATGAGAAAATGAAGAGATGAGTCTGGCTGGAAAGATATCTGTGCAAGAAGGCTTTCTGGTACATTAAAGGAGAAAGGCATTGCTGTAGAAAAAACATGTTTCACATGGAAAAATAAGAGTGGTCTGTGAAATGAGGTCTGCCACAATGGGTGAGGGGCACAGAAAAGGCATCAGTGACTGAGGGAGTGTGCTGCTTCAAAGGATTTCCCCATTATGCTTCTCTAGGTTTCTAATATTCTTGATCATGCCCCAGTAATAGATATTAAATCTGTCTTGCTCTGAATCAGAAGTTGACTACAATATTAGCTACCCACTGGAATCAATACTGGGAAGTTAATTGCCATATTGAAAGGATATAGCATGACATTCTCTTTCTTGCTTCTCTGTTAACAGGTAAGCTTTGCTTTTTAGAACAGCTAAGCAGTTTCTGAAAAAGCCACAACTTGATAGAAACCGGCTAACTTCAGAAACAAGGAAAGAATGAAAACATCAGATGTCATTCAGTTTCTTGATGGCATGATGTGATGGACAAATACTCTTTAACAGGAAAGATTTATTTTCATTGGGTCACTCAAAAATTAAGTAAAAATATATATATGTATGATTCAGCTCCAAAATGGGCACCAAGTTTTTGGCCAGAAGTTTGAATGCACAAAAGAAGTTGTCTAAGAATCACAACAGCTATCCTTTAGGCACATGGAAAATCACTGTGATGTACAAAACCTGAATTAGGCTTCTATACTGTGAATGGTGAGAGACAGGTCCTGTAGATAGTGAACCAGAAAAGCCGATGTTCTAGTCAGAGAGTTATATAAGCTAGTAAATGGGAGATGCTCACAACAGAGCTGTATAATAATTCCGCCCCTCTCACAGAGATACGTGCATAAATCCAAGATGCAGAGAGGAGTTTATATCTGGTCATGGTTCACAGGCGAGACCCCTCTTTGGAGGAAGATACATATGCCATTTTGCAAGAAGTAGGAGTGGGGGCGGCTGCCCTCTTTATAAATTTTATCCTGCTGGCTGAAGTACTTGCCTGGACTATGCAAGACCCTGCTTCAATTCATCCACTCTGTCCAAAGAACAGAAAGGATTTGAACAGCTCTTAAACAAGTGATCTAATTATTGAGGTATGGGACAGTCCAATGTGGGACAGAAGACCCATGTTCAACTTTTATTCCCCTTTTGCACAGGGTGTGACTTGACCTTGGGTTTTCCAGCTCTAAGGAACATGCTCAAATCACTGGGATAAATGTTGTAAGGTCAAGTAGGGCCCACCAGCAGTAGATAGCCTCTAAGTATGATAACCAAACCTAATCCTTTATGCAGTCAAATATCTTTCTTCCCCTGATTTGTGACTCTTTCTGGTGCTTGATGTGAGACAGGCACCAGTTACCTAGAGTGAAGAAGAAGTGTGCATGCCACATTAGGCACTGTGAGAAGCTTTAATCTATACATTTAGGCACTGAGTGAATTCAGGCACCTACAGAGCTTAAGCAGGAGTCCTGTGCCTCACAAAAACTGGAACTTAGACACTACATCCTTTTGTGCATCCATGCTTGGGTCTACATTTTAAACCACTATTTGTAATTCATGATTTCAGGAAAGAACAAAGAGAAAGAAGGAGAAGAGGAGCCTTGGCTTTTTCATTATTTTGTTAGAAAGAAATTGATTAGCAAATGATTTACTTTCATTGTAGCCTATTTTTATCATAGACACACGTGAAGATTGGTTTGCACTTGAGATCATTTGCTTAAGGAATCTTAAAATAAATGGCAGATGTAATTAATTAATTAATCATCTAGATTATAGAAGTACCTATGATATTTTTCCGACAAAAAAGGACTGGAATTCCTTCTTTACAATAAAACTTATTTTCTTAAATGTTGCCATAAATTACCATTTAAAATTAGCAATAAAAGTGCTATTTTTCAGCTCATAAAACTAAATCCTAATTTTGTTTCAAATAAAAGCTTGCAAAGCATTTTCACATTATTTTAAATACAAAGCTAATATAGCATTATCGTAAGTGATACACATTTTGGCTTAAATACTATTAAATAGCTTCAGCTTGAATCTGATTAAAAAGAGGATTAAATAGCAGCAGGAACCTGAGATATAGTAGATTTACAAGGCAAATGCTATTTTGCATCAAGTTATGATCCAGATTTAATTTGGAAATGAGGAGATACAATACTGCACTTATGGTCGGACCACCCACTGCTGTGCATCTGATGTTTTCAAGGGGGGTGTACAACATTAAAGTCAGCAGGACAGAATTTTTTACCCACTTTGTACATGTGAAGATGTCAGCCCTAGGGACTAGAAAGTGGGGAAGGAGGCCTGCAGCTTTTAATTGTCTCACAGATCATATGAATATCTTTAAATAACATAGAACTAGCCATCAACATAGTGAACACACAGAAGTCAGATTTTTCAAGAAACAAGGCTCAGTAAGCTCTTATTAAATGTACAAGCACTCAGTTCAGACAGAGTTGGCTCAGGATTATGTATCATCAAATTCCCAAGGGCTATGTCTACACTGGGGGGCTATTTTTAAGTTGACTTATAACAAGTTCAAAATTAAGTTGACTTAAAGATCACCTTGTTAAGTCAAATGAGGGGTATATCCACACTCGTGGACAGACCCCAGCCTCGGGGCCGGACCCTGCTCCCCTGCCAAGCCCCAGGGCATGATCTTACTCTCATTCCCTGATCTGGCTCCCAGGGCCCAATCCAGCCCCAGGTGCTGGCAGCAAGGGGTGAGGAGCCCGATCTGCAGCAGGAGCTGCATCAGGATCCTGAAGCCAGATCGGACCTAGGGCAGGGCAGGGCACAAGGCAGGGCTTGGGCCCCTTCCTGTCCTCAGAAGTTGACTTAATACTTAAGTTGTCTTTCAGGGCAGGAGTTATTAACTTGACTTAAGCAAATGCTTAAGCAGACTTAATAAATTATGAATTGCTACGGGGGGTACCTTAGTTTGAATTAAGGCAGGTTAAGTTGACCTAAAGCTCCAGTGCAGACATATCCAAGCAGCTTGTTTTGGGATTTAAAGGGATACTGTACAATCACAAATTACATTTCCCCTGAAAATTTTATATTCTACTATAGTTACAAGTGATATTTTAAGATTTCATAGCAAAAAGAAACTAGCAAAAAATTCTTCATTTTTTAGTGTGCTTCCTTTGTGCATTTGGCAGCCGTTGGGTCCAGATACTCAAAGGCATTTATCAGGGTGGTAACTACAGAGGGGGCAAACAGGGCTTTTCACCAGACACTCTGGAGTGGGTCCATGGAGTTGCTCTATCAAAAGGTACAGTCCTCACCGCTTGCTCCAGGCGTTGTTCATTATAAGGGGTGCGTTTTGAGCAGAACACACCCTGGGTGCCAAAATGACTAGTTACAGCACTGGCATTTATGCACCTAACTTATATTGAAATCAATGGAAATCAGGTGCAAAATAGCTATGACTGTCTGGGATTTGGTGAACACTCAGTTTCGCTTGGATAGCTTTAGTTACTCACTCCCTTACTGGGGGAGGAGGGGAGAGAGCAAAACAAAACCTGATATGTGTGAGCCAGGGGAAAAAAAAATGTTTTTTTACAATACATTACATTTGGGGATATGGGGAGCAACGTGCTGTATCAGAAACTAGATTTTTAGAAATATAGACATTTTTAAATAATTCCAGCTATACATGACCCTTTTTACTCATTTATTAGCACAGACTATCACTATATCATTATTATACTATCACTACATCAGTATGTTTCCATGGCTGCTACCATCTTCTGCTGGAATATGCACCACTGCAGACAAAATTATTTCAAATATCATCCTCTTTTTATTCTATTTTTCCCCATTAAGACAGACTCTCAGAAAACAGGGTAGAAACAGCAAACTAGTGGGTATAGTTTACAATTAGATTTCATCAAATACAGTCTCATCTTACGTTAACACAGACTTTTGATCTATTGTGGACTAGCTACAGGGATATACATACTATAAAGTGATAGAAATCATTAGGTTAAAGAGAAGTAAAGACTGCCATTAACATTTCCTTTGAACTAAACTAATACAGAGGTGAATTGGCCTTGTTACAATGCAATATCTTTGACACTCCTTTGATTTCCATCTGTATGAGTGAATTAGCCAGCAGCCTTGGCCTAAGGTGTCATCTGGGTAACCAGCATCACGTAGCACAGTGGTTCCCAACCTTTTATAGGCTGGAGACCCCTTTTTAACAAAAATAAACTTTGCAGCCCCCCTGACTTATGTAATTTGGCCTACATGGGCAGACTCTGACCGCACTGCTCTGGCAGTGCCATTGGGACAGCCAGCAAGCACTGCTGCCACCACCATGGCTGTGCCGGTGGGGAGCCAAGCCACGGCAACTATGGCCCCCTGCCCTTCCCCCTGCTGGGGAGCCAGCTCGGCCCCATCCCCCTGCCAGGAGGGGAAAGGCAGCCCTGCAGGGGAGCATTGGGACTGTAGCTGGATTCCAGGCCTGGTAGGCAGAGGCTCTGCGGACCCCCAGGGGTCCCTGGACCACAGGTTGGGAACCACTGATGAAGCAGAAAGGAGGTTTAATCATTTATGTCTGATACTAGTGTAAGGGGACTGAGAGCCCCTTACTGAGAGTGAATGGGCCTTTTGATTGGCCACTCCCGCCTGGAAGCAGGACTCTGAAACAGCCAGCCCCAGGGCCAGTGGGAGAGGTCAGTGTCCCAGGATGGCCTGATTGATTGAGAGTGCTCCCCTGCCCCTGAGCTGAAACTGCAGGCTGGACATGCCTGGGCAAGCCAGTGTGTGTGTGTGTGGGGGGCCGAGCTAAGGAGGAAGCACTAAGCAGCCAGCAGCTGGGAGCCAGAGGACCCAGGAAGGGAGGCCAGGCTGAGCTGATTTGTGCAGAGCAGACCCACAGCAGCTGGACCAGCAGAGAGCCAAGTGGAGCTGAGCAGAGCAGAGCTGGAGGCAGTGACAGAGCCAGAGGTGCCTGAAGCTGGGGCAGGAGGCCAGAGAAGGAGCCCAAGGTGCTGAGCTCATCTGTGCAGCCCGACAGCAGGAGGACCAGAGGAGCCCCACTGAACCAGAGCAGCAGCTGGGAGCCAGAGCTGCAGCCATCTGGAGCTGGGTGTGGTGAGCAGCTGGGGAGCAGTGAAGGGGGGCTGATGCTGGGAAGAAGGGCCCTGCCCCTGGAGCTTGGGGATGTGTGGCCACAGCCGGAGCCTGCATCTGGCCCCCTGGATCATCCAGTCACAGCCAGGCCTGGGCAGAGGGCTGCAACGTGGAGAACAGATTGTGAGACTGTTTCTCAGGCCCCAGAGACTCTGTTTGTAGTGCCTCCATACCAGGCGGCAACACTGGAGCTTTACTGTTCACCTTTTTCCACTTTTTTCTATTTTCGTATTGGGTTATTCTTTTTATTTCTGTATGCTTAAATAAATTGTACATAGTGTATATAGTAAGTGGTGGGCTAGAAGAGTGGTCAGTGTGGTCAGCACCCCGGAGTGGGGACACCCTAGGCCTGCCCTGAGAGACCATGATAAGAGTGGGGGTCGAGCCCCCAGAAATCCTGGGGCCCAGCCTTGTCGGGGTCACAGAGACTCCTCCAAACAGGAGATTGGGAGGGGAGCCTTTGAGATTAGGCAGGCCTTGGGGTAAAGGAAGTGGGAGCAGGGATTCAGATCCTTTTGTTACCCACCTTCACCGGGGTGGTATACAAAGTCTGGGAAGTTCCCCACAAGAGTGGGTCCATCCCCCAGCTTACACTAGTATCCTTATTTAGAGTTCACTTTTGCAGTCTCTAAATGGAACTACTTGAAATGAAGTAGTTCTACTTGGTTCTATAGGCAATATTTAATTAAACTTTCTCTAATTTCAGCATGGTTTCTGACTACTTTGGAGAGCAAGATCAGGGCCTTTACTTTAAGATGTATAAAAAAACAAAACAAACAAACAAACAAACACTTAAATAGCTGCAGCTACAACACAGTAGCCCTTCAGTTTAAACATTATCTATGCCTCCTTCTCCCTAAGAGACAGTAGCAAAATGAACAGAAGTTTATTTATTTATTTATTTATTTATTTATTTAGTTTATTCCTGTTGACCTGGCATTCTTGCACAGAACTTAGGTTGGTTTAACACCACCACTCACACCTCCTGATTTACCTAATTAACAGACCTAATTTGCTAGTGTAGACTAGGCCTTTGAGTTCTTCAGCTGTCAATTGAGATAGGTCTGAATAAAGGAATGGACATTATGAGCAGTTTCAACGATGGAGAGCAATAGAGCATTTTGGGGATGTATCTCCCTATTATCATGCTGAACAATGAAAAGCACCCCAAATTCTAAAGTGTCTGCGCATGATTGCAAAATACAGATGGATATTTTTCTGGAGCTTTTAATGTTAATTAGTATTCAATCTCTTCATAGACTTCTTATACAGTGTGCTATCTACAGCCTACAGTCGGATATTTCTAATCATAAATGGGGTAATATAGTAACTGAAAGAATGCAGTATGAATATATGTTTTATTGACAGAAGAGGATGAAGATCTCATAAGCACTGTTATATTTGGCAATTTTTTTTTCTTTTTCCTGTATGGAACACATGGCAACTTTGCACATCAGGTTTGTGCAAGATCTACTGATTGTTGATTTAATAGTATAAACTATTTTAACAGTGTAAACTGAAATTTTGAAGGTACTGTGAATTCACAGGGAGTGGTACTGATGCAGGTATTTATCTTGCTGTCTGGAAAGTGCCAAAGTCCAAATGGTTGAAATAATTGTGGTGAATACAGTCATAAAATGTTAATGAAACATCTGTTAATGAAACAACCTTGTTTTGAAACCAAATGAGGTTTTAGCTGTTTTGGAACAACAGCGGCCATTTTGAAACAAGCAGTTTCCTTGTTTTGAAATGGCCGTGCATCGTGTGGCCATGGTAGTTCATATTTTGAAACAACCCCTGTTGTTTTGAAATAAGAACTGTGTGTGAACATACCCATAGGGTCAAAGTGGATCTCATACATACAAACGATTTAGAGTCCATAGAAGATAACTCCTTGAAGACTTTGGAGTTTGCAGGATTTAGGCATACATCCAATGCCTAGATGTGTTTAAGTACTTGTTTCATGGCTTTGGTTGTTAGAAATCCAGTTTACAGGAATAGACCAAAATAATCCAAGTGTAGAGTTTGTTCTCATTCTCCCATGAGAATTATCAGGGTGGTTTCCAGGTCAGTGCTGGCTGGTATCTCAATCCTACAGCCCAAACTTTCCCTGAGAAGCTTGGACAGATGTGAGATAAAGGGATTATGTTCCTCACTCCCTTTTACACTTGTAGCAAAGTAGCCATTTGCAGGTCATTTCTTCACGTGTGCTTTGATGACAGCTCTCAGGTACTTAAGTGGAAAATATTTTGTCCTTTGAAGTAAAACCTTCTCTTTTTGGCCACCACAGGTAATTAGCTCCACTAGCACCATTAACAGACATAGCAAGGAGTCTTGGGGCACTTAAAGACTAAGGCTGTGTTCACACACGGGGTTATTTCGATACAGTTGTTTCAAAACAACTTGTATCGAAATAACACTTTATTTCAAAATAACTTAATTCGAATTAACAGTTTGTTAATTCGAATTAAGGAAGAATGCTCAAAGTGAAATAGCAGGTTCAGGCAAAAGTTATTTCGAAACAAGTCACTGTTGTTTCAAAACAACATGTTTGCACAGCATTGTTTTGAAACAATCATTTCGAAACAACGTTGTTTCGTCCCCGCATGGGGATTAACATGTTTCAAAACAACGTCGTTATTTCGAAACAATGGGAACCATTGTTTCGAAACAACTGTGCATTGTGTGAACAGGGTATTTCTTATTTTGAAACAAGCTCTGTTGTTTCAAAATAAGAGTGCTGTGTGAACACAGCCTAAGAGATTTATTTATTGCATGAGTTATGGCTGTATTCACACACAGATGGTTATTTCGAAACAAGTTGTGTCAAAACAACTTGTTTCGAAATAACGCCTTATTTCTAAATGACTTAATTTGAATTAGCAAAAAGTCATTTCGAAATAGGCTAAAAAGCGGGAAAGGAAATAGCAGGTTCACAGTGTGAACATGCTATTTCATTAGGTGCTGCAGGGGGCTGCAGCCACCTGGGGGTGAGCCACTGCTGGCTCACCCTGCAGTCCCAGAAAGGGGGCTGCAGGCACTGGCAGGGGGTGAGCCGCTGCAGGGTGGCTCAGCCCCCCACCAGAGCTGACCCCCCAACACTGCCAGTGGGTCGGGGGAGCCAGGCTCAGCCCGCAGCCCGGGCTGCACCCCCGACACCGCCGGCGGGTCGGGGGAGCTGGGCTCAGCCTGCAGCCGGCAGGGGATCACCCCCCCACCAGGGGCTGAGGGACAGCCCTCAGCATCCTGGCCAGGGTCCTGAGGGTTCCCTGGCCAGGATGCTGATGATCCAATGTTGTTTCGGAACACTTGGTTCCGAAACAACATGTTCACACTTGTTATTTTGAAACAACAGTTCTGAAACAACCTTGTTTCGCCCAGAAACTAGGTTTAAGTTGTTTTGAAACAACACAGTTGTTTTGAAACTAGGGCTTCCCCTTGTTTTGAAACAACTGTGTGTTGTGTGAACATGTTTTTTTTTGTTTCTAAACAACGAGGTTGTTTCGAAACAAAAGTGCTGTGTGAACACAGCCATATGGACGAAAAATTTCACTTTGTCAGACGCTTTGAAGAGTGGGAACTTACAGAATGGGATGAAAATAAATGCCACAATGTAAGACATAGGATCAGGTCATACTGCAACAGCAAATCAGAGCATTTGTAAGGATTCAGTTTACATTGGTACATCAAAGGTCCATCTACATTTTAATGTTCCCTTTCAAGCCCTTCCAACAGAACAATAGTGAGAGACAGGGAAGCAATTTGTTTACCTTGGTATTTTCTAACAGGATACAGGTAAATTTCATTAACACTATTGATACAGAGGCATATCAAAACCCTAGCCTGCTTGTAACACTATCATTGTTTTTTCCTATAATGTACCTTTAAAGGTTAGATTTGGGTCATGTATTTTACAAGATGGCTTGGTCTTCTCAGGCCTAGCATGACAGCTTAATTATCAAATCTATTGGGTAATTTAATCTTCTTGATTATTTAATTCCAATCTGATATTGAGGCTATCTGATTCATTGGTTTGACTTTTATTTGATATTTGGATTTCTTCATGATTAAATATTAAGAATAACAAGAAGTATTGGTAAGAAGTGTAAGTATTAATAGTAGCTTTGCTTTGGTGATACATTTTTATTTATTTATTTATTTAAATTAACACCTATAATAAAACGTATGAAGCTGTACTGAATCACATTTCTTTCCATTAGTATCATGGATCCAGAAATTTTGAGGACTTGGGAAGATATCAACAATCTAAAAGCTCAACCAGTGCCTCTAGGTAGCCACTGACTTTCAAAAATAACATATAATACATAATAGGACATTCTTAGCTTAACTGCAGAAAGGAAACAAAATGATCTTGCAAAAGTATCTCTGGCCCTGAACTCTCATGTAAGAATTCCAAATGCAGGATGTCCACAGAAGGAATACCCCACCACCACACATACAAAATTCCTATTTATTTTAAATCTTAGATGTTAGAAAGTATTATAATATTAAGCACAGTGTCCTTTCTTAAACTTAGAAGTTTCTAATCCCTTGAGACAGGACACCTTTCCTCTCCCTGCAGTTTCCTTACTGTTGTCTGTTGCATATTAGATTCTGTCTGACCCATCAAATGATTGCTTGGTGACGAGACTTCCTATTGTTTTGAGGGAGGGTAGTTTCACCTGTCTGATTTTCTGAAGCAGAAACTCACCTCCTACTTGAGCCTTGGTTATGAAACATTAATTTATTAGCTCCCTGAATTCTGTCAGAAACTAAACTGTAGCATCCACTCTCAACTCCAGCCATTATTCAATCAGATATCTGGGAGGGAAACTATTCTGCTCCTAAACTAAGTCGAACCATAAATAATTCACCGAGATCCACTTGGTCTTGCTGATAAACAGAACTTGTAAAGCTCTCTGTAATAGTGTCATTGGGTGACTTTCAATAACATTACAATCTAGTACTGTACCACAAGTTCAGACTATCAGATGTGCCTTCTGGACAGAATATTTGGACTCACAGTGCGTCTTTCTCCTTCCTTTCTGTTTCCTATATACAGCCAGAAGTGATGCCAGACCTGGGATTTCTTTTCATTTTCCATGGCTATATCTACACTTAAGAAGGTAGTTCAAATTAATTTAGCCTGAATTAATTAATAGTTCAAACTAAATTACTTTGAACTAACATGACTCCACTAGAAAACTAAATCAAACTAGCATGTGCATGGACAGGACTTGCTAGTTCGATTTAGGAAGGGAACACCATGGGAATTGTGGCAACATGGCATCTAAGAAGGGCCATACCCCTACCCAATACATGGAAAGAGGAAGGCACCCTGCAGTGAGAAAGGTCAAACCATGTTTATTAGTACTAATGGTGAGTTCGAATTAGCTTGGATTCATTCGGTTAATTTGAACTAATAAGTTTAAATTAACTATTACTTCAAAGTTAAATGAAGTTTTTTAACTTCAAAGTAAGCATTCATTACTTTGAAATAAGGAATTCCTTACTTTGAAGTAATGAAAACCAGTGTAGCCATGAATTAATTTAGTTCAAATTAATCCTCATTAATTCAAACTAAATTGTAAGTGTAGAAATACTGTATGTTTTGAAGCTTATTCTGCTTGCATGACAGGCAGCTTATATGCCTCAATATACTTTGTGTGAGCCATGAATGATGCACACATGCAATGGCTTCTGGAGAGTACAAACTGGCCGATCGGTACACCAAGATCATCAACAAGATCAAGGCACAAGTGGACGCAAACACACACAAAGCAGGCAGATGGCAGATGCTAGTACTGAGGTAAAACAAATATACTGGAGCATTGAGAAAACAATTATTTAACTTCTAGTAAATATTTTTTTTCAGAATTATGATTTTAGACTTGAATCACAGAATGTATTTGTGCATCTCCTTGGGAAAATAGAAATATGCAATGACAATGTTAAGTACCAACTTGAACTTACCCATACATTTGAAAAAGATTGGTCTTAAAATTAATAATAATAATAAAATACCCCTATAAATTACCCATTAATTTCCAGAAATCACTGTTGTTTCATGGCTTTTCATCTATTTTAGTATCCAATAAATTGCAAGTGTCCTAGTCAAGAAACAACTACATGGAAAATTACCCGTCTTACTAAATTGTTCTGTGTCAAATTCTTAAAATTTTCATTTTAATATCTGTAAATAATATGGTTGCAAATCCATGAATAATTGGGCACTTGACATTATCACTGTGACATGAAAATTCTATTATTTAGTGTATTATTATGAGTTTTGGTTATAGTGTGTGCAACTTGAAAAGAATGGACAGAATATCAGTTACTAGGTGAGAGAAAGGGGCATCCCTGCATGCCCCCTTAGGATGATGTGCCTCACAGCAATTGTGCGTCAGTTTTCCCAACAGTCTACAGCTCACTTCTGTTATGGATGTGGGTTACTTCTCTGGGCAATTCACTGAAAGAGTATGTCTATGCTATGTGCTTAAATCGACTTAAGAAGGCTTAAGTCGACTCAAGCAAAGCCATCACTCCATTTGGAGTTCATTATGTCAAGTTAAGGGCTTCCTTAAGTCAACTTAGTAACTCTCACTCTTTAAGTCAACTTAGGCATTAAGTTGACTTTATCAAATTCACAATGCAATGTGGCCATCTAAGTTGACTTAAGAAGCCCTATGTAATAACATTTTCCTGCTTAGTAAAGTTGACTTAAGCAAATATATTTTTTATTAGGACACTTTCTTAACTTGACTTAACCAACTTTGTTAAGTCAACTTAAGAGAAGTGTGGACTCTCTAAGTTGACTTAATAAAGTTGACTTTAAGTAGATGTTATTAAGTTGACTTAATAAAGTTGACTAAGGTTTTAAAGTGTAGACAAAGCCAAAGAGTGCAACCCCTCTGGAGTAGCAGATATCAAAAGTCTAATTTCAGCACAAAACACAAACCAAGAAAATCTTCAGCCCTTTCCTTTCAGACAAGTCCCAAATGTGGCAACTTGCCTTAACACCCTCCTGCAGGTTTCCGGTAACACACCCTCAATCTCTGTGAGGTATACCCTTCCTCACAGAGGCCTTGGCTGATCTATCACATCCTTACCCTGCCCACATTTTCCTCATGACATGTGACCAGCCAGTTTACTTTCTTTCCCACTCAGAACACAACTGAACTTGTAGTGTGCTTATACCACCCCCATCCAAACCTGGCGAGCCTTACAGATGAAACATAGCAGGGCTGAGTGAGCCCAGTGCCGCTTGTTATCTCTCCCTCGCCAGTATAAGGTTCACATATCCTATTAAAGACACAGAAACTATTACAGGAAAAGAAATGAACTGGCACCACGCTTATTTCACATATCCAAATATACTTTGTATGGGTTAAATCCTTTGAAGTGATAAATAGAGTTTTCTTCCTTCCCAATTCTAATTGTGAACTTTCACAAGAAAAAAAAATCATCTAGTCAGCAGTTGCCATAGTTGTTTTTATTAATCTTGTACAATACTCAGCCCAATGAGCAGAAAGGAACTGCAGAGTATGAGATCCAGCTCCACTGCTAGAAACCTGCTCTAGGCACTGGAATCCACATTCTCTGTCCACAAGGAGTTTTGGATAGAAGAATAAACAAAAGAAGCTAGTGGAAGCAGTCCCTTTATAAGTCCAACCTTGCAGCAGGTACGAGGAACTGTCTGCTGCAGTTAGGAGCAGCTACGGCAGCAGCAGTGGAAACTCACAGTCCTGTTACCCACTCAATATCAGTGATCCTAGTTATCTGTGAATTTTTAACACCCCCATAGTGCTGGCATCAATCAACTTGCATGCTTTTGGCTGCTTCTGAATAGTTTGGATTAAGTACAGACAAAGATTTTTAAAAAGATAGAAATTTCAGAAGGCTTTAAAAAACAAAACAAAAAAAACCCTCCCCAAAAGATATTTCATGCATTCCACTGTTTAAATATAAATTTATAAATAGGAAGGACAAAAACAAAGCTGAGCAAATGCATGGAGCTAACAAATCACTCCTGACCCTCACCACTTTTCTGCTTTGACTTTATGCTTTATCCTTTTCTCAGTCCTGTCACCCATGGTTTGTCTTTTTAGATCTGAAGTTCTTTGGGGCATGGCTCTTGTCCTTTTGCATGTCTGTAAAGTGCCTGGATCACTGTGGGTGACATGTAAATAGTTTAGTATAATAATGGCAAGGCATGCTCAAGGGACATTAGCTCAGATTGGAGAAATGAGTGAAGGTGGAGTTTAAGGACTGAGGCTAATGATGGTAAAGGGATGGCTTCTAGATGTGAGAGATAGTTGGAGGGGAGTTGTCTATTTAGAGACTGGATCATCTATGGGTTTAGATTCTAGTTTTTGTAGACTGTAGAAGGGTGATAATTTGGCATCTCTGTATCTGAAAGGAATATGAAATATTAAGATTTTCCTATTCCTATTCATAGATTACATTCACTGAGAGACTTGAAGTATTTAATTGGGCTTTATGTAATCCTGGAGAACTATTAATATTTTATTGGAATACTTTTTAGATTTTTGTGCTATGAAAAATGACAATTGTTAAATATATTTCTAATGAACACCTGCTGTCTCAAAGAGTAACCAGACACAAAAAACTGATTTCATTTATATATGATATAAATAAAATGCCTTAATGTCAAAGCTGCATCTATGGAGAGATTGTACCTAAACATGAATGTTTTCTTTCTCTGAGGCATATGATGACAGGGAACAGAAAATTGGACAAGGCAAGGAAGTAAGATTGTGTTCTCCTGAATTATCCCCTCTCCAAGAGCTTCAGGTGAAGCAAGCACAAATTAACAAATCTAATAAAATCCTCTTCATTTTCCTGGTGTATTTTCCATATGTCTAAAGCATTCTGCTGAGAACGCTGTGCTCCTGAGTGGGATTTAAAAAAAAAAATAGCACCTACCTTATTTGCTTCCATTGAAACCTATGGAAATATTTTTCATTTATGTCAGTGTAAGTAGAATTAGAGCCACACTGAGGGTATGTCCACACAGACTTTAAATCAAAATAATGTTGATTATTTTGATTTAAAGCAGTGCAGGGCCACACTATGTCTCCTTGTATCTAGCTAAGGAGCTCCCTTATCTTGTAATAAGGAATGCCATTTTGATATAATAAAACCTGGTATAATATAGAAATGACGGTTAAATTGCAACTGTTATTTCAAAATAACGCAGTGTATAAGTGTTGTTTCGCTTCAGCTGTTATTTCAGTTTAATACTTTTGCCCTTCTCTTTTCTGGGGTGCTGTCCTTTTTCTATATATTGGGTGGGGGTATGGCCCTTCTAGGGGGATATCTTGCCATACCTCCCTTGGTGCCCGTCTCCTAAATTGGACTAGCAAGTCTTGACCATGGACATGCTAGTTTGATTTGAGTTTCTTCTGAGGAGATGTTAAATCGATTTAACTTAAATTGATTTAATGATTTTTATTTTGACTCAGTTAGATAAATTTAAGTTAAATTGATTTCACCATGTAAGTGTGGACATAGCCTGAACACTTTTGAAGATCTCATCATTAAATCCACCACAGCTGACCTCAAAAATGGTAGGAATATAGCTAAGGAACACCTGTGCTCTAATGAAGAGTATGTTCATTGGAGGTCAGGAAACCAACTCTGCCACATATTTTTGCTGTACAAACTTGGTTAAGTTGATTTTTGTGGTGCAGTTCTTATGTGTTAAGTATTACTACAGTTATTGGATGAGGAGGTCCTCCATCCTTAGACATTTTTAAGGCCTGGTTTGATATAGTATTAAGAGAGATTTGTAGTTCACAACTTTCAGAAAGGTTGGGAAGACTGCAAAGAACTTGGAGTTTTCAATTCTTTTTAAATACTGAAATAAAAATACCAACCCTCTTGTTACCAGAAAGAAAGAAACCATAACTCCTTCTTAATCTTTATTGGAACATATAAAATAGAGGTTCATTAAGAAATCATCTTATATATTATTACAATATTATTTTTCTCTGATAAGACATCTGCTGAAAAATTACATGTTCCAAAAGATTACATATTCAGTTAAAATGAGCAATTTTGCAAAGATTACTCACATCATCAGCATTTTTCCCACAAGGGATTACATCTTATATGGACAGCATATATTGGAACAGAAATACAAAGCTTTGATGCAATTCTTATTAGAAAGTGAACGAGGCTAAACCAGACACAGTGGTTTGTACATGCTATGTGTTTCCAAATCTTTTTGACATGCTGTCCAGAAGAATCAAACAGGGAACCAAGGGGATTGAGAGGAGACTTCCTAAGTGATTTTAAAAAATAATACAGTTTCTTAATTCATCAACTGTTATTAAATTAGTGTGCTCCCTCAGCTGTCACCCCAGGTTTCTTTCAAAGAGATTTCCACGGCTATGTCTGACCTGCAGGGCATATTTCACAAAACCATTTAAAGTGCATCTTCTTTTGCAGATGTTCTCCATGTATTGTTTCACATTGTAATGGTTTTTAACATCACAAAACAACAATGTTTTAAGAAAATAATGTTTAATAGAATAAACTATGTCTTGAAGTCAGTCTTGAATATTTCCTATTAGATCAAAAAGTTTGACACATCTCTTTTCCTAAGATAAAATTTTACTATAATAAATAAAGGACTTCCAATGAGAATGGAAAAGAAAAGAATGGGAAATGTATAAATATACTTCTTACATGTAGCCGTGTCTGCATGGAAGGCACTTAGCATGCCCACTGCCTTTCACCTTCAATTCCACCCCGAAGACCCACTTCTACCATGATATCTACAAGAGAATTGCTAAGACTTCTGCTTACCTATCTCAGCAGTAAACTGTCTATTCATGTGGAGAAATGCACACAGATTTGGGGGGAAGATCTCTGGCTGTCGCATAGGAGAAATTAAATGTATGGCTCTGCCTTTCTCTGCCTCTTCCTCATCTGCAAGACAATGCCCCAAGGCCCAAGTAATCCTAACTAAGCAATTTAGGGAATGTGGGTTAGGGCCCTTTTTCTCCTGAAGGGCTGTGTTAAAGCTAGTTATATTTAGCTGTAAATAAATAAAAACAGTACACATACTGTTAATTGATTGTGTTTCTGTGAAATTATTTTAAGGGAAATCAATTTCTTCTTTGTTAAGAGAATAATTTAATTAAAAATTTCCATGAGATACAGGAATACTACATCATATTCTCCTTTGCTAGATTAGAATGAAATTAGAAGAAAATATTGTCAATACTGTTATTGGCCCACAATTATAAGCCTTTATTGAATTCATTTCTTGAAAGGCAGGTTTTGAAACACTCTTAGATGTTGCAATTATACTGATGAATAATTGTTGATGATACCATTCTAAAGAAAATAATAATATGATAGAAAAACAAAGAGTTTTTTCCAAACACACAACATTTATATACAGCTAAAACTTTATGAAAAATAGTCCATTCATTTCAATAGAATATTTCACATAGAATAATAGAAACTGGAAGAGAACATGAATGTCATGGAGTCCAGTCCCCTGCACTCATGGCAGAACCAAGTATCACCTTGAACCATCACTGACAGGTGTTTCCCTCACCTGCTCTTAAAAATTTCCAGGATTGAAGATTCTATAACCTCCACAACCTCCCTAAGCAAATTACCCCAATAATTAATCACCCTTACAATTAGTTTTTTTTTTCTTAATTCCAATATAAGCCTCCCTTGCTGTAATTTAAGTCCATTGCTTTTTATCCTAACATCAGCAGTTACAAAGAATAGGGTTTTTTTTCTCCCTCCTCCTTGTAAAAACCTTTTAGGTACTCAAAAAATTGTTATTCTGTCCCCTCTCAGTCTCTTCTTTTCCAGACTAAACAAACCTACGTTTTGTTTGTTTGTTTTTCCTCCCCCTCAGTCTTCCCTTATAAGTTCCAGACCTTTAAACATTCTGGTTGCTTTTCTCTGGATTTTCTCCAGTTTCTCCAAATCTTTCCTGAAATGAGGCGACAAAAAATGGACACAATACTCGCCCCCGGCTGCCCCAGCCCCGCCCCCAGCAGGAACGTCGGCACTGGGGATTCCACGTCGGCGCTCACTCCGGTCCTGGCAGCAGCGGTCTCCAGCCGCGTGCTGGGGCCACGCCCCCAGGTTTGGGGGCAGTGGAGGCTTTAAAGCCCCCGGGGTGAGGTGCCCCACCGCCCCTCTCCTGGCGGGTGCCTGCAGCCCCTGCAGGCACCGGTGGGGTAAAGCGCCCAGCCGCGCCTTACCCCCACCAGTGCCTGCAATTCTCTCCCCTGGCGAAATAGCGTGTCCACACTGTGGACACGCTATTTCGCTGCCTTATTTCGAGGACAAAGTTTTTTGTCCTCGAAATAAGGTGTTTCAAAATAATATGTTATTTCGAAACAGCTTGTTTTGAAACGTTTTATTTTGAAACAAGCATACCCTGTGTGAACATAGCCAAGGATTCATAGTTTTTACCCCTATGTAGCCAAATCAGGTGAACCAGGGGTGGCAGTGTACTGTTGACCTTACCTCACAAACATGTGGTAAAAATTATAGTGTGTAGTCTCCATGAGGTATTTTACAGCAGGATAGCTAATATACATTAATACTCTCATGACAAAAACACAGGCTCTTTTTCATAAATGAAGAGAATATTTTTGTCTTTTTTTTTTAAATAAACGATAGTCCTACACACAGTTTTGTAGTAAATTAATAGTAATTGTAATTCTTAGATACAAATATTAATTGCTAAGGCTGAAATTTTGATCACATGGAAGTAAGGAACTCCAGATATATTGTTCAACAATAAGTCCAGCAACTGTAGCTTTGGCCCATGGTGCATATTTTGTGTTGCTATGCATAATAATTTATATTTATATAAATAATTAAAGTAGAAAACAATTGGGAGTACATTTTTCTGAAGCATTCCTAATTAAACTCACAACCTAAATGCTCTCCAAGTACTACAAGAAATTTATTAGACTTTCATTTTTTTTAATGGCATGTTATGCAGTTTAAGTGCAAATCTGAACCGTCACACTGAAAATTATGTATTATATGGGCTTAATCCTCCATTTCTAATCTAAATACATTTTTTCCCTCAATTTAGAATTTCAAGAACAAGAGCTACCCTTTAAAGTGCTTGCAGTGGGCTGATAATTAATTTCTGTATTGCTTTCATTTTAAATACAATAGTGCCTAATTCATTTATCTTTATTAAAACTGGGCACCACCACAACTATCATAACTGAAGTTTTTTGTTATTGTTTTTTGTTTGTTTGTTTGTTTGTTTGTTTGTTTGTTTACAAGAAAGGCATGTTAGCCCTGTTTCCACAAAAGAGGGACACCATCCCTCCTTGCCCTCTGAAATCAGGCTCTTGAGTCTTTTTAAGGCATCAGGCTTAGACTGCATTCCTTTCATTGGTATTTTCTGGTGGCTGCTTTATGAGATTCCTTGCTCATTTGCTTGTTTCCATGAATCTCATGTTTAGGTACGTAATGTTCCCTATGCATTGTATAGGTAGCCTAAGAACTTAACTAGTTGCTATGTATTCAATTGAGTGGCAAGAAACCTGAGGTTAGATATTGCAATGCTGAACCTAGGTCTTGTCAACACAGCAGCTGTTAGTTGCAGTTCGTAACTTGGGTAGACATACATGTTGCTAGATGTTCTCAAACTAGTTTGTAAAAGTAGTGTGGCAGCTGCTCTAACTAGCCGCCCAAACAAGCAACCAAGGAAAAAAAGAAGGGTTGTATTTCAGCAGCTGGCCCAAGCTGCCATGCCCACATCACTGTTTTAAGGCACTGGCTCAGCCAGAGTTATCACATGTAAATCTATCTGAGGTGGGAATTACTCCTCACAGTTGTTGTATAGATTAAAATGCTATGTACTTTGGGACTCTAACCCAGACTCTGTGTGGCTTGTTTGAGGGCAGAGCACACAGGAAAACTGTTGTAGAGCAGGGAACTGAATCAGGGACTCTGAAGTCCTGGGCTAGTCTCCTAACCACAGGATATTCCTTTCTTTCTGTTTTGGGGTGTAAACAAACAAACAAACAAACAAACAAACAAACAAATTTGCCTTTGTAACTCTCTCAGCAGCCTACTAAAGATTTTATTTGAAAGATCTTTTGGAAAAGGTTAAACACTTGTTCCTGGGAGGCTTTCTGTTTTGATAGAATGGCTGGCTGAATTTATTGTTTCCTTGGCATGATTATTTCCATGCTGCTGAATCGTCATCATTATGTGACTATAAGTCTAATTAATTGTCAGGATACATTTTTATTGCTATCTAAACTTTAAAATAATAATAAAAATAGTTACCGGTTTTATAAATCTATAAATTCAGCTGTGCCTTTGGCACATCACTTTTCAAATATTACTATGTTCTTATTAATGATTCAGTAACTCACCAGACCTTAACCCTTTTCAATTTATTCATATTTGTTTCTACAAATTTGTCTTCATTGAGGAAAAAAAAAAGGAAGAAATAAAATCTACAATACTTTAGCTTAAAGCAATTTCACTTACCACACTAGTACTGTGGTTTTTGGACCACTACCATATAACACTAGATATAAATATTTACAATCAGTTGTACTTGAACTGTGTGTTACTGTATCAGCATAAACTAAAAAGGTTCCATTACTCATAAGAAAAAACAAACAACAAAAAATACGTTTCTATGGCTTCCTTTTTGGCTGCTTTGCACCCTTTATAGTTATTTACATCTCTGCAATGTGAATAAAAGATGCTACTATAGCAGAATGATAACATTTGCAACCATTTTATGTTCACTCTGCCTGGGCATACATGATGTCAGAGGGGACTAGAGAATGGAGACTCAAAGTGTTCACGGAATTCCTCTCCTTCTTTTGTTTAGTGTTGAATAATTGGCCTTTTTATATTATTAGAATGTTTTTTTTTTTAAAGTATCACTGATATTAGTTTGGATTCCATATTTCTTAGACCAATGTTCTGTTTTGCTGTGGCAAAAGCAAAGATCCTATGTGCTGAATATGATATTGTTGAGGGCAGGAAAAAAATTCCACTTAATTAAAACAATATGTCTTATGGGTGTATATCATATGCCATTTTAGTACCACTCGTCCTTAATATAAAGTACCACTCATGCTTATTATAAAGACAAAACCTTAGGTATTAAAAATTGATTTATATGGGTAGGTAATAATGGAGGACTATGTGTGTATGGAGTTATTGTGTCTACTGGTGTTACCCAGGATTCCTCAAACCTGTAACTTTATTCACTGTGAGGAGGTGATCAAGACATAAACAAAGGAAGAAACAAAAACAGGTACAGAAGAAATGTTTTTACCTAAGGCCTTTTCCTTTATTAGTCAAGTGCTTTTACTTTGAACCTTTTCCTTTATTAGTCTCCAGCAATCCCAACAGAATGTCTTTACTTAGAGGCTCTATTTTATCAGGCCCAAGGAGACACAAATACAATAGGTTATAGAACACCACAAACTAATAATTATCTCAAAATTCAGAAGTGGTCTTTGATGAGTTCAGTAGTAGATACCTGGTCTATAAGTTCTTCCACCTGCAAATGGAGATCTTTCAAACCCATCCACAAAATGATCTATGTGACCCAGCTTCACAATTCCTTTCTAAAAAAAGTTAGAGACATGTAAATGAAAAAAAAGTTATATATTTAACCAAGCAAGTTGAATCATTGAGTAAAAAGCAATGGTTACAAAAACACGTCACTAAAAAAAGAATTAGTAAGCAATAAATTTTGACCTGTGAGCAGTACATTTCTCCATAATTACAGTCCTAAAATGTATTCAGACTTGCTATTTTTCACAGATTTTTGTCCAGCAAAATCAAAGAGAGGACAAAGTCAGATTCAGTTAATGAAATTACTGTCTAACCACCTCCCAGCTTCCTTTTCTTTATGCTAAGTTTCTGTAAAGCCCTACTAAATAACTAAATGCAACAAGCAGAATAATCAGTAGCTTCTCTCAATAACTGGCAGTAGCTTGGACACCTGTTTAGTGTTAAAACTGCATATCTATCTATCTATCTATCTATCTATCTATCTATCTATCTATCTATCTATCACCACCGCTGTCTTCTGGTCCTTGTCTATTACCACAATGTCTGGTTGATTGGCCAGTACCTGCCTGTCTGTCTGGATCTGGAAGTCCCACAGAATCTTAGTCCTGTTATTCTCCACGACCTTCTGTGGAATCTCCCATCTGGTCTTGGGAGGGTCTAGCCCATACACTGTGCAGATGTTCCTGTACACAATGCCAGCTACTTGGTTCTGCCATTCAGTGTATGCTGTTCCTGCCTGCATCTTACATCCTGCCACTATGTGTTGGACTGTCTCTGAGGCCTCTCTGCACAGTCTGCACCTTGGGTCCTGTCTAGTGTGGTAGACCCCTGCTTCAATGGATCTGGTGCTCAGTGCCTGCTCTTGTGCTGCTATGATCAGTGCCTCAGTGCTGTCTTTTAGTCCAGCCTTTTCCAGCCACTGGTAGGATTTCCCAAAGTCAGCCACCTCAGTTATCTGTCGATGGTACATCCCATGCAGGGTCTTGTCTTGCCATGGCACTTCTTCTGCTTGATCTTCTTCCCATGTCTGCTGCTGCTGCCTCAGGCATTCTCTCAGCAGCTCATCTGTGGGTGCCATCTTACTGATGTACTCCTGGATGCTCTGGGTTTCATCCAGGACAGTGGCTTTGACACTCACCAAACCCCACCCGCCTTCTTTCCGGATGGCGTACAGTCTCTGGGTGTTGGACTTGGGGTGGAAACCTCCATACATTGTGAGGAGCTTCCGGGTCTTCACATCGGCAGCCTCCATGTCCTCCTTTGGCCAGCTCACTATACCGGCCGGGTATCTGATGACTGGCAGGGCATACTTGTTGATGGCGTGGATCTTGTTCTTCCCATTGAGCTGGCTCTTCAGGACCTGTCTTATCCTTTGGTGGTACTTGGATGTTGCTGTCTTCCTTGCCTCCTCATCGTGATTCCCATGTGACTGTGGATGCCAATGTACTTGTAGCTGGTCTGTATGTCTGCTATGTGGCCTACTGGTAGTTCCACCCCATCAGTCTTGACTACCTTTGCTCTCTTTACTACCATCCGGCCACACTTCTCCAGTCCGAATGACATCCCAATATCCTCACTGTAGATCCAAGTCAGGTGGATTAGCGAGTTGATGTCTCATTCATTCTTAGCATACAGCTTGATGTCATCCATGTAGAGGAGGTGGGTAATGGTAGTTCCACTCTTGAACTTGTTTCCATATCCAGTCCTTGTGATTATCTGGCTGAGGGGGTTCAAGCCAATGCAGAACAGCAGCGGGGACAGCGCATCACCTTGGTATATGCCACACTTGATGGCCACTTGTGCAAGCTGTCTTGAGTTGACTTCCAGCGTTGTCTTCCATAGTCCCATTGAGTTCTTGAGGAAGGTCCTTAGTGTCCTGTTGACTTTGTATAGCACCAGACATTCACAGATCCATGTGTGTGGCATTGAGTCGTAGGCTTTCCTGTAGTCAATCCAGGCTGTGCTCAGATTGGTCTGTCTAGACCTTGAGTCTTGGGCGACTGCTCTATCTATGAGCAGCTGGTGTTCTGAGCCTCTGGTGTTGTTCCCAATGCCCTTCTGAGCTGTGCTCAGGTACTGGCCCGTGTGGTCCTGTAGCTTGGCAGCAATGATGCCTGATAGGACTTTCCATGTTGTGGGGAGGCAGGTTATTGGCCAGTAGTTGGATGGTGATGTTCCCTTGTAGGGGTCTTTTATGATCAGCACTGTCCTTCCTTGTGTTAGCCAGTCTGGGTGGGAGCCTTCTGCTAGCAGCTGGTTCATCTGTGCTGCTAGGCGTTCATGCACTGCTGTTAGTTTCTTTAGCCAGTAGGTGTGGATCATGTCCAGTCCAGGTCCTGTCCAGCTCTTGATCCACTGTTGGATGTCTGCTACTGTGATGGGTGGCTGGTTCCTGTTCTGGGAGATTGCTGTGGTCTCTTCTCAGGTCCTGAAGCCACTTTGCACTGGTGTTACGAGTCTTCTCTTCTCCCTTATGTTCTTCCAGTACTGTTCAGTTTCTGCTGTTGGTGGCTCTGCTGTTATTGTGTTGTTGCGCTGCAGTTGGGAGTATACCTTGGATGGTTCTTTGGAGAACAGGGCATTTATCTTTTTGGCCTCTGCTTCTCTAGTGTATCTCCTTAGCCTGGTGGCCAGTGCTGTGAGCCTTTGTTTAGCAGTTTCCAGGGCTTCTGATAGAGTCAGGCCCTTGTATTTTTTCAGTAGCTGAGTCTTATCCTTAATCTCTACACCCTTCTGTAATTCCACCAGGCTGCTAACTTCTCTCTGGGTTGCCTTGATCTTATCCTCCAACCTCATTTTTTGGGGGGATATGTACTTCTGTTCTTTTTGATCGTTTAGCCAAGCATCTCCAGGATTACAGAGGCTGTAGCGTATACCAGTTCATTGGTTTGAGTTATGGTGGTAGCAGAAATTTTCATTAGGGCTCTATTGGCATCTTCTAGCATACTAGCTGATGGTATTTCTCCAATGAGCCTTGGTAATCGGTCTCAAGGGTCGCTGTAGCTAGTTTGTCCATGTTCTTATGCCTCATATCAGCTGCTGTGCTCTGTAACGGAGGGGGTGGCAGTGAAGTTCCAGCTTTAGGTGGTGGCTGCCCATCTAGTTGTTCTTCTGGGTCTTCTTCTTGAGTCCGGGATGTAATGTGGAGTTGGTCTATCTCCAGTTGTGAGAGCAGCTGCCTCTTTACTATGTTGAAGCGTTGGGTAACTAGCTGTTTCTCAGTTAGTGTGGATGTAGGTCTTTTGTCCATCCCTACTTCTCTCTCAGTAGGTCTACTATTGTAGTAGCATTCCATCAATTCCAGGTTCTCTTGTCTCGTCCATGTATGGTTTGTTCCAGTAGCCCACTTATCGTCAGATTGTCCTGATTCCCCAACATCTGGCATGGACCTTGTTAATCCAGGCAATGTCTGAGCCGGCATGACTCTCCGAGTTCATGTCACTCTCATATTCAAGGTAGGCAAGTGAGGCATTAGGGGGTCTTTTGCCCAAGGACCCCTACTGGGAAGGTAGACAAGTACCTACCGGGATTTGAACCCCACTCTCCCCTCTCAAAGGGCATCATTCTTAACCACTACGGCACGCTTATCCACTACACTATCCAGTCACACTTATAGATGTATATCCAGTGCTACGCTTATGGAGGAAAAAAAAGGAAAACAAATGCACAAATACAGAATGAAGGAATAACTGGCTTGACAGCACCACTGCTGAAAAAGTTTGGAGAGTTGTGTTGGGTCACAACCAACACATGGGTTGTCAATGCTTTACTGTTGGGGGCGAGGGGAGGCAAATGCTATAGTAGGTTGCATGAAGAGAGGCAAGCCACAGGAGTCAGGAATTCTTATAGAGTATTTCCTGGAGTGCACAACTTGTCCCACCCCCTCCATTTCAAATCTCCACAGGAGGTTCCAGCTCTCAGGGCTTTAATCTTGCAGGGTGTGCTGGGGCTCTGAACTTCAGCCCCATGGGAAGCAGTTGATATGGGGTTCTGGGTTTCAGTCCTGCGCAAGGCACTAGCAACATCTCTCCTTTTCAGAGTGGCCATATTTGTCCTCTGGAAACACACACACACACACCAAACAAACAAACAAACAAAAAAGTGACCCAAGACACCTGAGGAAAAACAAGCAGGGCAGAACTCTTTGGAGATGGGGTTGGGGGGAAATAGATACCAAATGCCCCTACTTCCAAAATTGTGGCTGATCCATGATCTGTGGTTCAGTAGGTAAAGCATATGTAACTTGGTTAACCAATTTAAGATCTTCTATGTTATAAAGTTCGGATCCCCACAGATATTCATCTTTCAGTTCCTTTTAGTTGCCTTGTTTATTCTACAGTTCTGACAGTACAACAGAGTTAAAAATCCTTATTCCATGTTCCAAATACAATAGATGCAAGATCCCTCAACTCAGATGAAAATAGGTCTCATTTTATCAACACACATAGGCACACATACAGAAAGACCCCACATTGAGATCTGTTCTTGAATGTCCTAATCAGAGTGCAAATCAAAGTTTAGCCAAACAATTGGGTGTGCTTTTGTGTGCATATCTGTACAAATAAAAACTAGCACTAAAAACTAAAGTAATATTCAGAATATGACTTGAACTGACAAAAGCCAAAGTTAAAATTTAATCTCAGTGATTGCACATATTTGTGTCAATTGGTATCAGGTAATATTATGCCTAGTGCACAGTATACGTATGACATACAAACCATATTCAATTTGGAGGGCTCTATGGGTATGTCTGCACTAGGGGCTTAAGTCAATTTAAGTTAATTTAAGCAAAGCCCTGGCCACATTCAGACTTCATTAGGTTGACTTAAGGGCTTCCTTAAGTCGACTTTATAACTCTCACTTTTTAAGTTGACTTAGGCATTAAGTCAACTTTATTAAGTCTCCTTAATGTAAAGTAGCCATCTAAGTCGACTTAAGAAGCTGTATAGTATGACATATGCCTGCTTAAGTTGACTTAGTAAAGTTGACTTAAGTAAATGCATTTTTTATTAGGACACTTTCTTAAGTCGACTAAACCAACTTTGTCAAGTTGACTTAAGAGAATTATGGACTCACTAAGCCAACTAAATAAAGACAAATTCAAGTAGATTTTATTAAGTAGACTTAACAATGTTGACTTATCTTTTGTAGTGTAGACATAGCCTATAACACCTACTGTCAATGGAGTTAGTAAAATTATTACCTTCAGTATTATGATACTTGTTTGTAAAAGGAAATATGCGCTATGAAAAAGCAAAAACAGAATTCTGTGGCATAATTCATATAAATCCACTCAACCAACAAACAAATTAAAAGCATATGACACACTTTATTCCTGCTTAACAACCTCATCACAACACACACACAATTAGACAGGGTTTACTTAGAACGTGAACTTGTTTTCCACTTTTTGTTTGCTTTCATTTTGCTTTATGCTACTCTCGGATGACACCACAGAAAGACAGCTTGCTACATCTTGTCCTCAGTGATACAGCTGTAGAATGCCCAAACAATCTACATACAAACTTGTGATATATACAAAAATAGAAGGTTCAAATGGAGCTTATAACATCAGAGGAATTGTTCTGACTCATTCCTGCAAACTAATTTACTGTGTGAGCCATGGAATGTCGCTTGCCTATTTTTCAACACAATTTACTAACATAACTTTTGGACATAAATGTATCAGCCAGTGCAGCAGTGAGCTTTAATCAACATATGTCTGACCTACACTGTTGGCAAAATTCGGTGGCAGTCAATGATAGAGCCTAGCTGACTTTGTAATTTCCATTTAGTGCACCATCTTCACAGCACTGTGCTGATGGGAAATGTATTACTGCTGATGTAACACTACACCACTTGATGGGTGATATTATTCAAATGAATTCTTGATTGGCTGACCATGTGTTTGCTCACTACACAATCAATCTGGAAAAAATCTGATCTGACAGTGTTGAATTTCCTTCTGTCAGTGTAGAAATACCCTTAGTTTTCTAATGTACTTTGGGACCCTCATATGAAAGGCTCAGTGTGCTTATTTTTGCTTCCTTGCTGGGGAGCCAGTTATTACTAAAATGTAAAACTTACTTTGCTTTTAGTGGTATGGGGACCTCTGTAAGCAATTTGCCCAATCCTTGTGGAAAATACTGCAATTTGGGGTCCATTTAGGGGAAGTGGTCTGTATGCCAAGTTCAGTGTAGCAACCAAAGGCAGAAATATATCAACCCCCTATTCTCATCCAGTGGACTTTCTTAGATACTGTTAATATAAGGCTAAGTTGAATTACCAACACATGGCTTCCTCTTTAGTGCCTTTTAAAGGGGGAAGTTTCCGGGTAGCCATGGCCAGGGAAGTCTGTCACAGAGCTAATACCTTGCAGCAATCTGGTTGGGACTGGATCCCATAAATACAAAAGGGAAAACAGTGACTTCCAACAATAATGAAATAAACTAAAATGAAATCCACTACGGGAATTTTGCAAAAATTTTCTTTTTTCCACAATACATTTATTTTACAGGGTTTTTTTTGTTTTTGTTTTTGGTTTTTATTATTATTATTATTATTATTATTATTATTATTATTATTATTATT
>ML681993.1:22408182-22432848 GCA_007922195.1 Podocnemis expansa
TTATTATTATTATTATTATTATTATTATTATTATTATTATTATTATTATTATTATTATTATTATTATTTTATTTTATTCCCCAGAGGCCTACTAGGACTATATCATAAAGGTTGGGATAATATATGATTTTTTACTATTATTAGTTCATGTTAAAATATCATCAATTTTCTTGCCCTATTTCTTTTTGTAATTCATCCCACATTTTGCCTATGTATAAAATTTCAATCTATCTGCAAAACAAAATGAAATAGCACAAATTAGACCTCATTTCACCAAAGAGGTAACATTTTTAGAAGAGTTATAAAAATGGGACCAATTCTGCAACAGAATGCAGAATACCACTGCATTCATTTTACAACCCTCTAATTATTACTTCTGCTGTGCTGAGGAAAGGTACTTTTTTCTTTACTTTGTATTCAAGCATACTAGAACTCTTATAAAACAAATGTTACTGTGCCCCCTTAAACCTGAATTAATTCTATAGAAGTATATTGATCTTATTTCCTCAAGGAATTAAATGTCATATTATCATTAATGTTTAACAAGAAACTATAAAATAAATATGCATAATGTGAGCTACATCTAAAATCTTCCTAATTGTTCCTGTGAAGTACCGCTATCAATATTTTCCATTCTTTGCTATCTTCTACACTTCCCTGTAACCTCTGTTAAGGTTATTCTGATGTGTACTGACTCCCAGTACAGTAAAATCGTATTATATTCTTCCATCACATACTATTCTGTAATTTCACCTGTTTCTCCTCCGTGTGTTCTGATATGTCCCTTTGGCTAACAAATTATTCTCTCTGTGTTGTATTTCATGTGTATAAACTACCTCTCTCATGGACTGCATCATTCAGCAGCAGTTGTTCAATTATTCTGTGGCTAGCAGTATTACTAAATAGGGTTTGTCATGTCGTTTGCATAATTTTGCTTACAATTCTGCTGCCACTGATTTACTGAACCATTTTATCCCACAGTGCATATATTAGAATCAAAGAAGTAAACATCTTGAACAGAAAAACATGTATATTCCTATTTTTGGAATTTAATAATCATATTATTTTATCCAGCTTGAAAATTCACATCCGTCCCCCACATCTGTCACGTCTGTTTCTCCACCAAGTCAGTGGTTACAATGAAGGCTCTTCATGAGGAATTAGTACCTAATTTTGCTTTCCATGAATTCTTTGTATTATTATAATACCTAGCACCACCTGTCTTGGTCCAGGACCCATAATGTTAGACACTGTACGTATAAGATAACTAACAACAGGTGGATATAGGCAGACTGAGAGAAAGCACACCGAAACATTGCAACAAAATTGGTCAGTATGCTAGTCAATGTAGGCCATAGGGCTAGCTTACCTTTACTATATTCACACTTTTCCATCCTATTCAGCAGTAATACAAAAAATCTACTGGGCTGTGCATTATTGGGCATTAGCTTCAGCAGGTTAACATGAGACGTGAAGCCTATGAACTTTGAACAGATAAAAGACCAAAAGAAAAGCCCCAAGTATTTGGGAGCTGAAAATAGAGTGTGTAAGAAGACTTTCTAATCAGGTACATTATCCAACCACAAGCATATACAGGTAATGAATTGATATATATAACAGGTATATGAGCTACCTCTGCAAATAGATCATGGTAGTAATCAGACACATGTGATAATAAGTTAAAATCATTTATATACTAATGTATGGGAGACAAATAATCCATAAGAGGAAAGAAAATAGATTTGGAAAATGTGAAAATCCCCTACTGAATATGACTCAAACATAGTGTTATAAAAGTGTCATAATTTAAAAGTTACATCCTAGACTTGAGGCAATAGAAGAAAGAGATGTAGTTCTTGGGATGACCTAGAATGTTGGCCACTAATGATAAAGCAGAAGGTGATAATGATGAGGATGATGATGGCTAACACATTAGATTGTTTAACAAAGAATAGTATGAGTATACAGATGTGAAAATGTACATTCCGTAGTATATCTAACTTGCTGATTTGGAGTCTTTGACTATGACAAATATATTAATAAACTATTTGTTAATTTAGAAAATGCCTTATAGTGTGAGTGTTACAGTTGCATATCAGTGTTACTAGCTATATAATGATTTGAATAAAACTGATCCTGATTTTGGTACAAGAACCTGTCAACTCTCCAAATGATAAACAGAGGATTCTTAAGTAATCAATACAATCTATAGAGCAGGTTACACAGTGGTCTTGTATCACCAGGCTAATTGTTGTCCAGCAAAGAACAGTTTGATGGAAGCACTTGAAGGAGGATATTGAGCTGTTTTTGCAGATGTTTACAGGAAGCTTCTCTGAAGCAAGAGTAGAGAGAATGCACAAAGGTGCTTTATAAATTTTTTAAAAGTAGATGATGTAGTCTGGCATCATTGGCTGATCCAAGTTAGGAGTTCACGTTTCAGTGCTAAATGAAAGATGGTAGGTAGACTGTGGATAAGACATGAAGAACTTTGAAAATTAAGACAAAGGCTGTGTTCACACAGCACTCTTATTTTGAAACAACAGAGGTTGTTTTGAAATAAGAAATACCCTTTTCACACGACGCACGGTTGTTTCGAAACAAAGGCATCCGTTGTTTCGAAACAACGGCGTTGTTTCAAAACAACTTAAACTCCATGTGGGGATGAAACAATGTTGTTTTGAAATGATTGTTTCGAAAGAATGCCGTCCGAACATGTTGTTTTGAAACAACAGTGACTTGTTTCGAAATAACTGTTGCCTGAAACTGCTATTTCACTTTGAGTTTTTTACTTAATTAGAATTAACAAACTGTTAATTTGAATTAAGTTATTTCAAAATAAGGCATTATTTCGATACAAGTTGTTTTGACACAACTTGTATCGAAATAATGCCTGTGTGTGAACACAGCCAAATAGATTATCTGTGATATGATAGAGAAAAGGGAGCTAGTGAAAGGATGTAAAGAGAAGGTTGACAATCTTTTTGCAGGTGATTTCTATAGGGATATGAGTTGGGCAAGACTGGATTTCTCAAGGTCACTGGGAAGGATGTTGCAGTAATCAAGACATGAGATGAGAACCTGGGTAAGAGGTTTAACTGTATAAAAGGAAAGGAAATACCATAATGTAAGAGACATTGTTCAGAAAGAATCTGCATGACTTAGACATAGCCTAGGTATGAGGATCTAAAAAGGTCAGAGTTGAAGGTTACATCCAGAATTGACTGACAGCCAGGCTTGTGATGTTGTTCAAAATGATAGAGAAGGGAGGTGATAGGAAGGGTTTGCAGGGGAGGATGGGGGATTATGAGTCCCATTTTACCTGTGTTCAGCTGGAGCTCACAGCTAGACATCTACAAGGAGATGTCAGACAGACAGGCTTTGACTATAGTTTGAGGAGGAGACAACTCTGAAATAGAAAAGTTGATCTGTCACTCATCATCACAGAAATAAAAATTTAGTTTTTATTTGTGGATTATGTTACCCAGAGATATGAGAGACAAGAGGATGGGACCAAGAACAGAGCCCTGAAGAAAGGCAGATTGTGGACTAGGAGTATTCTCTGGAGGACATGTTCAAGGAGCAATAAGAACAGTAGTAGAAGCAGCAAAAGACAAAATCCCAGAAGCCAAGAAGAAGAACATAGTTGTCTGTGTCAAAAGTGATTGACATATCAAGGAGAATGGGGATAAAGAATTGTTTTTTTGAGTGTGGCTAAGAAGAGGTCATAAGAGACTTTGGCAAGAACAGTTTCAGTTGAGTTCAAGGGACAGAAAACATATTGGAAAGGATCTAGAATGAAATTGGAGCAGAGGACCACCAGACACTGCTTGTAAATAATGCTTTCAGTCAGATTACAGATTAATAAATCTGTTGCAAATAGGAAGCTTAAAACTATACAAAGAATACCAAATTATTTATGATTATGTACCCACTATTTTGCTGATATTTTACAAGAAGTTTTGGAAGCTTTGCTCGAAGTAAAAAAAAAAAATAGCCTACTTCTTATTTTTGCTGTTCTGTGTGTGTGTGTGTGTATGTGTGTGTGCGCGCGCGTGCATGCGTGTGTGTGTGTGTGTGTGTGTGTGTGCATGTGTGAATGCATCTGTGTGTGTGTGTGTGTCCACCCACACCCACAAAACTCTGAAATCTTAGGAAACTTTATGTTCCAGCCAGGACTGGAAAAGGAACAGCTGGAAAACACTTGAGAGAATCTGCTCTTGTTAATATTTTTAGCTCAATTGTACCTACTTAAGTGACCCAGTTAAATAGGATATATTTCAGATTAAACTGCAATTTGGTGGTTTTCTGAAGTAATCTCAGTTTCTGAAGCCTTTGAGTAATATTGTGTTGAAATTCACATGATTTATGAATGAACAACAAAATATAAGCTGCATATTATTTTCTGTTATTAGTACTATTTTCGCAGGTAAACTACTTTATAGAGTCATACAGACCAAGCTGTTATGTCCTTCAACAAACAAACAAACAAACAAACAAACAAACAAACCCTCATCTTTTATCTGGCACCTTTCGTATGAGGATCTAAAAATCACTATAGAGCCATAATGCCTCAAATATCTTTTCACAGAGGAAAATATTATTCATCTTTGATATTATTGCTATATTAAGCGATTTGCCCATGGGCCCACAAAAAAGTCAGAGGCCAGTCTGCTTTTTGCAGTCACTAAATCCATACATATACTCAGTATTCATGATAAAATGTCAACAAATATGTTTACAAATTGCAAACATATACTACATCTTATGGTTAATGTATTTCATTCTACTTGCTGCTATGCTTTGTACCATTAAGCCTCAAGAATCCTGACCCTGAAAGTGCTGAGAACTTCCTGAAATACTAATAGTATTAACATCTAATTTGAAGTGTTGACAACCTTGCAGGGTTGAGCTCCTAATCTGCAGTGAATTTAGCAGCAGAATTACAGGTGGGTTTTAAGCATTCAAAAGCTTTTGTGGTGCAATCTTGAAATCTTTACTCAGAAGAAACAGCTACTGAAGTTTAAATTTTCCTCTAAAATGTATTACAGCATTAGTATTTATTGTATTATACAGATGCTGAGGCTTTAGAGAGGTACATTCTAAAAAATGGCATAACTAGATATATCCTGATATTTTCAGCGAGATTATTGGCATGAGTAAAGTGAGTACGATTTGCCCTAATGTATAGAAAGGATTTGTTGTTTTTAAGCTTTTCAGTTTTTCACCTCTAAAAATGCCCAAGTGTTTTGACTTTTGTAAATGTATTTCAAGGGAGAAATAAATGTTACCTAGAAATAAATTTGCTGTTTACTTTGCCATAGCAAATGCAATAAATAAATAAATAAATAAATAAATAAATAAGAGCAAAGTTCCTAGCTTTCCAAAAATAACTAAATTTCCCCATTTTGATGGAGATTTATATTAGAAACAGTCCAGAGCCATAGTACGCAGAGAGAAGTCAGAGACCGCACCTCAGGAGGACTGGCGTTGGTGTGAGCAGTATGGCTCTGCCACTTCTTCCTGGCTTGTCTGAAGCAATATGAATGCATAGCAATGTGTACAGAGGTAGAGGTCACAGAATTTAGGCAACTAAAATTGTTCCTGGCCCTTACGTGAGTTGAGAGAAGGATGAGTTTCTTGTGTCCTTCCTCCCTGATGCTTAACTGAGGGTAGGTTAAGGACTTAATATAGAGAAGAGGAAAGAAAGAGAAAAAACTATCTAAGGAAAATGAAAGGTGATGATGTAGTTGGTTGTTATGAGGCCAACTGAGTGGCTTTCTATTTAAGGGCCCTGACTGAAACCCAGCATATATAGATTCAGTTTCCAGATCTGTATGAGCTTAGTCAAGGCATATGTTTCTCTATGACTGATCTAGTTTCATATTTGTAGAATGTTCAGAAGGGTAGCCATGTTAGTCTGTGTACAGCAAAAAGAATGAGAGTCCTGTGGCACTTTAGGCTATCTCCACACATAAACTGTTATTTCAAAATAAAGGCCTTATTTCAAAATAAGTTAATTTGAATTAAGAAAATGTTAATTCAAATTAAGGGAAGCCCTTAAAGTGAAATAGCATGCCCTGTGTGTGGACCTGCTATTTTGCTTCAGGAGAGGGGCAGCATGGGAGGTGTGGCAACATGGCCAGCTCGCTGGGCCATGTTGCCAGCCATTTTGCCAGCCAATCTCATCAAAGCAGGAAATGACCTCCCCTTCTTGTCCATTGTGACTCCCAGGAGCTTGCGCGAGAGATGGCTATGGATGCTCCCTGGCCCCCATACCATCCTCGAGCACTTGGTAGCCCTGCTGCTAGCCTTCAGGGTGCTGCCTTGCTGTGGGACATACTCTTCCCTGAGGCCGATGAGCCCAGGGATGAGCCCCAGACCACTGTCTCAGTGGTCCTCCCAGCAGCAATAGCTCCCTATCCCCCTTCATGTGCCACAGCACATCTGGGGACTGGGCACCAGCACAGACTGGTGGGAGCAGGTTGTCCTGTGAACATGGAACAATGAGGAGTGGAGAAGAAACTTCTGGGTGAGCAGGGAGACCTTCATCCACCTCGTCGCTGAGCTCACCCCAGTCCTGCACTGAAGGGACATGGTCATGAGGGCAGCCATCTCCATGGACAAGAGAGTGGCCATCGCTCTCCGGAAGATGGCCACTCCCAAGTCCTACAGGTCTATTGCCTAGCTCTTCAGCATCGGGAGGTCCACCGTTGGGAAACTGCTGCTGCAGGTCACCCACGCCATCAGCACGGTCCTCGTCACCCAGGGAGCGCTGCAAGACACCATCGCCGGCCTCGCTTCCCTAGGCTTTCCAAACTGGGGGGCGGATACTCAATGCCACCCACATCCCCGTTCAAGCTCCACCACTCGGCCGGGCAGCCAAGTACCGGAACAGGAAGTGATACCACTCAATCATCCTGCAGGCCCTTGTGGACCATCGGGACATCATTCAGAACTGCTACGTCAGATGTCCAGGGAGGGTGTACGATGCCAGGGTGCTGCGCAACTCCTCTCTATACCAGAGCATGGAGGCAGGCACCTTCTCCCCCCCCCCCCCCAATATCACCACTGGGGAAGTCGAGGTGCCTGTCCTCATTGTTTTGGATGTGGCCTACCCCCTCCGCCCCGGCTCATGCACCCCTACATGGGATCCCAGGTGCTGGACAGCAGCTTTTTCCGCCACCTCAGCCACTGCCGTCGAGTGGGCATTTGGCAGACTGAAGGCCCGCTGGAGGTGCCTCCTCACATGCCTGCACCTTGCTGAGGACAGAATCGTACAGGTCATCAGTGCCTGCGTGGTGCTGCATAACCTCTACGAGCTCCAGGGCGAGCCAGTACCCACCATGTGGGAGGCTGAGGCAGAGCTCGTCAGTGCCCAGTTCCAGCAACCAGAGGTGTTGGCCCTGAGGGAGCAACTGCCAACCAGAGTGAATGCAGTGCAGGAAGCATTGAAGGAGCTGTTTGTCCAGGAGGACATTTGAGGGCCACGCCTGCCCCATCACACCATTCGCTCCCCTGTTCTCCCACAGCAAGCCCCCACCCATCCCACCCTCATCCTGAACCCAACCCAATAAAACACTGAACTCACACTATTAACATGGGTGAACTTGGTTTATTTACAGAGGTTAGGGAAGGCAAAGCGTGGGACTCAGGAAGGGTTGAGTCGGGGCACAAGAGGGGGCTTCAGTGGCTCAGGGACTGTGGGTGTGGGTACAACAGGGGGCACTAAACTTTGTCAGGGGATGTGGGTGGGGGCACAACAGGGGGGCTTTAGTGGGTCAGGGGATGTGGGTGGGGGCACAACAGGAGGCGTAAACTTGATCAGGGGATGTGGGTGAGAGCACAACAAGGAGGCTTCAGTGGGTCAGTGGATGGTGTCTGGGGACAACCGAGGGGGCATATTAGGGGGGAGGCACACCTGGGGCATGCCCCGCAGCCCCACGGCCTTCCCTAAGGCCACCCTGGGTACGGGGGCACAGGCGGCGAGGGACGCTGGGGTCCTGACAGGTAGGGCCTTCTTGATCTGGGGGGGAGGGGCAAGGTGGGTGGGAAGCTGGAGGGTGACTGTGTGGAGGCTCTCCAGCGCGGTCACCTGCCACTCCATCACCACTGCCTGCTGCTCCATGGTGGCCACAAAGTGGTCATCTGCAGCTGTGACACACTGGAGCTGCTGGATGGCCATGTCCTGCCTCCTGCTCTGCTCCAGACGCCAAGCGCGGGACTAGTTTTGGCCCCCTGGCCAAGGTGGAGGAGGCTGGCAAGGATGTTGTCCCGGCTGTGGCCGGCTCACCTTCTGCAATGGGTGGTGGTTGGTGGGCTCCTCAGGGGAGGCCAGTGGGTGGGCACATGAGCTGCAGGGCAGAAGGGAGAACAGTTACTGTCAGGTTACAGGCATGGTGTGTGCAGCGTGTGAGCTGCAAACAGCCCTGTCCTGACATCCAGCAGGTTTCCCAATCTGTGTGCTGTGTACACTGCACTCAGGGGGCATGTGGCCTCGTGGTCCACAGTCTTGGGCTGTCCTCAGCAGCATGAGGCCTGGGAAGTCTCCAAAGGCCATGTGCCAGCAGTGCTGGCTGTAGGTTCTCTGCCCTGCATGCTGCCACGTTATCCTATTGCTACCCCTATGCTGAAGGACCCCCCATCCTGTTTGGACCCCAGACCTGTGTGCACATGGCTCCCTGCCACCAACACCCATGGGAGAGCCTGTGCACCCCACCCCCCCCCGGGCCCAAGCCCCACCATCCCACTACCGTGCATCCCTTGGGACCCATGGCTTCCACGGCTGGGACTCCCTGCTTGGGGGGGAACACTCACCAACTGGGATGCCTGATGTCCACCGTGACATCTCCTCCAGGGTGGCTTCCTCCTCCTCCGGTGGCTCCTCCTAGGGGGCTGGTGGCATGCTCCTCCCAGGCAGGGATCAGCTCCAGGCTAGCAGGTGGTGCAGTGCTGGGCTGGCTGCAGTCCCCAATGTCCAGGGGTTCCTCGTGGTCAGAGAAGGCCCCCTCTGGCTGTGTGGATGATGTGGCCAGGGTACAGGGCTCCCCAGAGTCCACCAGCTGCAAAGGCAGGCCACTGGGCTCCTGGGCCAGGAAGGCATGGAGCTCCTCATAAAAGGGGCAGCTGGTGGCAGATGCTGCTCCATGGAGCCACCTCACCTCCCTGGCCCGGGTGTAGTGCTGCCACAGGGTTTTAACTTTCAAGCGCACCTGCTCAGTTGTGCGCTTGTACCCCTCGGCAGACAGGGCCTCACTAATGTCCCAGTACACATCAATGTTCCAATGACATGCCCAGAACCTGGTCCTGATGTCCTTACTGCCCCATATCCTGAGGAGGCAGAGGGTCTCCTCCCTGGACCACACTGGGGACTGGCATCACCCCTCTGCCCCAGAAGGACAAGCTTGTGCCATTATGCCTGTAGCCTGCTGGTATGAGGCACCAGGCTGGCAAGGGACTTCCTGGCCCAGAGCACCCTGGGAGGATGAAGGTCAAGCCAAGATGGAATCAAAATAGCCATTGTTTCAAAACAATGTGTCTGAATGCCGTTGTTTCGAAACAGCCATTTTGAAACAACGACTATTTCAATTTCCTGCTAAGTTGTACTGTTTCAGAACAACTGCTGTTATTTTGAAACAACGGGACCCATTGTTTCATTGACATAAGAAATTTTATTTCAAAACAATGGCTGTTGTTTCGAAATAAAACTGTAGTCTGAACACAGCCTTAGGCAAATTCTACACTGCCAAATTAATCTGGACTAAGGAGGCTTAGTCTGGACTAATTTGGTCCTTTGGCTAGTTTGAATTAAAAAAAAAAAATGATAGCATATACCACATTAGTGGATGTACAGGTGAATGAGCCCCTGATCGTGTGGCTGATATGGTTGGGACCTGTGGAACAGTACCCTACTGTCAGAGTACCCACTTGGGGAAGTAAAAAAAAAAAAAAAATTGACAGAGCCATACAGGTACTCTGGATCCACCTACTACAGGTCAGATCTGACCTAGACAACAACAGAACACCATTGGTCATCACCTACAGTTCCCAGCTAAAATCTCTCCAACACATCATCAAAGATCTACAAACTATCCTAGATGATGGCACACTTTCTCAAGCCTTGGGAAGCAGGCCAATCCTTGCTTATACACAGCCTCCCTCCAATCTAAGCAAATACTCATCAGCAACACCATACAACCAGATCACTAATCCAGGAATCTATCCTTGCAACAAACCCTGTTGCCAACTCTGCTTGCACATTGACTCCAGTGATACCATCCACAGGCCCCAACCGCATGAGCCACAATATCAGAGGCTCATTCACCTGCACATCCACTAATGTGGTATATGCTATCAAATGTCAGCAATGCCCCTCCAATGTTCCCTCTAAGCTGCGCTGGCACCCTGCAGCGCAGCCCGCCACAGCCCCAGCGCAGCGAAGGCTGCCGGCAGCGCACTGCTGGCAGCCAGAGTCCCTACACAGAACTCCTCTGGGGCTGGGAGTTTTGAAAACTCCCGCCCAGAGAAGCTCTAACGGAGCATGCCCAGAAAATCTGGGCATGCTCTGTAGAGCTTGTCTGGCCCAGGAGTTATGGCTGGGCCCTCTGGCTCCAGTCCAGCCCCAAGGTAAGTTGGGGGGGGGCGATGCTGGGAGTGGGGCGGGCGAGCGGGAGCGGGGGGGGGCTGCTGCCGGGAGCGGGGGGGGGCAGTAGCGGCGGGGGGGCTGCCAGGAGCGGGGGAGCGATGCCGGGAGCGGGGGAGGCAAGCAGGAGCGGGGGGGCGATGCCGGGAGCCGGGGGGGGCCCCCCGGGAGGCCTGCCGGGAGGGCCAGGGGGGGCTGCCAGGCCCCGCTGGGGGGGGAGCGCAGAGAGCAACCGGAGTTGCTCAGCTGCCCTCTCCACTTAGAGGGAACATTGTGCCCCTCTTACATGTACATTGGCCAAACCAGACTGTCCTTCTTGAACAAAAGGATAAATGGATCCAAATCTGACATCAAAAATGGAAAAACAACAAGGAGTTCTGTGGCACTTTAAGACTAACAGATTTATTTTTTGCATGAGCTTTTGTGGGAGAAGATCCCACTTCCTCAGATGCTTCGAAGATGGGTGAACTTACAGAAAGGAATGAAACTAAATGCAAGGGGGTGTAAAACATAGGATCAGGTCATAAAGTAACAGCAAATCAGAGCAGTTTACAGGCTCAAACCATGGGAAGCCTGAAGTCAAATTACCCTTTGTAATGGGAAAAGAATCCATAGTCTCGATTCAGTCCTGCTTTCACAGAATTTAGCTTGCATATTTAATTCAAATTCAGCTGTCTTTCTTTGAAGTCTTGATGTCCCAGGTACAGGTCTAATGACAGTTGTTAACAAATCCATCATCGAGTGATTAGGAAGATGGAAGTGCTCAGCAACTGGTTTCTCTGTTCTTTGATTTCTGATATCAGCTCTGTGCTCATTCATCTCTTATGGAGCGATCGTTCTGTTTGTCCAATATATAAGGTGTAGAGGCATTTCTTGCACATGATGGCATAGACCACATTAGTAGATGAGCAGGTAAATGAGCCTTTGATGGAGTAGCAGGCTTGATTAGGACCTATGATGGTGTCTGTTGTGTAGATATGTGGGCAGACTTCAGGCTTCCCATGGTTTGAGCCTGTAAACTGCTCTGATTAGCTGTTACTTTATGACCTGATCCTATGTTTTACACCCCCTTGCATTTAGTTTAATTCCTTTCTCTAAGTTCACCCATCTTCGAAACATCTGAGGAAGTGGGATCTTCTCCCACGAAAGCTCATGCAAAAAATAAATCTGTTAGTCTTAAAGTGCCACACAACTCCTTGTTGTTTTTTCACTGGGCTAGACTAACACAGATATCCCTTTTAAAATCAAAAATGGAACCATTCATAAACCAATATGAAAACACTTCAACCTCCATGGACACTCAGTAACAGACTTGAAAGTTGCCGTTCTTCAACCAAGAAACGTCAAAAACACACTTCAGCATGAAACTGAAGAGCTGGAACTAATTTGTAAGCATGACACGACCAGACTGGGTCTGAATAGGGTCTTGGAATGGTTAGCACATTAAAAAAAGTTATTGTTCTGTTCACATATTCTCTTCCTTTGATCATCTGGTGTGAATAGGCCTCATCTGCTCTCTGAACTGACTTTGCTAACACTTGCCGTCCTCCATCCTAGCATGCGTATATATATCTCTCAACTGGTGTTTCCAATTCATGCATCTGACAAAGTGGGTTGGAGCCCAAAAAAACTTATGCTTGAAGAAATCTGTTAGTTTATAAGGTGCAATGGGGCTCTCTTTATTTATAGAATTGAATAGTTTATTTCTGCTTTATTTTGTCTGACTTGTTCAATTAGAGAATAATATCATTGAATCAGGAATTCTTTTAATACATCTTCACATAGCATGTGGCACAATGTAGTCATGATCACACGTGAGACCTACTGTAATATAAATAATATTTTTATTCAATTATTAGTTAAAAATTAGACAATTTAGAGATTGTAAAAATGTCTTTGTTCTTCAAAGGTTTTCTTAATTTTCATGTATAAAAAATATGCAGCCCTCTATTTTATGTTTGTTAGTTAAACCAAAGTAACTAGTTTTGTACAGGTCATAGCTGTGCAGAAGTGTATTTTTAAGATAGCTTGATTTTGAAACAAGTATATACCAGCACATCTTTGAAACTGTGTTAATGTTTACTTTCAAGGTTTTGATTAACCTGATCTTAGATTGTACTTTAGTTTATAATAGTGTTGGATATTTCTATGTGAATTGTTCATATGTCTTCTGCATTTTTCAATTAACTGACTCTACTCTGTCTATGTAAACCTTTCCCTAGAAAGCAGTGGCAAGGAATTTACTGTTACCACTCTGCCTTAGCATAAGAATGCATCACCCTGTTTTTAGAAGAGAACCATTATCTCACATCATCTTACTATCTTGTTAGCTTGCTATCATTATACTGTAACACTAGATAAAATTGTTCTTTGTTAACTTGCTCAATTTCATGATTTGTGAATGAATGAGGAATGTGTGCGTGTAAAATATCCAATAAGGGCAAAGTATACTGTGACTTCCTGATACCAGTCTGGTCCAGTGATGAATCAAAGAGCACATGGACAATCTTGGAGCTAAGGCAGACATCCCTTGAGGAAAATATCCTGAGATAATGAAACCATGTTAAAACTTGCAAGATGACTTCTGGGACCACGTGGTGCAACAATCATTATCAAACAGCTGATTGTGCTTTAGAAAGCAGCAGTGATGGGGGATATCAGGATCTTAACACCTGAGAATAACTAAACAAAGATAGTGTAAATTATTGAGTTGCATATAAAGAATGTATCATTAAAAGGGGATGTTCTTGCCAATGAAGTCTGGGTTCATCCTGCCTCAGCCTTGGTGCCTCAGAATTGTGACCAACTGGGATCCCGACTCAGTATCTCACAGCTAGTCCAACTGGCCATTTGACTGGGGTGAGCCACAGACAGCTAAGTATAACATCATATCAGGACTGTATATGTGTGTGTGTGTGTGCACATACGCTTAATATCTTGCAGCTTCAATAAATGTATCATATTGCCTTTTCTTCTGTAAAAGATCTTGAGTGCTTCTTTGGCACAACAACAGAACTCCCATGTAGACAAGTTTTGCAAAGTTTTGTGATTACAATGAAAAAAAAAAAGTGTAAACTCAGCCTGATCTTACTCCTATAGAATAGATACAAGTGGGTTCTACAGTAATGGTTGAAAGTCATCGTGGTTATAGGAGTTAGATGACGGACACATTTTCTAAAGTTAGCACCTCCAATGCTCCTTTATCATTGAAATAGGCAAAACCCAAATTTATTTATGAAAATACCATTTGACATTTTTCTACTTTACAGACAAAAATAACAATAATATCCATGTGCTGGAAAGATCCAGAAGACCCAGGACAGAATGAAATCTTGCTCTACCCAAGATACTGCTCAGCCACCCTGAATCTTTCTTTCTTATAACCCCATCCTCATAAAGGAAAGACAAATCCACATAGCCTGAAGGCTCCACCTTCCTAGAATTGAATTATCCTGGAAGGGGGCTCCTCAGATGGTGATTCCCATCTTCCCAGCTCCCATGCTGCAGATCCAGAGTAGTTTCACAGCAATGAAGGCCTTCTTTGCCTGGAGGGAAAAGGGATGCAAAGATTTATGACCTGACACAAAGCCCACTGCGTCAAGGAATGCCTTTCTTTAGACTTTGTCTCATACCTTAATGTGTCTTCCTGCTCTCTCAAAAAATCATTGGTATTTTTCTAATTTGACAATAATAAAGAAGTTGGACAGTGCATGAATACATTTAGCTAACTCTGCTTCTTCTCCTCAAAATGTATAATTGATGATGACAATCGTGCCCTCAGTGGCTTTGAAAATTAAGTAAATATGGAATCTACATTCTGATCCTGAAATCTCTTTGTTCTGTGTGCTCAGTTTAAACATATTTTTGAAGCAGAATTTTAATGGCTAAAATAAGTTGAAAAATTTAAGTCTTTTATTACTGCAAATTAAATTAGGAATGTGGATAATCACTACTCTGGGATAAAAAATTGAAACCACATCAGTACATTGGTTGAAAATCAAACAAATAAAAGTTCACTTTAAAACAACCTGCTAGCAATTGGAGGCTGAAGGATACTTACTTTACATCTTCTTGAGACCATTTATAAATTCTAGTTTGTTCCACTTCAATATTTTTAGACAAATCTTCTAATGCTATAGTTGAATAATAAATACATTTCCACACAGAAAGTGAATATGATGAACAAAATGGCAAATTGTTCCATTTAATTAAGGAAACAATTCTGACTTCATTTTCAAAATATTTATTGCCTTTTTATATACTCTGATTATGTTTTGTTCAGAGCTGATGGAGTATTTTCTACTGGAGTGCAGTGGTATGCAGACTGACTTTGACTGAGCTAGTGCATTAAGAAAGAAGTGTTACTGTGGCATTGCAGGGATTGGTACAAACTAGCTGCCCCCATCTGAGATACTAGGTATGTACTTGGGGAGGTAGTCTTTTCTGTCACCTGTACCTAGAGTGTTCTTTTATCACACTAGGTTCATTAACAATGCCCGTTCTTGACCTCTCCAGTATATCTTTAAAAGTCAAGGTCTTTGGATGAAGTTTCTAGATAGAGCCATAATACAGTATCTATCTATTTTTAAGTGCCATATCCATCACCACTTTGCTGTCAGAGTGCTCAGTGAAATAGATATACCCCCTCAAAATCCTGAACTTCTAAGTTTGGTACAGCTGTCTTGTGAGGTCCTGGGAAGTCCTGTGGACCATGTTCAAAGTATCAACGTGAATAAAAAATGTCATTCTGCTAAAATTCAAATTAAGTTGTCATATCCATTAGTTTATCAGTTCCTTACCTTCAAGTAACATGGATAAAGGTAACAGAAAGAATAGTGTAACTATCTTCAGAGAAAGAGAAGTGGAACTGAACATTAGCATTATCAGTAGAAATAAGCAAAATAACTAAGAAGGAAAATGCATATGCCGGTACAGGCACTTTTGAAAAAGAGTTGTACACATGATGTTGCTGAATGTATTTTTCATATCTATGTAATGATTCTGTGGCTCTGTTGGTCCCAGGACATTAGAGAGGGAAGGTGTGTGATATAATTTCCTTTATTGGTTTAACTTCTCTTGATATGGAGAAAAAATTTGGTGCTTAAACAGAGCTCTTCTTCAGACCTAGGAAACTGAGGATTTGTCTACATTTGCACTAGTCAGTCAAAGTTTTGTTGGTCACAGTTGTGAAAAATCTACATCTTTGACTGATAAGTTTCATTGACAAAAACACTGGTGTGGATGGTACTATACTAGTGGGGAGACAGTAATCTACTGACATAGCTCTAGATACTTGTTGAGGGTGGTTGAATTATTCTGCCTGGAAATTTCTCTCTCATTGTCATAAAATGACTATAGATGAGACCTTATCATGGTGCAGTATCTGTGGTACCGCTGTACTTCCACTGCTGTAAGATCTGCAGTGTAGACTTAGATTTGGTCTACAGTGCCATGCTTGTTCAATGTAAGATATTCTAATTATGTTGTTTAACTAGCATATTTCATATCAGTGTTCCTGATATACACAGTATGGCCAGAATGTTATGTTGGATGCTGCCTTTCACCTTTTGGGGAAGTGGACTAATTATGTCAATGGGAGAGTGGCGTCTCATGGACTTAGCAGGTCTACACCGGTCCACTCGGTCAATGCTGCTTCATTGATGCCAGCCACCACAGCAGTATAAATATGCCCATAATCTGACTCAGAGGGGCACTAGTAAATATAAGGTAGAACAGACTGTTTACCATGAACAGTTAGCAGATTTCAAAAGACTATTCAAGGTGCCTTTTAATACTTCTCCAATAACAGGAAGGAAAGGATGAGGGAGGAGGGAAATAACTGTTCTAGTAAGGAATTTTCTGGCAACATTTTTGTCTGTTTGTTTTAGACAGCAATTATCTTTTCTTCAAAATGGAAATTTTCTGCCACACAAAATGTTCTTTTTTTATTCATCACTAATCTCAGTGTTTACCAGGGTTTCAAAGGTGTTTAATCAGAATTGCATTTCATAGATCTTATGCAACCATTCTTCCCCACAAAACAGACTTTCCTGTTGGACATCGTCTCTGTGAGACATCATGGTCATTAGACTCTCATTTCAGGATTTCAGATGAAAGGAGTGGGAAGAGACCACTGTGTATTGTGAGGCACATAGTTCGTTTATAGAACGCATCCCATGGGGAAGAATGGGGCATGATGCTCCTATACTAAAACTTCCATGAGAAATAGTGTGGGTCAGGGAGACACAGGTCAATGTTGACCTGATTAGAATGAGACACTCTGAACTTTCCAAAAGAAATAATTTCAGAAGATTTTGTTCCACAAAAGCATTTCAATACTTTGATTTTTTGTCCTTATCTAGGACAAAACCAAATGCTGAATGATCAAAATTCTCTGTAGGATGGAAATTCCATTTTTAATGATGTTGAAATAACTACATGCATTCTCCCTCTCCCTCCCCCCCCCCTTTTAAATTTCTCCTCACCATTCCCATTATGAAAAATTTGTATCATTTGAAATCTGGTTGTTGACCTCTTTGAAATTATTCTGAAGCTGTGTCTAGTCTAATAGGATACATATATACTGGCAATTTAGGTCAATTATGGGGGTTCAATTTGAACTAAATTAGTCCCTGTATACACTAGACATTAATTAAGTCAAATTAAGAAATTATTTAATTCAACTTAATGAAAGGTTAATTTGAATTAATAAGAACCACTTGTTAGTTTGAACTAATCCTTTATTCGACTACTTAGTTCAAATAAGGATGGTGTAGACCTGGATTAGCCCTTCATTTGATTTTTATAAGGTCAAATTAAGGGCAGTTAGGTTGAATTAAAAAAGTGAAGTAAGTCAAATTAACTTAATTAAGTCAACTTAATAAGACTGAGTTTAGTTCAAATTAAAGTCAAATTTGTTAGTTTGAATTAACAAATTTGACCTAACTTTTTCTAGGGTAAACATAGCCATAGAATGAATCTAATGACAAATGTTTCTATCTCCAAGATGTCATCATCTGAACCTGTTTTGGAGGCCTGTTTGACATGAGTTTTTAGTCGTGGCCCCATCTAATGAACTCAGTCATGAAACACAAAACTGTTAATGTTTCTATGATAAGAACATTTGAAATTAATAACCCCCTTGATGGCATACTCAGCGAAAAGGTCAAGAACTGCATGAACAGTGAAACAACAACTTGCTCATCTCTTGTTCCTGCAAGTCAGGGATGAAGTGCATTGACAGTGTTTTAGAAATTTATGCTGCCTCTGCCTGCATTGCCTGTTTAATGAATGAGAAAAAGATACCTTTTTTCCATGGTTATCAGTCAATCAAGCACTTTTTATATAATTTTAAATAGAAAAATGAAAGAGAAAAGTATCCCACAATGTACTTACAAGATTGTATATCAGAAAGCCAGCTGCCCTTCTCGACCTACTGCTTCAAATAAAAGACTTCCCCAGTAGTACCATTTTAACCTGCTTCTGAAACTGGATTATGTGTCTCCAGAATGCAAAAATGTCCCCAAATATTGCATCTAACTATATGAATGTGCTTTTTTTGTATTTTCTTTAGAATATGAGTTTCCCTCTTCTTTTCTTTTCTTTTCTTTTCTTTTCTTTTCTTTTCTTTTCTTTTCAAATCAGAAATGTCTTTTGTCATCGAGGAAGAGTTACTTTACAGAGATGCATTAACAAAGACAGAAAACAGTTGTGCGATGAAGAGAAGGTCTTTTGTTACATGTAGTGAAAATATATTTAGAGGCAATTGATAAGAAGGTTTTAGGTTAGAAATCCTTCTCAATCATTTTGCTTTTTACCATCCACTTATCAAATCATTTTAAATGTAGACTTTCCCTTTTCTAAACAAACAATTTACTATGAAGATATTAGGAAATTGTGACGATACTCACAAAGGCTAACTTTCAAATTAAATGTGATAGCCAAATATACACCACTGAAATTTAAGCTTATATGTGGTAGGCCCAGAATATATGAACACAACAGGAAAGACCTAGGTACTGTAACTGAAACACTAATTTATATCCATGAAGTTAAGCATATGCTTGAGAGTTTGCAGGGTTTGAGCCTAGGGATATAAAAGACTTGAGACCATTCCTTTCTTTCCTCCAATGGATCATCATGGTACAATTACAAAACCGTAGGAAATTTCTATATTGACAGGGGATTGATATTAAATATAAGTAAGACATACCAAGTGATGCCAAACAGAGTTTGGCACATTTATTTGGGGCTCAGTCCTGCAAGATAATGAATGAACAGAACAGGGTAATTATTGAGTCATCTATTCTCTATCAAACAGTTGCAGCTGCTGGCAGTCAGAGGTTTAGGAACATCCAGAAAATGGGTTTGCATCTTTGACCATCCTGCCTAATAACCATTGATAAAGCAATCCTTTGTCAACTGGAAAATATTATGAAAATGGAACCTGTTTGGATTTCAAATGATGTTTTTTCACTGAAAAAAATTAAGGACATTCTACAGAAAGAAAATTTTGTGAATTCCACTAACAACCCACAAATACCCTTTCTGCCTGTGACTGGAGGGTTGTTCACAGGGCACTTGACCTTAATTGCTCCCTTGAAATGTAATTAAACTGCTTGTTCTAAAGAATCTGTTCCATCTCTCACTGCCTCAATAATTCATTCTTGGGAATTATCATCTCAAAAGCAAGCAAAAGACTTAGTATACAAAATATAGATAAGAATAATAATGCATTGAAGAAAATACAGAGTGCTCTTTCTTTTGTCATGGCAATTTTTCCAGATGAGAGTTGGTGTTTGTTTGTCTGCCTGCCTGTCTGTCTGTCTGTCTGTTTGTTTGTTTGTTTGTTTGTAAACAGGGCATTGATTCTTTCCATTGCAGCACTTTCATCTTTCACTTATGCAGAAAAGGTACATACATAATCCTTTAGAGTGTCTTCAGACTTCTCAGAAAAAAAGCCCTCTGTGTTCTTAAAAAAAAAAAAAAAAAAGGAGCCAGAGAAATTTTGTTCTTCACATTGGTACAGATATCTGTTTATAGCTGCTTTTTAATTTTGAGACATTTTGATTCTTATTCTTGGAGTGGGGGGGCATATTGATCAGAACCAATTGTCATTTAAGAAAAACACAACACACTACAAGAAAACTATTACAAAAGGGAAACCCCAGTGGGCATGGAGGAATGTTTTTGCATAAAGAGAACAGAATGTATGGTTTCTAAAGGGATTCTATGACCATGAAAGTGTTTTATATTTTTATATTGATTTTCATTCTGAAACTGGCAGGTGGCTGTGAGAGACATTTCAGAAGAGGTTGACATCTCTCTTCATACTGCTTTCAGAATTCAATTTCCATCTTTAACTCCTGGTGTGTGTGTGTGTGTGTGTTTGTGTTTTGTTTTGTTTTTTTAATTATTTTATTTATTTATTTATTTATTTATTTATTTATTTTAAATTGGAAGAATTAGCCTAGGCCTGAGTACTTGTCATTATTAAAGTTTTATGAACCATATGTAGAAAATATTCCTCCTTGCTAAAATTAAATTCTTATGAAGCTGCAAAAGAAAGATGCCCATCAAACAGAGGTTATCTAAGCTGTCTGTAAAAGACAGAATACAACAATGCTTTACAGTGGACTGAAGCAGTGATAGAATTCAGCTGTCTCTAGGTCACTGAGCAGCCCTGTTTTCGATAACATTGATCACCTCTGTAGCATGAGAAAAGATCTAGAAATGGTGCATTAAACATTGTCCGTTTCACCTTTACCTTAGTCAGTATACCATTTATAACTGTCCAGTTATGATTATTTTTCATATTAATATTTCATATTTGCAATAATCCATATTGGCTATCCCATGTTTCATATCAGGAGAAAGGTTGTAATCTGCTGAGAATGATTATGTGGTTTATATGTAGGTGTGATGCTGTGTGGGTCTAGGGGACTGGTTATGGTTAGCTTTCATATTAATATTTCATATCTGCAATAATCTGTGGGTGATATACCATGTTTAGTGTCAACAGAAAAGCTGTAATCTGGTAAGAATGATTATATGATTTATATGTAGGTATCAAGCCTAAATTAGAAATCTGTTTGTTTTTATGTGTGTTCCAAAGGATTTGTCCTTAGGGCAATCCCAGACTGGATGTCTGCAAAACTACTGTTCCTCCTGATGGCCCCTTCCCAGTTGCAGGGGGCCCAGGAAGAAACCTGTTTGACTAGTTATCCGGACTGACCATGTGGTCCAACTCTATTTTGATCTGGCAAGGACTCTAAGATAAGAGGGAGGGGGACCCATCTCCATTTCATCTTTAGTCTTCAGTCAGTCTGCAACCAACACCCTCCTCTGGAACTATTCTTCTGGGACTGAACAAAGGACTGAGCCCCACCCAGCTGCTGCTGCTGCTGGGTGCACACCAGAGGAGTGGGACTAACCGACAAACTACAGGATCTTCAAGGATTTGTTTTCTATGGCCTCTAGATCATTTGTATGTATGTGATTCACTTTGACCCTTTAAAATCTCTCATATCTTGTTTGTTTTCTTTTAATATAAAACTTTTAGTTGTAGTTACTAAAGGATTCGCTGGCAGCGTGGTATTTTGGGTAAAATCCAAGCTTATATTGTTCTGGGTGATGTGTCTGGCCCTTTGGGGTCAGAAGAACCTATTTTTTAAGAGACCCAGTGGCTAGAGGGGTCCATGGGAACTGATGTGCAATAAAGGGGCTGTTTCTATTTTGCTATGCTTGGTGATGCCCAGAGTGGGGAATCAGAAGCATGTTTTGTTGCTGACTGGGAGACTGGTTTAAGTAACACCCATCAGTGGTTTGTGGGTTTAGCCCCTGCTTTTGCAGCTTGCCCTGATTTTGGCACATTCAGAAGGTTAACCCAGGAGGCCCAGGTCACAGTAGGTATCATTCCTATATTAGAAATTTGAAATCTATTTGTTTTTTTATGTGTGTTCCAATTGATTTGATCTTAAGGCATACCCAGAGTGGGTGTCTAAAAAAAAAAAAAAAAAAAAAAAAAAAAAAAATTATATTCCTGGTGGCCCATCAAGAGAGCTCCCAGTTGAAGTGGGCCTAGGAGGAAACCTTTTTGGCCAGTCACCCAAGCCGACCATGTGACTCAACTATATTTTAATTTGGCAAGGACCCAGAGATGATTGGGAAGGCCAGAAGGTGATAAAAGGTGATAGCCCATTCTCCATTTTGTCTTTCATCTTCAGTCTGTCTGTAACCAACATCCTCCTCTGGAACTATTCTTCTGGGGCTAAACAAAGGACTGAGACCCACTCAAGCACTGAGTGCATATCAGAGGAGGTGGACTAACCTCCAAACTACAGATACTTCAGGGATTTGCTTTCTATGGACTCCAAATAATTTGTATGTCTGGGATTCACTTTGACCCTTTAACATCTCTCATATTTTGTTTGTTTTCTTTTCATATTAAACCTTTAGTTGTAGTTATTAAAGGATTGGCTGGCAGTGTGGCATTTTGGGCAAGATCCAAGCCTATATTGTTCTGGGCTATATGACTGGCTCTTTGGAGTCATGAGAACCTATTTCTTTAAGAGACCCAGTGGCTAGATGGGGACCATAGGAACTGATGTGCAATAAAGGGGGTTGTTTCTATTTTGTCGTGCTTGGTGATGCCCAGAGTGGGGAACCAGAAGCATGTTTTGTTACTGACGGGGAGACTGGTTTAACTACCACCTGTCAGTGGTTTAGGGGTCTAGCCCGTGGTTTTTGCAGCTTGCCCTGATTTTGGCACATTCAGAGGATTGTTCCGGAAGGCCTGGGTCATAGTGGTATCCCACTACAGCAGTCAATACACAATGAAAGACAAACAATTTTAAAAAAATAAGATGCGTGTGACAGAATTTATGATAAGTGATTGCAAAGTAGACACATTAATTGACTGTGTAACAGGAAACATACCAGAGAAAAGAAGAACTGTAGCTGATAGCGAACAGGACAGATGTAACATTCAGATAGCAGCCCTGAATAGAACTCACTTAGTCGAAGGAGGACAACTTACTGAAAAGGAAGTCAACTACATTTTTTTTTTCTGGAGTCTCCTCAGTAAAGAAGAGCAATGTGAACCTGATGATTGATTTGCCAGTAAAACATAGCTTATCAGCAAGCTTACAAATTTTCCAAAAGGGTGAATGATAGCCTCATGCTTATGAGATTCCTGTTAGCCCCTGTGCACCTATCATGACCAAAATAGATACAATAAATGGTATATTTTACAAGACCTGTAGTTCCTTCTTGCAGTAGTGCCAAAGGCACAGAAGCTCATCCTTGATGGATTCAGATCTAGAGTCATATTGGCTGACTTCAGGGCTAAGCTATGTCTACACTAAGGGCTTTAGTCTACTTAAAACCTCTAGGTTAACTTAAGCAAAGCCCAGTCAACATTTGGAATTACTTAAGTCAATGTAAGAATGTGTTTGACACCACTGGCACGCAGCCTCAGGAGAGACCCACCACCACTGGGACTGGGCTGGCTGCGGCTCTCTGTCCTGGGAACTGCATGCACCTTGTGCAGCATAGTATGGGGGTGTTTCCTAAAGGGTCCCTGTCCCAAAGGATGGGGGAGTGGGATGCAGGGGGATGTGCATGGGACAGCAGCTGCTGTCAGCCTACACTCTGCACTACCTAATGGGGGGAACACCTGTTCTTTGCTCCTGTCCTGCAGACCCTGTGGCCATGACACCTGTCATTCCCAGGGGTCACCCGGCCCAGACCAGGCAGAGGAGGGGGCATCACTCCAGGGAGGTAAGACTGCAGGGTCACCTCCCACTGGCCGAGCACACCGAGGTGAAGGTGGAGCTCTGAGCCTGGTGGGAGCAGCAGAGGGAGGAGTAGAACATCTACCACAGGGTTGAGCAGGCCCAGATGGACCACCTTCTTAACCTCATGGAGCAGTAGATGTGTGCCCTGGAGTACAGACCCATGCCCTGGAGGAAGAAACTGCTCTTTTTTATCTGCAGGTTTCACAGCCAGTAGTCATCATCCCAGGTGGTGAGAATGGTCTGGTGCCACCAGTCACTGCTCGTTTCCCATGCCCAGCTGTGTAGGTCTGCATAGGGAACTTTGCCACACCAGCTCCCAGGGAGGGTGAGGGGATCTGCCTGCTCTGGCTCAGGGGCCTTGCTGATACCTGGCACATCGGACAGCTACTCTGAGTCTGGGCGCCAGTGCCCCAAATGGCTGGTTTACCTCCTGCCTCTCCCCTCTCTGTCCCCTCCTGGGTATCTGGGGCCAGGCTGCCCGTGATGGTGCCTGCCTCTCCAGCCCTGGGATCCAGGCTGAGCTGGCTACAGCAGCCACTGCCTCACCCAGCCCTGGCCCTGGCTGGGGATCAGGGGCTGGGCTGGCAGCAGCTGGAGCCTGGGGCACTGACTCCAGTTTGGGCCAAATGGGTGGGGCCAAGCCAAGGGGGGGTGGGCTGGTCCCCATGTCTTTTCCAAGGACAATGACACTCCTGCTGCAGCCTTCCCCTGTGCTGGTAGTTGCCTTGTGGCACATGTTGTTGCCCTGTGTCAAGAGCCGGAGGAGTCTGGGCAATGCATGGATGGTGTGGAATGCTCTCCTGGCACATTGCGGGGGCCTGTTGGGGTCCCAGACCTCCTTGAGTTCCATGTTGCCACGCTCAGTATGGAGGGTGCTGTAGTCACTTACCTCCTGTAGTAAAGAACTGGTTGGGAGAGAAGGGCACTTCTGCTGTGGTGCACTGTGGGCCAGCTACCCACAATGCACCAATACTAGGGAAACCCAGCAGCTGCCAGGGTGGATGTGGCAGTCTCCTGGCATTTGAATGTGGACTCTGTAAGCCAGCTTAATAAAGTCTACTTTAAGCGGGTCAGCTGAACTGAGCCCTCTAGTGTAGACACAGCCCTAGAGTTGGTGCAATTGACCAGGTATAGCCAGGTTTGGCCTTGGGAAAAGTTCTCTCTCTCTCGCTCACACACACACACACACACACACACACACACACACACACACACACACACACACACACA
>ML681993.1:22432858-22497253 GCA_007922195.1 Podocnemis expansa
GAAGAAGAAGAAGAAGAAGAAGAAGAAGAAGAAGAAGAAGAAGAAGAGGGTTTGTAGTAGCCAGTAACCTCTAGGAGTTTGTTCTGTATCAATATAGCATGATGCCTACATTCTGTATTACTTAACTCAATTTATGGAAATCATAATCCTTCCTGAATAAATATTTGGCCTCAAATCTGAGTGATTCAAGCTAAAGCTTAAATCTGTATTATTTCGGCAAAGCATCTGAGCACTTGCTTAGATCCCATTGACTGCAGTAGACTTAAGCATGTGCTTAAGTGTGTTTGCTAAACAGGGGTGACTTCATGAATAAGAGTCTTTATGATAGGGTATGTCTTTCTCCCAGAAAGGAGAAATCCTTCCACCTCCTGGAACATTCAGTCAGCACTATGCAGCCCAACATTAATAGTCAAATACAAATTATAATTACATTAAACAAAATATTTGTATATTTAGGAAAGAGAAACACACAAAGAAAAAACATTTAAGTTTAATCTTCCCTTATTGTGGATTGTAGAAACTGACATAATGTTGGCCATATGTCATAGTTACAAATGGAGGGGAACTCTAGAAGCAGCTTCACTAGATAGTACAGCATTGAGAAGGGGGAAAATAGTGGCCAGTCACAGTCACTTATCCCACTCAATATTTCTTTCAACACAGAATGTGACAGAAAAACTCCCTTCTCCTGTGGCATACTGTGGCATAGAAACCATATGGGCTATGTCTACACATGCATTGCTATTTCAAAATAAGGATTTTGAAATGAGTTATTTCGAAATAAGTTAATTCAAATTAACAAAATGTTAATTCGAATTAAGGGAAAGCCTGCAATCCAAATGGCTGTTATTTTGGAAGGGATATTTCAAAATAAAGCTGTTTGGACCTGCTCTTTCGAAACAGCTCTTTCGAAACAACAGGTCTACACAGTGTTGTTTCGAAAGAACAGCTTTATTTCGAAATATCCCTTCCGAAATAACAGCCATTTCGAGGGGGGGGGGCAGGTTTTACTTTTTCGAAATGACGATTCTTATTTCAAAAGGACGAGGTCCGTCCTTTCGAAATAAGAAAACGTCATGTAGACCTAATTTCTTTTATTTCAAAATAACGAGTGTTATTTTGAAATAAAAGTGCTGTGTAGACATGCCCCATGGTGTTTCCCATCCTCAAGCTATGTGGGCTTTGGAAGAAAGAAGTTCTAAAAAAGTTCCAGTGCTAGCGGGAAAACAAACAAACAAAAAACAAAACAAAACAAAACAAGCCAGTAGCAGCAACCACAGAAAGTTTTGCATCAGGGTCTCTAGGACACTGATAATGCCAGCAATACTTACTGTAGTTTTGACTGAACATTGTGCTAATCCATTCCCACCTTTTTTCTGAATTCTAGGCCCCTACTCCCTTCCCTGCTGTCCTGTTCTTTTTGATTACCTCTTTTCTTCTCAGACTAGGAGCAAACACATTGTCATCAACAAGATCAGTCTAATGGAAATGTCCTCTAGGAAAGGGAAAAAATAGATCCTGGGGGTGGCAAAAGCAACTACAAAATGGGTAGGGAAACTCATAGACATTGAGGTAGGACCACTTAGGAAATGCACTGACTGAGCACAATTCCTGATCACTCTCCAGTGAAGGAAGGGATCCAGTGGTATCTTGCTCTGAATTTAAAACTTATCTTCCAGAGTGAAACACAGCATGAGGAGCATAGCAACAATGAAACTGGACTCTTTTTCCAAAGTGATGAATCCTCACACTTCTCAAGAACTCCTGGGGGCACAGATAATATCATTTACACTCCAGATAAGGATTGTGCATCAAAGTGAGCATTCCACCCTTGTAGTAACTTACAATTTACACACAGGGATAGTACAGAGCTTATGTAGCTGTCCAGTACATTCAGTACAACATCCTTCATCATTTTTTCATAGTTATCTGACACAACCAAATGACAAGATCAGTATGAACGTCCTCAGTCTAAATCTATAAATCATAAAGCTGTAACAACCCTCTTGTCACAAATGAAATTCCACTAAAGGAAACATCTGAACAAGGGTTAGGGGATTGCCTGGGATTGTTCTGCACAGTATGAAAAATAATTTTCCTTTGTGAGCTCTTACTAATAGCCACAGGTATGTGCAGGAATTTAAATTATATCCTTTTTGGAGAAGCATGTTCTGTTCCTCCCTCATGCCTGTGTTTCTGGAAGGGGTTATTGTTTGCTTTTCCTCTGATTTAATTCTCTCCATTTTCCTGTGCTCACAGAGGAAGCTCTCTCTCTCTGTGTCTGCCACAGTTCTGGGGCCAGAGAAGATTTGGGCCCTGGCTTTCCCCTCTTTCTGCCCCATTTTTTTCATTCAGCCTAATATCCTTTTCCTACACTCATGAAATTTTCTACCTAGTCTTGCACCACCCTATTTTTCCCTGCATTTTCATTTTTATTCTCTAAATATTTGTGATATGTTATCACAACCACCTTCATTGCTATCTTAGCCAAGCCATCTATATCTAACTAATAAAATAAGATGTTTCTTCCACCCTGCTTAATTATTTGTGGGTCTCCTTTGATCACCACCGTTATGATTCTGGAAATAAGATTCCAGTAACAGCACAAAATTTCTCAAGCTCCTGTGTCTGGCCCCTGTACCAGAGGGTCTACTACTTGCTAAAACTGTGACACTGCAAAAGTACTTTTAGCCATGTGTAAAACCTAAATTTACATTGAAATTCATATCCAATATGTTCTTCATTACATCTATTCCACATTTCTCTAGATGAATTAACTTATAAAATTGCTAAATTGATCCTTTTGTTAATTTTGGTGTAAAATTCTAGTGTCTCTATATTTTTTTTCACCTCAATTTAATCTGTCAATATTATCATCAGGCTGTTTATCGTGTCTTCTTAATCAGTAATGAAGATATTAAATAAAACTGTAACCTAATACCAATTCCTGGAGTGATACCACTAGAAATACCCTCTATGAACTACATTGTTATTATTTGTTCTTAATAGTGTTCATATCCAAGTCAAATTCAATTACATTTAAGGATACAATGCAAGAAACTTTCAAAACATTCACCACCACCTCCATGAGGAGTGTCACTGCTCTGGGGCAAGGCCCAGGGCCCTGCCCCTGTGCCCCGATTCAGGGCCCGGCATGATCCTGCCTCAGGCTACTGTTGCCGTGGGTGGCCAGGCTGGATCCACTGCTACTAGCCCGGTTCCAGGCAGGGATCTGGGAACAAGCTGGTGGCCCTGACCTCCATCCATTAACTTTATAATTCTGTCCAAAGTGCAACCTAATTTAACATTATTTTTAATCTCTTGTCCTTGCTACAATATGAATAAATGTCTACTGTCAACTAAACCACTAAATGCTTCTTTTCCCCACTCCTCCCAATATTCCCCCACTCCTCCCTTTATTTTAAATGAGAATTAAGGCATAACTACCAGGATCACATTTTGTTTACTTATGAAGACTTATGTCACATTTTATCTATCTATCTATCTATCTATCTATCTATCCTTGGATACCTCTGCTATATTGTGCCTCAAGTTTAAAAACATAATTTAAAAAGCATAGTAAATTTGGTACTTAGTTCTTTAATGTATTTTCTGTGACAATACTGATACATAGCAGTTCACATTTCTCAATTATTCTTTTTCCTTCATGTTATAGCTGTGTTTACAAGGACTCTGTGTTTAATTCCTTTCTTCTTTTATGAGTGAAACTTCTTTATCTCTAATTTAATATTTCAGTTAGCATATATGACATTAATTGACACCAACATTTCAGGCAAAGCCTTCATTACCTCAATATATTTTACACAATTTCTGAGACAGGCATATGCATAGCATATATCTAGGGGCAGGAGGCAAATTTCAGAATTATTCTTTTTGGGGGTGGTGAAGGAGAAGATGAATTGAGGACACAGCTTTTACAATATATTTAGTTTCTATGCAAATCCATCATATACTTTTCAAACCTGGAAAAGTAACTAGTGTTTTAAATCTAATACTGAATTCTGAAATTAAGAGCCAGATTGTAATTGGTCTTCTGTCAGAGAAGAGGTGCAAAGAGTCTTCTGACAACATTATATCACACCCCAGCTGGCCATAGTCACTCTCTTTCTGCTCTTCTGAGCAGTGGGTACATTCTGTCTTTATAATTACAAATCCCACAGTCCATCCCTCCCACAGGTCTTCCTATGGCACAGTAGTTCGTACAGCAGCCCCACTGTGGGTCCGTACCTTAGTGGGACAATCTAGCCCTAAGCATTGGCAAAAGAAAGTTTGATCAGGTTGCAGATGATACTCATCATCCATGTGTGAACAGAGTTTATGTAACTCTTAGGGCATTAAACAGGTTTTTGCAGACCACTGTGAAACACTGTGACAGGGCTGAAAGTGAGTTTTGTACTTCAGAGAAGTAAGAAAGTGTATTTTAAGTAAAAGTTATCAACTATAGTTCCAGGAAGAAGTTTAGGTATAAGAAACCTAAAGCAGTTGTGTGTTTGTGTGCATGCAATCTTAAATAAATAAAAATCCTATTTAAATGGAAATATTTTGCAGCATACTTTTTAATTATACCTTTTAGTATAAGGGAAGGGGGGTTCTTTCAGGTGCCAAAGGTAGTTGATTAATTCTTATTGGAATAATGAACAAATACTCTTTTGTATTTGATTTAGGACTCATTAAAACCAAAGGCTTTGCAAGGTTCAAGAACAGATGTAGGTGTGGCAAATTGTCTGCTCTGCTATGCTGGGTCCCATGCTTTGCTCTCATGTGAGGTCAGGGAACCCCCTGTTGCCCCTGTTTCTGAATAGTTGGTACCTCTGTAGTGCACACAGTGTCTATGTCTATGCTGCCAAAGTTATTTTGAAATAGTTATTTAGAAATAACTGTTTCCATTTTAAATCAAAATGATATTTCAAAATAGTGAGTCTTCACAAGACTCCTATTTCAAAATAAAGTGGGTATTACTAAATAATAGTTAGAGATCCTTCTTCATAGGGATCCCTATGTCAAAACGGGGGCTGGGGTGAGCTAGAAGGGGTGTGCTGTGGGAAGTGTGGCCCTTTGGCACAGCAGAAGGTCACCCCTTCCCCAGCCAGCCCTTTAGAAAAAGAAGTAAGCTCAGGCCTTTCCCCAGTGGCCCTGGCAACATGAAGCCTGAGCAGGTCAGGGAACAGACTCCGCTCCAGCATTTCATCAGGCAGCTGCGTGAAAGCTGGCAGAACCTGGGAAGCCTGCATCTGCTGTGGAGCAGGCGTCGCCAGCACCCTCACCCTGTAGGGGTACAGGTCAGCCTGTATCCCATCCTGCTCCCCCTTGACCCTGCCACACTCTCCACAGGGCACGCCACATCTTGTTGTCTCTGGGCACGCAAGGTCAGCACTGACTGTGGAAGCGAATTGTCCTGACCAGTTGGGACTACAACCTATTGCTGTGGAACTTCGGGATGAGCAAATGGAGCTTCGTCACACTGGTCCATGAGCTCACCCCAATTCTGCAGTGCATGGACATCCATCTATGACCCACCCTGCCCATAGAGAAGTGAGTGGTCATTGCCCTGTGGAAGCTAGCAACCCCAGATTCCTACCGTTCCGTGGCCCAGGACTTTGGAATCGGTAAGTCTACCATGGGCACCACCCTCATCGATGTGTGCCAGGCATTTAACTAGGAGCTGCTACCCCACCTCATCACCCCAGGAAACCTGCAGGATAGCCCCAAATGGGCTCACCAGCCTTGGATTCCCCAACTGTGTGAGTATCTTGGATGCCATGCACATCCCCATCCAAGCTCCACACCATTAGCCCCTGGAGTATGTAAACAGGAAGGGGTACTATTCCGTTGTCCTACAGGCCCTTGTGGATCATCGTGACATCTTTCAGAATATCTATGTGAGCTGGCCAGGGGGAGCACATGACACCTGCATCATGTGCAACTACTCCCTCTACAGGTGCATACAGGCAGACACCTTCTTCCCTGAGCATGCCATCACCCTCAGGGATGTGCAAGTGCCCATATTGATCCTGGGGGATATGGCCTACCCCTTGATGCCCTGGCTGAGGAAGCCATACACAGGGCAGATAGATGCCAGCGCGGACCGTTTTAACCAGAGGCTCCACCACTGCCACTTGGTTGTTGAGAGTGTCTTCAGCCATCTAAAAACCTTCTGGAGGGCCCTCCTGCTGCTTGGCGAGCACAACATCTCATAGGTCACCAGCGCGTGCTGCTGCCTGCACAACCCGTGTGGCCTGTGGGGGGAAAGGGTCCCCCATGTCTGGGAAGCTGAAGTTGAGTGGCTTGCCAGAGAGTATGAGCAGGCCAAAGACACCTGGACACAGCAGACCCAATGGCAAGCTCAGCTCATCCCAGATGCTCTGGCAGCCCACCTTCTCAGTGAGGAACACTGAGGGGTGTGCCTAATACCATGCTCCATCACTGTCACCTCACCTACAGCACCTCCCCTCCATACCTCTTCTCCTCCCATCACCACCCACCCGTCTCCCCCCATTCCCACAACAATAAAAAACACAATACATGACATTACAGTGAATGGGGTTTTTATTTACATGTCAAAAGGGGGTGTGGAAGCTAAGGGGGGATGTGAGGAGCTGTGGGTGTTGGGGGGTTTGGGGTGGGGGGAGAGTTGAGGTGCCAGGCTGGGGCTATCGGCCAGTAGCTGACAAGTCCTGGCCTGCAGGTGTCCACCCCCAGTCCTGGCTTGGTGCTGTGGAGGGGTTGTGGTGGAGCGGGGGGGCAGGGTGTGGTGGGCAGTGATGGTATTCCAGGAGCTGGATAGTCTGGTTCTGCTCATGCAGGAGCTTGACCAGCCTCTTCAGCAGCCTATTATGTGCTGCTCACAGCCCCTACTCGATTCTACAGTTTGCAAACTTCCACTCCATCCACAGCTCCATCTGCTGGTTGGTGTGCTCCATGATCCGGATCAGATCCTTAAGCTGGTCCTCCTGGGAACACAGTGCCCTCCTCCTCCTCTTCCTCTGGGTCACCGCTGGTGTTGCCCTGGAATGGCTGGAAAGCATGGGTGCTCAGGCTGCTGGAGAGAAGCAGAGAAAAAAGTGTGTCCTATTGGTTAAGGTGCTGTGCTGCCTGTCCCCCTGTGCTTCCCTGTGCCTTTATTTAGTGGCAGGGTCCCCTTGGTGTGCACCTCTGTACTGTACTACCTCCCACCCCGCAGGTAGGGTGCAGCCAGCAGGCAGACATGCTCTAGAGGTTTATCCAGACCACATGCCAGCACTGGACATGGAGGGGTACACATCCTGGTTCCTGTGCTGTGCCTGTAAGAAGCTGTGAGTGTCTTCCTGGCCCCAGCCAGCCAGCAGATCTAGATTTCCTGGTAACTCCAGGAAGGAGCCTTGCATTGCTGCTGGCTCCTCTGCTGTGACATAGCTGTCTCTAGGCAGAGCTGGCCAGTTCTGGCAACATCTGCCCTGCGGGGTGAGTCCTGCCCTTTCATTGGCCAGGGAAGGCTCTTCTTGCCCCAGGAACACTGGGAGGAAGGTCTGTTCTGGGGCAAGGTCACAGGAAGCCCAGTTAAATTGAAATAACCCTATTCTCTGGCCAAAACAGGGATATTTTTCATGAGGAGATCAAATCAAATCATAGGGCTGGAAGGGACCTCATGAGATCATCGAGTCCAACCCCCTGGGAATTGAACCCAGGACCTTCTGCATGTTAAGCAGAGGTGTTGATTTAACACACTTGATATAATGAATATTTTGAAATAAAAGTAAGTCGTATTATATCAAAAAAGCAGTCTCTTATTTTGAAATTTGGAACTGCTTATTCGATACAATAAAATGAATGCCTGGACATAAAAAGTCCAACCCCCCCCCCCAAATAAGAAGGCTTATTTTGAAAAAAAAATTGCAGTCTAGACATACCCAGCAAAGAGAGAGGAGGAAGGGATCTAGGCCTGCCCTCTACTCTTGGCCCCAAGCAAGGGGCCTCATGAGTGGCAGGTATGCTGCTGACACTGCTGGCAACTGTGCTTTCCCCTGAGCTATTTCCACTTCTCTGTGCTCATGCACATTTCTCATGACTCTGGTCTCTGACTGACTGCATGCAGCACTCCCCCAGCATACTGCCTGCCGTTCTTAGTCTTCATCCGTCTTTGCTGGAACAAGAATTTTTATCAGGACTCTAGCTGGGCCTTAACTGATCTCAGGTGCTTCTAAGTGATTTGAGGTTACCCCTCTTCAGCCTGCAGGAAACAAGGCCCAGATTATTCTGGGACTTACATATCTCCCTTCTAAAACCCTTCTGCCACAGTCTAGTCCTACTGTCTCACACTGGATATAGATTACACGAGTCTGCTTGCACATAGGCATGAAAAAGTCTTATTTCATAGTTAAAAAAAAAAAAAAAAACATTCTTATGAACTAAAAATAGAAATGCTTCTCCATTTGACATGGAGGAGGGAATCAAGGACAATGTAAGGAACATCAGTAAAGTCTATTGTCCTGCAGAAAAAGTGCACATTACAGAGATTTCTTTTCCTCAGTACTGCTGCACATATTAAAAGCAATTGTGTATGATATAAGTCCCCATCTGCCAACGATTATTACACAGTGGCATTTTCAGTACCTCAGATACCGTAATGCTTACCATATACCAAGAATAACTGTGATCTCTCTCAAAGAATATTCCAATGAAAAACATTCAATAATATTTATTTGGGTATTAAATGGTAAAATGAAATTATGTATTTTAATATCTCCATGAAGAACCTACTTGTATAGATTTTATTAGTTGGTAAGTACTGAGAGTATGCTCAGTGATAAACAAAATGCACAGAACGATATGGGTCTTTGTCCTGCTGCATTTGCAGTCTAAGTATTAAGATACCCATTCATAGTAGGAAGTCTCAGAAAGGGCCACTGTAGCAAAGCACCACATCACAAAAGGACAAGTAGCCTAGCTACACAGAAAGACAGAAAAAAATATATACCTGAGGTACAAGTGGAGGGATATATTGAGTCTATGACATATTTTGCAGGCTTATGGAATCCCTCTTTGTACAATAAACATCATCAAAAACTTCTGTTCTGACTTTGCATGCAACATTGATCAAAGTGAGTTCAGATTTTAAAACAAAACAGGAGTACAGCAGTGGAGTATTAAGTCTTCAATCCTCTTTAACATTGCCATTGACTGGTTTATGCAGCATATAACAGTAATCATTCCAAGAGGTATTAGATGGACACCCTTGTCAACGCTTAATTACCTGGACCTCCAGGATGTTGCTCTCTTATCATACACCAATCATCATGCACAAAAGAAAACAGCCTAACTCAACTAATACTCAGTAAGCAAAACCAGAAGGAAAATTGACAATAAGACACAGATTATGACTTTTAAAATCACTTCACCATTACTGGAATGGATAGAGTATTATGTTCTCACTAATTAAGAAATATTCACATAGTTGGGTAGCACCAGCATTCAGGTTGGTGGAATAAGTCAGTACAATCAGTAAAGTCAAGAAGAGTTTTACAGGCTTAAATTCAGTCTGGAAATCATTCAGATATAAAAACACACAACTAAACTTATGATTTAGCAGGATTTTGAATTTTCATCTCTACTTCATAATGCAGAATGCTGGAAAATGGCAAAGTATGACTTTGTCAAGTTGTCTTCATTTCATATAACCTGTCTTAGAAAAATCCTCTGCATCTTTTGACCAAGAACAAGCTTAAATGAAGATCTAATCATACAGTGTAGCAAAGAAGATATAAACATCATTGTTAGCAGAAAGCTTTGGAAATGAATTGTCCAGGTGTTTAGGATGGAAGCTGATTACATCACTGGACAAGAAATAAGACTGACACTAGAAGGCAAGGAAAAATGAAGCTACCCAAAACCAATATGATAAAAAGTTATGGAACCATACCTGAAAAATCTGGGGGACAGCTGGTAAACAATGGAAAGACTTGCCAGAATCAGACAGGAGTGTAGGAGGTTCATCAGAGACCTGGATGACTCGTAAGCAGAGGGGAGAGAAGAAATTTCTCTTGGGCTATGTTCACATGTAAACTTTTATTTCGAAATAAGTTATTTTGAAATGAGTTATTTTGAAATAAGGTCCTTATTTCAAAATAAGTTAATTTGACTTAAGGGAAAGCCTGCTTTTGAAATGGCTGTTATTTTGAAATGGTTATTTCGAAAAAAGGCTGTTCAGACATGTTGTTTTGAAACAGTTGTTTCAAAACAATGGTGTTGTTTCGAAACAATACGTCCAAACACCATTGCTCTGAAACAACTGTTTCAAAACAACAGCTATTTCGATTTCCTGCTAGGTTTAATGGTTTTGGAACAATGGCCATTATTTCAAAACAACGGGTTCCGCTGTTTTGAAATAACGGTATGTCATGTGGACATGAGAAATTTTATTTCAAAACAATAGCTGTTGTTTTGAAATAAAACTCATGTCTGAACACAGCCTTGGAGTTTATGGTTATTAGATACAAAATTTCCAAGCAAATAATTCACAAGTTACTGATGACATAAACTCCAAACTTTTTTAAATAGCCCATGGTGGCAGCATTATATTTTATAGAAAAGTTTGACATTCAGAACAGATTCAGCCTAAATCTGCCTCTTTTTGAGTTGGAAACGACCCAGTTATCCTGGGTTCTAGCTTAACTATGCCCCATTTCCCTCAAATGTTGCCCCATACTAGCAGTTCCCAAATTGTGGGTCATACCCCCAGCTGGGGTCATGTCATCAGCATACATGGTCATGACAGCCTCTACTGTTTGGAAGATGCTATTTTGCTGTGCACAGTGTGACCTCAAATGTAAGCTTACAAGATCTCCACGTTGCTTTACAAAATGGCATCACCCATGCAGTCTGTAGTTCCAGAAGAAATACTTAATTAAAATGGGGTCATGCTAGCATACGGTTTGGGAATCCATGGACAAGACTCACCAAAACATCCATGAACATCAGCAAATCTTTTATGGATCCTCCTGAGGAAACCCTATGGTTTCTCTCGCCATTGCGTAAAGGATGATGGTTTATCACTCAGCTGCTGTTCATTCCAGTTCCTGGAAGATGAAGAGGGTCCATCCAACAGACCATTTTAAAAACAGAATGAGAAGAAGAGTGAGGGGATCTGATTAAGGAAGATTACGCTTGGTGTCTCCAAACAGGGAGAGGGCAGGTCATGATTTCCCCTGTTTCTTTACTGTGCTGGTTGTCTACAAACAATATTTTGTATAATGGTTGTTCAAATATTATAGACCAGATTTTTTTTAGGAGGACAGCCTGCAGCTTCTTGTTCCACCTCAAGGGCTGTGTTCAGATGAGAGTTTTATTTTGAAACAACAGCCGTTGTTTCAAAATAAAATTTCTTATGTCCACATGATGTTCCGTTATTTTGAAACAGTAAAACTTTGCTTGAAATCAAAATAGCATCTGTTTTGAAACAACAGCATTTGGACAAGTTGTTTCAAAACAACACCATTGTTTTGAAATAACCATTTTGAAATAACAGCCATTTCAATAGCAGGCTTTCCCTTAATTTGAATTAACATTTTCTTAATTTGAATTAACTTATTTTCAAATAAGGACTTTATTTTGAAATAACTTATTTCAAAATAACTTATTTGGAAACAACAGTTTATGTGTGAACATAGCCAAGGTGTTTTCTCTCCGGTTAATTCCCACAAATTCATATAGCAGAAGGCTATGAAAAATTTGGGTAGTCCCTACCATTAGATATAGAACAGCAGCACCGATTCATCAGTATGTTTTTTTTTTTCTTCAAGTGAGGGACTATAAAATATAAATATTATTATCTAGGCATTATATCATATTGGCTATGTCTACACACACATCATTATTTTGAAATAAGTATTTCAAAATGAGTTATTTTGAAATAAGTTAATTCAAATTAAGAAAATGTTATTTTGAATTAAGGGAAAGCTTGCTGTCGAAAAGGCTGTTATTTCAAAATGGTTATTTCAAAATAAGGCCATTTGGACATGTTGTTTCAAAACAGTTGTTTCAAAACAATGGTGTTGTTTTGACACAACATGTGCAAACAGCCTTATTTAAAAAAAAAATCAAAATAACAGCCATTTTGAAATGAATGGTGTTTAAGCTGTTTTGAAATGACAGTTCTTATTTTGAAATGATGGATCCCATCCTTTTGAAATAACCAGTGTTATTTCGAAATAAAAGAGATGTGTAGACATACCCATTATGCTATCAACATTACATCACCTCACATAAAACAGGCAATAAAGGACACACAAGATGTTGTCTTGCTTATAAGCTCAGAAGATTAACTTAAATATCATAACCTGAATTATTTTTAAAAATAGACCATATTTATGTACTAGGGAATAAAGCGGTACTAGGGAATAAATAAGTCTGAGAGTCCTGTGGATTGTGTTCTTTACTGACAGTATTCTTGAGATAATGCATGTGATCTTCAAGAGAAACAGATGTTGGATATAGCTAATTTTACAATCTCACACTTGACAGGCAAACTATTACATATTCTGATTAAAATACTGGTTAAAGCAAATACCAAATATCTCAAATCCTAAGTATTAATATATCATTAAGTATTATGTCACAATATTTACTATCTGAGTCTGGGATGATGACTCCTTTTATAGTAAAAATAGCATATTGTATGACAAGCAAATCCAAATGAGTGTAGAAATGCCTATCAATGCTCAGAACTCATCCAGGCTGATTGATGTAAAATATAACAGAGATGTTACCGCTCACCATCAACTTGCACTTTCCTTTGGAGTGTGAAATCTATAACTCCCAAATTAAGCCAATAATGTTCAGGAAGCTTGACAAGATAAAAACTGTTTGAGAGAGACTATTAACAAAGTTCTGTAGATTAATAGGAATATCACTAAACCTCCTGATTAAATTTGCTAACCTGTGCAGCTTGGCTGACTGTAATTTTAGTATGTTGCAGGGATGGTTGGAATAGATGTATGCCTTCATCTTAAATATCTTTCATGGACAGAGAAAACTGATTAATCACATCAGTGTACTGAAAGAATTAAACAATGACTAGGTAAATCTTGGTAAGAGATGTTATTAAAAATTGTCAGATTCAGAAATGCCCAAAGATTTAAGTGATAAGAGAGAAGTTGAAAAGGAGCTTGGGAACATTGCCAAAGTGCCAGCTGTACACCTGCAATACAGTATTATAAAGAAAATACAATAATGAAAGAGCAAAATTATGGTTTCAAAGGAAATTTGGACACATAAAAGGTTCCTTTTGACAATTAAAAGGGGAAATCTGAAATGAAAAGTGACCATTACACAGATGATGAAATGAAAATATTATTTAAAAAAAAGGTAGAATAAGAGGGGTACTTATTTAGAATAAACTTGAGTGACTCATAAGTTTAAATAAGCATATGACACAAGCTCTAGTGATTCAAGATATTAATGGCTAAGCTACGAAAAGAAGGAAAAAAAAACCCTAAGAATATTAGGGTCTTTAGCCCAAAAAGAAAGTTTTTTTTCTTTCAATCTAAAAATGAAAGACATTTTTTCCTTTAAATGATTGACTACACAGATGTTTTTCCAAAAAGGGCCATTAAGTAACTTCTTGTGGAAGATTCAGCCTAAAGTGTTACTGCACAAATAAGAGCTCAGGAAGATATCATAGGACCAATTACTTTCTATTATGCCAGGGGAGTGGAGACTCCTCCCTATCCTTTAGTGGATACCATTCTACTTTCTGCATTTTCTGCAGGTCTTAGCCTTAAACACCACTTCTGGCCTTATTACTAACTCCAGGGATGTTAGGCAGGAGCTTGGCTATGTCTGCATCAGAAAACTTAGTTTAGATTTCTTTAGTCTGAACTAAGCAAGTCCCGGTTAGTTCCAACTAACCATGGGTTAGTTCAGGCTAACCATGGCTTTTTAGTTTGAACTAAAAAAATAGTTTGAATTAAAAATTGTGGATAGTTTGAACTAAGAAGTTAGTTTAAACTAGAAAGCACAGTTAGTTTGAACTAACCGCTACTTTGAACTAAAGTTTGAACTTAGCGCTAAGTTTGAACTAACCATCCGAACTAACTAGTTTGAACTACGCTTTGCCTAGTTCAAAGTAAGCAATTTCTTAGTTTGAACTAGGCAAAGTCTAGTGTAGACACAGACTATATTAGTCTGGACTAAGCTTGCTGAGTTTGGACTAATTTCCCAGGGTATATATAGCTGAAAAGTCTTTTCAGTTCCCTCTAACCTCTGAACAAGGCATGCAAGAAAATGGAAGTCCCCTTTCCTACTTGTCAAGAAGAAACAATGTGCTCTTAGTAGATGTGATCCTGATTTCAACATCAAGAGATATGTGTTCTAGTCTTAGTCTTGCCTCTACTATTAACCTGTAAGATGACTTCAGTAAAGTCACTTTTCCCATCTTGCTTTGTGAAGTCTGTTCAGACTGCAGGTCTGTTCCAATGCATCCATCACTGCATTTAGCACAACAGCATCCTTATATCAAACGTTGTGAGGGTAAAACAGGACACAGTGATGGCCAGATCCCACAGTGCCCACAATGTAACACATTGAAAGTTTTACTTTTTTTTTCTGCGAAGAAATAATTGATTGAAACAGCAAACATATTCAAAATGCCAAAGGATGGTTAATAAAACCTTAGCATCTCTTGATCTTAGCACATCTTTCTTATAAGCTAATTGTAACACAACTTTTTTCATATATATCTGCCTCAGTGCACAACTATTTTCTCAGAAAACATCATTGTCAAATAAATATGTTTCCAAACTGGTGTGATCAGATAATTGCTAAATTATGTCAATCAGTAGAGAAAAGGAAATAAATATAGGAAGCAATGATAAAATACACAGTAAACTGTAAAGTGACATAAAATCATGAATCTAGTCATTTTGAATCATCTTCTTTGCTAGCAGAAACACATATCATTAGATGGTGAAAAGTACCTTTAACAAGATAATGCAATCAAAAGCATAGATATCAGAAAATAATAAGATGCCAGAATCACAAGTCTTAACAATTACACATAACCTAAAACATATGGATTTTGTTTTACTATTGCAGTTTCCAGGACAAAGGGTAAAAAGGTGCAATGCTAAAAGCAGGTTGAAGTTGATAAAATAGCCCATATAAGTGAAAACATCCCATTCTCACAGTGCTTCCTTGGCAGATGGATTCAGTAAACATTACTATGCCATATATTAATATTCTCTACTAAGATCATCACTTACATACTTTTTGAGAGGGAAAAAAAGCCCACAAGATGTCAGAAATATTCAGCCCACACTCAGCCTACTTTCCAATAAAGAAAATAAATTTTCACTTTAACAGAGAATTATTTTGCCAAATACTCCTAGAATAATAAAACTACATGAGGAAAATGTAATATAAGCATTATGATTAAACATTATAGAGGCTCAAAGTGGGGTTACACAAAGGCTTTGAGAATAATTCTAAATGAGTAGAGAACTGAAATAATTAAATGTTCAAGTTTGTTGAGATTTAGAAAGCAACTGTTAATATTGTATCTTGATGCTATGTATGTTTTGGGTACCAGTAATTGCCAGTGGAATTTCCTCAGTTCAGAACATAGATTTACTGACTGGATCATATTGTTGAGCTAATAAGTCTCTGGAAGTTTCTCTTGCATTGGACAAGTTCTGTTTAAGGACATATGAAATCTTGCACAAAAGTATACTTTTCATGCAAAATAATCCTTGTGCTGTCATCTCTCTCTTCCCTTTAATTCTTCTACCCATAACCTCTAACCTTCTTCACCTTCCTTCACTGGTTATTTTCAATCTCAAATATTAAAATTTAAGCATTTTTGTTTGTTTGTCTGCTTGCTTGCTTGCTTGCTTGTTTTTGTTTTTCTCCTGACATCACCGCAAATTAAATTTTGCCTTTTAAAAATCAAAGGGTATGTCCACACGTCTTTTTTATTTCAAAATAACAGTGGTTAATTTGAAATAAAAAAGTTTTGGTCCACACGACGTATTGTTATCTTGAAACGATGGAGCCCATCATTTTGAAATAAGAGCCGCCGTTTGGAAACAGCTTAAACCACTTTCATTTCAAAACAGTGGTTATTTCAAAACGGGTCATTTCATAATAACACCATTCAGACATGTTATTTTGAAATGACTGTCGTTTTGAAATAACTGGTCTGACTTTCCTCCCAGGCTGCTGTGCACCCTCGGAGGAAGGAGGAAGTGCTGTCCCGCGCCCCTGCCTGCCAGCGTGCCCACAGCCCTGCTCAGGCATGGCAGCAAGTGGCTCCGCTGGTCCTCAGGGGTGATGCCGTGCCCCTGTATGGACTACTGAGGAGGTCCAGAGCCTCCTCAGTATATGGATCAGGGCAGAAATCCTTACCTGATTCCAGGCCGGCAACAGGTGCTCTCGAATATCAAGGCCCTCAGGCAGGACCATGCCTGGACCAGGGGGGCACGGGAGCTCCAGGGGGCAAGTAGCACTGCTACCTGCCCTTTCTATGAGGAGCTTCATGCCTTCCTGGGGGCTGAGCCCATTGGCCTGCTGGCTTGGGCCATGAACAGTGGCCAGCGCCCAAGCACAGCCTCTGTGACAGGGGGAGGGGACATGGACTCTGAGGCATCCATCGTCGTCAGCCAGCGTCCTTCCTTAGCACCACCAGAGCCAGAGGCTATGCCAGGGACCCCAGAGCACTTCTGTGTCCCGGAGGAGGAGCAGACCAGTGAGGAAGAGCAGGGGCCTCGCGACATGCTGCCATCTGGGGAGTATGCGGCTGAGGCAGGCACATCCAGGCGGACATCAGGAGCCCCTGTGAGTGAGTCTTCCTCTCCCATAGAGGCACACAGGGCTGGGTCTGCCCAGCTCATGGACAGCAAAGGGGTGCAGCCCTGGGACAGGTAGTGCACAGGGCTGGGGGATGCAGAGGCCCTCCCATGGTCACGGATACCCAAGAGACATGTGGCACCAGGGTCACAGGCCTCTGCGTGCCTGGGGTTGCTTCACAGGGGATGGGTGTAAAAGATGCAGCTGCATCTTTGATGGGGGTAGAGTGTGTGCAGGCCACACCACTGGCAAGTGGCCTTGGGAGACTCCCCAGAGCAAGTCTTGGGTGAGTCCAGCCCACCATTGTGGGCACCACTAGGCCATGTGTGCCTCCAGGGCAATGTCCCAGAGGACCCAGATCCAGAATCCTGCTAACAGTCAGGGTAGAGGTGTGTGCTGCAGCCTGTCTGCAGCATACAGACAAGGACAGCAGGCAGCAGGGGCCAACCCTGTTTTGTGCTTCCCTCTAGCAGGTCATGCAGCTGCCGACCATGTACCGGCACCGAGCCCACCTGTCACCCCCAGCCTGGAAGAGCTCGGCCACCAGGCGGAGGCATCTTCCCAGACATGGCAGTGACAACAGGTGGGGCGCCAGGATGCTGGTCTCTGCCTGCTGCAACAGGCGGCGACTGTGGATGACCTCATGGTCGCCGCACTGGAGCGGCAGGCCTCAGCCATGGAGCACCTCAGCAATTTCCTCACCACCGTGGTCAAGGACCTGGCCAGCAGTGTCCAACGACTGTTGGACCACATGACCCCTCCAGAGACTGGAGGTCCTTCACATGGCCTTCCCCGGAGGCGGCCCCAGACCCCAGGTGGCCGTGGGCAGGGGCTTGGGGCACCACAGCCCAGACTCCCCCACAGGCACAACCTAGGAACTCTCCCCCCACCCAGACTCCCCCTTCCCTAGTCTCCCCCTCCAAGTTGCAGGCCCTCCACCCAGACTCCCTCTTCCCGAGTCTCCCCCTCCAAGTTGCAGGCCCTCTCCTCAGACTCCCCCCACATTTCCACATCCCCTGACCACTGTTCCCTCTAACGTGCGTGGCTGCGCGGCCACGCACTTAAGAAACCCCTCCCGGCGCAGGGGTTTCCAGTTCCCGCGCACGGGGAGCGGCTGAGGCTCAGCCAAGAAACGGAGGAGTGGTGTATCACTTTAAGAATGCTCCTCTTTGCCCTGCCCTCCTCCCTGCTCCAGGCATTAGAGCTGCAGTGCTACACGTGGTTTTGCTTTGTTGCTTTGGCTCCTCCCCCCCGGCTTCTTTCCAGGCTCCAGCTCAGGTCCTCTCCCCTTTCCCCGCACCTGATTTTGGGGAAGGTTTGATCTTATTTTTTGGAGGGGTTGGGGCTTTTCTTCACCTTGATGGTGTCTCTGAAGTGCCCAAAGAGAAACTTGTGACTCCTTCTTTGCTGCCTTGCTTGGCTTAGTTTCTGGGGAGGTTTCTTTCTCTACTGGCTGCGCTAAGCCAGATCTTTATTCCTGCTAATGAACTTTGGCTTTTGACAACAAATCTTTTGTTTAGAGGTCCAACAAAGTTCACTTTTGATTGTGAGGAGGTATGAATCTGTAAGATTTTCCTTTTCCCAGTGTGATTTTTCTCAGTTTGTTTCTCCTTTCCAAGAAGAGATTAATCCACTATAGATGTGTCCTTAAATTTTAGTAAGATACACAGATGTGCAAGTGTTATCCATTCTAAAGTAGCTGCTGGGCTGGGCCTGATCCTATGCTTTAAATGAAGTCAGTGGGAAATTTGATGGAGTAAGGATTGCAATATTTGTCCCTTTGTTAGTTTATCAAATCATAGAAAACAAGCAGCTTGCTTTTGCCTATGTACTCTATGGTTATTTTTATTTTGGTATATTTAGGAAAAAACTGATCATTGCATTCAAGAATAGGTGCTGTCCTCTTGGGTGGAGCATTTGATAGTCACAAACTTCTACTTCCCCCCCCCCCCCCCCGTTTGATGTGTATTTCACATAAAAGCAAACAAAATGTCAACGGTCATAAAATAGATATATATCCATCTGTGGTTTATGGCAGACATAGTAGGATATGATGTTTCCAAACATTTGCATTTTAGGTAAAAGGTTATGTTTCAGGCAGGTCTGCACATAAAAACCAGCAGCTCTCATTTTTTCTGATTTCTCCTTTCCTGTGTGTATAAAATCTAAAGAGCTTGTCTGTGATTTTTTTTTTTTTTTTAATACTGCACAGTGAGGCTCAAAACTGAGTCTCTAGACAGGGATTTCTGTACACTCTGCCTGTACCCCCCAGTTGTTGGCTAGTAACAGTGTTAGAGCAAATGAGTGAGCACCCCCTATACCCCCCCAAACATCCCCCTGCACCACACCCCTAATTTCAAGTCATGGGGAGAATACTGCTGACAGAGATTACTTTTCCTTTAGAAGCCAACAACTCAAATTCTGTTAGGCTTCATGTAGTCAAGGGCCCATCCCTCTGTGTGTCAAACAATGAGTGAATTCTGTGAAGGAACTTAGTGTGTTAAAACTGATTTTAATCTTGTCCATAATTACTACATTAAATTTATTAGAGGTGTGCTTCCGTTTGCAACTCACAATGTAAAAACATCAGTCTGGATAGGAGTCCTGCAGTGTGATTCTCCTTGCACCTTGATATAAACATTCAATACTTAGTTTTGTGACTCCTTAAAGTGGTTGGCTTTACGGTTACTTTAATGTGAAGAGGAAAAATACTTAAGCCATTCATTTGATATTCTTGAGCCTCTGTTCTTGCAATTAATCTCATGCTGTAACTAGGGGCTAGACAGATTTCCTTGGAGTTGGGTGATCAATGGGGCAAGCATTTGGGGGGGGAGCATTGGCTGGGTGGATGAAGGGGGCCCAGGCGGAGTCCCAGATGCATATGTGTCCTCCAACATCCTCCTTTTTGTACTCCCCTGTCCTCCTTTCCATGCTTTGGTATCCGGTAACCCTAGTCTGGTGAAGTGGTTGAGGATTGGATGAGGGGTGGGGGGGACAGGCCTTAACCATGGCCAAGGATCAACTGGCAGAGGGGGCAGGGTGGGAGAGCAGGTGAAGATGGGCAGGTGGGCAGGCCTGAAGCCCTACTGAGGATTGGCTGGTGGGAGGGGGGGAGTTGCTAGCTATCCAAGGGCTCCTTTTTACCTTCATGTCCTTCCTCCCTCAGGCATTCTAAAAACAGGTGATTGTCCAGCCTTTTATTTCTGATAAGTAGACTGGGGGGGGCACAGTGCTGGAACCCACAATCCTGATGGTAAGAGTTTGCTGCACAGATGCACACACGGAATAAAGAGCAGTTTGGGGGGGACGGGATCAAGGGGCAGTGGAGTACACAGTTATCCTTTATGCCTAGAAGTTTTTATATAAGGAATACCTGTAGCTCAGTTGGTAGAATAACAGATTTGTAATCACAGGGTCAAGCCCTGGGTTGGTTTTTTTACCTTTTGGCCTGTTGCTCCTTAGGGAAGGGTTAAACTGGGAAACAAATATATAGCAAACACTAATAAACTGAAGGAAAATAAAGTATACTGTGATCAAGATTAGTAATAGTGACCAATTAAGTAAAACAAGTAAAGGGTCCCATTTGAACTGGCTAGGAACAATTTAGGACCATTTTTTAAAAATTGTAAAATGGGCTGCTGTGCAAAATGAAAAATGAGAGGCAAGTTACTTGCTTTCACTTTAACTTTGTTATGTGTTTATTCATTTTGGAAAACCGACAAAGACAGACAAACCAGATTGAAGAACTGATGAGACAAAATGTTACATAAGCATAGAATACATTCAAATTATTAATAAAAACAATTTAAATAACATTAATTTTTCATTGTTCTATATTTTTAAATAATTTCCATCATGTGAAGTTGCACAAAAATTTTATTCAGAATAAGTTTTGCACACGGGTTGAAAATTTTGCACACAAGCCGTCAAACCTTAGAGGGAACATTGCCCCTGACCCTCCCCAGCCCTTCCCTGCCACAACCCCATGTTATGTAAAATACACAGTTTGATACATATGTTAGTGGTTGTCAGTGTTTAAATTGGGCGTGCTTCACAGTGCAGGTGCATGGGTGGGGGCTGGCTGTTGGAGAAAGGGGGAGAGAGTGGTGCGGGACAGGATAAGGCTGGCCCTCAGAGTTCCTGCATGGCAAAAGTGTTTGTGAGTGCATCACAGACTGTGACAACCCTCTGTGATGGCCGGTCCCAGGGGGGGGGCACAGGTGCAGGTTGTTCATAGTTGCCAGCAAGGAGTTGTGCCTCAGCTTCCCAGGCAGCAGCAACAGCCTCACTCTGCAGCTCGCAGAGCTTGTGCAGGGTCACGCATGCGCTGATGACCTCCAGGATTGTCCCCTCTGCAAGGTGGAGGCACGTAAGGAGGCACCTCCAGCGTGCCTTCAGCCTGCCAAATGCCCGCTCGACCACCTGGTGGCAGCGGCTCAGACGCTGGTTGAAAAGCTGCCGGCGGGGATCAAGGGGCCCTGTGTATGGGTGCATGAGCTATGGGCCGAGGGGGTAAGCAGTGTCTGCGACAATAAGGACAGGCACCTCTACTCCCCTGACATTGATGTTATGGGGGGAAGAACGTGCCCACCTCCATGCCCTGGTACTGGGCAGAGTTATGGAGAACACTGGCATCATGGGCCCTCCCTGGCCATCCCACATAACAGTTTTGAAATATGCCCCGGTGGTCCACAAGGGCCTGGAGGAGAACAGAGTAGTACCCATTGTGATTCCAGCACTCAGCGGCTCGGTGCTCTGGGGCTCGCACGGGGATGTGCATGGCATCCAGGATCCCCGCACAATTGGGAAATCCCAGGGTGTCTGTGCCAGCAGTGGTGTCCAGCAGCTCCCCTTGAGTGACCAGGCATTGCAGCAGGATCCTGTTGATGGCCCTGGTGACCTCTAACAGCACATTCCCAGTGGTGGACCTCCCTCTGCTGAAGAGGTGCACCACGGACCTGCACGACTCCGGAGTGGCCATCTTCCACAGAGCGATGGCCACTCTTTTGTCAACAGGGATAGCAGGCCTCATGCTTGTGTTCCTTCAGCGCAGGAGCAGGGCGAGTTCTGCAATGAGGTGGTTGAAGCTGGCCCTGGTCATACGGAAATTCCTCCGCCACTGGTCATCCCCCCAGGTTTGGAGCACTCCTGCTCCCACCAGTCTGTGCTGGTCTCCCGGGCTCAGACCTGACGAGGCACAGAAGGGGGCAGGGGAACTAGGTCTGCTCTGTGGCCCAGACAGATGATAGCCTGGGGCACAGGCTGGGCACCATCAGGGTCTGCAAGCAGAGTGTCCCACAGCAGCAGGACACTCTGCAGGTGAGCATAGGGTTTATTCACTGCAAGGCAATGGCTAGGCAGCCGGGCAGAGTCCATGTCTGTGTCTTGCAGTGTACTGCTAGCCAGAATGAACAGGGAAGTGAGGTCAGTTTCAGCTTTTATAGGATTGGCTGGCAACAAGGCTGCCAACATGACCCCGTGAGGGGGCCATGTTGCCACATCTCCCATGGTGCCCTTCCCCCAAAGCAAAATAGCAAGTCCTGTGTTTGGACATGCTATTTTGATTGGGGCTTTTCCCTTATTTCAATTGAACATTTTCTTATTTCAGTTTAACTGGTTTCAAAATAAGGGCTTTGTTTCAAAATGATGAAATAACTTATTTTGAAACAATGAGCTGCGTATGGACATAGCCAATTTTTTCCCCCTTTTTCATCCAACATCTCTATCCTGCTTCTCCAGAAATAATCAAGTTTTGTATTTAAGAGGTAGTTTTGATGATGACACATATGACAGCAGAAAATAAAGCCTGTTCTTCCTCCACAGCATATCTACAGCCAAATTCAGCTTTTAGGCAGCCACGTGCATCCCAATGAAATTAATGAAAACTCCACATGTGCAGACATGCGTTTATATTACTGTGGGCAGGTCTGGATTAAATGGCCTCAAGAGACCCAGGCTGCCTTCCACTGCAGGTCCCCCTTTGCCTGGGGCCTTACTCCAACTGTGAGGCCCTGTCCGCCACCATGGTGGCCTGTGACAGGCCATTCCTGGTAAGGCCCTGGGGCCAGTGGTATTACTGCCCTGGCCCTGCTATATCTGGTCTTCTCCTGGGGCCAATTGGCATATGGCATAGCTTCCAGTGTAGTTCCCCAGGCCCATGAGCCCTGCCCCCTCCCCCCTGAACTGGCAGGGCATGGACCCCCCCCCCAAGCCCTGTGGACGCTGAGAGGGTTGGCCAGATGAAGGCCTGGATCAAGCAGGAGCCTTAGGGACTGGAGCTCAGGGTCCCCTTTTAGGCCAGGACCAGGGACTTCAGCCGCTACTGACCCTGTGTTAACCCAGCCCTGACTATAAGGTATGAAAACTCTAATTTGTGGCACTGGTAACTTTCAAAAACAGTATTTCAGAATGTACATTTCAAAAGCTATAAATAAGACCAACAATACTCAGTCAGACCAAAGGTCTGTTTATCCAATCCCCTTTCTTCTGACAGTTGACCCAGAAGAACTGAAAAAAAAACATGTAATCATCCATTATTCATCCCCCTCATTCCCAGCTGCTGGCAGACAGGAGAGTATTAATGAGGAAATCTTAGAAAATGAACAGTTTATCAGTTTAGAAATGGTTCTTTTCTTTTGTCTAAAAGATACTCCCTATTTCAAATAGGAAATTATTTTGAGGAATTCTATGGCCTATGAGCTGTTGAAACATGATACTATGGCAATACAGTCTATGGTGGGCAGATTTATTGTTTAATTATTTTTTTTCATTTATGAAAAAATGTGTGATAAATGATTATACAAAGTATCCTTAGCTCTCATTTTGGATCATCTACAAAACTCACTCATGACATTTTAAATCAACACTTTATTGTGAACTTCTCTGTCATTGTTGCTATGCAATATGATGTTTAGGTTTGAGAAAGCAGGGATTCATAACAAATCGTTATTACTGATTTTTAAGTGAATACATACATAAACTATGTGAAAGAGAATTCATGATGTGCTGCTGGTGGTAAAACATCTGAATGTGAGTTTTGCATGTCTTTCAAAGTGTGAGATAATAAAAGCATTCCCTCTGACACATCAATTTTTCTTTTCTGAGTCAATTTCATATACTTTGCAATATCTTATTCCACTTATCGGTTCACTAAGAATACTTGTGCTGTAAACTTGATTCAAAGTACATACCATGTCAGAATCTGGCCCCACATACTTAATGAATTACATAACATAGAGCAGGTTTTAGATATTCCATATGAGTATTTAAAAATAGCATTTGATATAATCCACATAAGGTAATTGTGATTAAAAGGATTTATTTTGCCCAATTATTTACATGGCCTGACTTTTTTTTTTTGTTTAATACTTATTTTACAGAAAGGAGATGTTGACTATCACTTAATCTAGCGATGGAGCTATACCAGATCCTGCTCTTCATATCTCCACCACCAGCTGCCTGATCCACTTCACCCAAGAACCATGTCATACACCCCCTCTGCATTTGAGAGAGTGGCACTGTGGTTCTGTAGACCAGGTATCACTGTTCAATCAAATTTACACTGGCTGGTCCTCTAACATGAAAGCAGGGCAGTCAGGCCATATTGGAACACATGGGATAACAGTATCACTCAGGTTGTTTCTAGACAAAAAGTGAGTGAGCCATGTCCAGGGTAGATGACCCTACCCCAGTGGTTCCCAACCTTTTCTCTGCTGTGGCACACCTTGATACCTTTCAATTTTTCGAGGCATACCACAATTTAAAAACTCATGAATATTCAAATTAACTTAAATTACTTATGAATATTCATGAACCATGGCATAGTGTTTCAGAAATGCTGCTATGTAGGGTAGTAGGGGTAACAGAGCAGGGGTGGCAAAACAGAGGAGGTAAGGAGTCGTGTGCAGTGGCAGGAGTGAGTGTGGGGAGCAGAGCAGGGCAGAGGTGGCAAAAGAGGACAAGGGCAGCCATGTGGGGAACAGCACAAGGGTGGCAAGAGATGAGAGAGGATGGGAAAACAAGACTGGCTTGGGGGGGGGCAGGGGGAACCTGGGGAGTGAGACGATAGGGCAGGGGAGCATGGTGCAGCACCCACTTCCCCCTTCTCCACAGTGGCTCCCTGCCACCCAGGGCAAATCCTTAACTCACTGTTGCTCCCTCCCACCCCAGTGGGTCCCCTCCTCCCCTCATGCAGACCCTTGCTGCCTGTGATGGACCGTCCCATAACTGAGGGGTCAGAACTAGCCCTCCAGCCCCCAGCTACACATCCGCACTCACAGCCAACCCCCCCCCCCCAGCTACACCCTCCCAACCAAGCAGCCACCCCACAACCCCTCTTCTACACACCCTCTTCTACACATCCACTCCCACCCACCTCTGCTACACACACACACACCTGCTCCACACAACCCCCAGCAGCCCTCCCCCCCCCAAAGCCCTTATCTGGGCTGTTTGCAGGCTGCCTGACACAAGCGGCACCACCCTGCAGGGGGAGATTCACACACTCCAGCCCCTCTGTGCTGGCTGACCCTAAGGCTGCTCCTGCTATTTTTAGAGGGACCCCTGGAATTCTGCATTCTGGTGCCTTCCTCTATTTCTGGGGGGACAGAAAGCTGCCTGCCTAAAGATAGGGGGCTCCAGAACTGTGTTCCAGTGCCTTCCCTGTTACTTTAATCTCTGCCTTTTCCCAGCCGTGCACATCCCATGTGGCTGGGCTGAGCAGAGAGTGAACTTTAACTCCTGCTGTCAGGGATGCTCGCATCACACTTTGGGTATTGCCACGGAGCAGCAGTGTGCCCCGGCACACTGGTTGGGAACCACTGCCCTACGCCACCCAGCTTGATGGACTAAAATAGATATACATGTAAAATATTAGGAATACTTAACCATAACTAGTAAAGTCACCATCAAAGTGAAATCAAACTGAATCATAGGGTTGGAAGGGACCTCATCAAGTCCAACCCCCTGGGGTTTGAGCCCAGGCCCTTCTGCATATTAAGCAGAAGTGCTAGCCACTACACTAATCAAGTTGCTGTACTCAAAGAGCCCGTAAAAGAATAGAGACATGTAGGCTATATCTACAGTAAAGGTCTCAGTTAAGTCAGCTTAATAAAGTCTACTTTAAGCCAGTTTAAAGTAAACCTTGTTAAGCTGGCTTAGAGTGTCTACTCTCAAAATGCCAGGAAATTGCCCATATCCACACTGGCAGCTGCTAGATCACTGTAGGAGTTGTGCATTGGGAGTAGTTGGCTCATAGTGAACCACAGCAGAAGTGCCCCTCTCTCCCAGCCACTCCTTTATTAAAGGAAGTAAGTGACTGCACCACTCTCCATACTGTGTGTGGCAACATGGAGCCCAAGGAGGTCAGGGACCTAACATGCACCAGCAATGTTCCAGCACAGTACCCTATACCATCCATGCATTGCCAAGACTCCTCCTGCTGTGGACCAGGAGACAAGGGTAACTGCCAGTGCAAGGGCAGGCTGCAGCAGGCTGGCCCCCTCACACTCCTTTGGAGCTGGTGCAGACAGGGTGCCTTCCATGCATCTACCTATCAGGGCATCGTAAATCAGCAGTGACTGGTGGAAAAAAAATTCAAAATGAGTCACTGCTGTTTCGAAACAACATGTTCAGACGACGTTGTTTAGAAACAATCAGTTTGAAACAATGTTGTTTCGTCCCCACATGGGGTTTAAGTTGTTTCAAAATAAGACTGCTGTGTGAACACACTACTTCTAGATGAACTCACTCCCCCTTCCCATCAGGGAACAACATGAGTCATCCATTTATAAATAGCTCTGCAGTTTAAGAGAAATATCAGTACACAAAAAGCGTGATCCAAGAGATATATCTATAAGTAAGGAATATGATCAGGTACTGAACTTAGAATGACCTTCTCCCCCTCCCATCAGGTAAAATTAAGGCAAGCCCAGACATGCAGGTAGCACACTATCTCTCCCCCTCCCTTCTAGCCTCCCTTGCACCTCTACCCCTCTCTTCTAGCCTTCCTGCACCCATCCCCCACACCTCTCTTCTATCTATATTATTGGCTAAAAACAGATCATGTGAGTAACTAGGATGGGCAGAGTTGACCTGTAAAATTGTATAAAAGAGCAGCATTTGCAGCTAGAATTTAAAGATCTCTCCCACTCCTTAAGGTATATCATTGGGCTTTTGTCTGTGATTGCCGTTGCACAAGGAGTTCAGGTATACTAGAGGGCCATTCCGGCTGCACTCTAGTGTTTGTTGTCTCTGGTAAAGTGTTTCCAATCCAAAGGGTACCCTAGAATCAGGCTTGTCCTAGTGGCCTTGAGCCGAGCTCGTAAATCCTGGGTGATAGCTCAGAGGGTACCTTGAGGGCCTGAGCGATGCAGCTGAGTCCTGCCTTTATGCTCGGTAGTCCAAAGGGCTCACCACCTCTGACTTGGTTGAGTGAAGATCTTGTTCCAAAAGAGCTGTGTCAATTAGCTAACTGAGTCCTGACTAGAGGGACAGTTTTCCTAAGGAAGCCCCATCTGTCCCATGAAGATTCCATTCCAAAGTGTTTGCACCACTCAACTAACTAAGTACCGACTCTAGATGCTGGTTGCAGAGAAAGACCAAGACCTAAGTGTTCAGACCATGCAGTTAACTGAGTCCTTACTTATTTGGTTAGTTAAATAAAAGTTACCCTCTGTTTTCAAAGAATTTCTTGTTCTGAGTCTTTCATTGCTCTGTGTCTGTTCTTGATTGGCGGGCTGCAGCCGTAGTTTTCACTAGAGGTTATACCCATTTAGGCAGCACTGGACCCACCCTCTTTATCCCAGAAGTGGTTAATTATCAGGAAAGGACTGCTGGACAGTCCAGGATTTGAATTTTGAGGTAAAAGGGGGTGAGGGGTGGGTGCCTAGCAGCCTCGGGTTAGCAGGTCCACAGCCTGCAATTGGTAAACCCACGTTCTGGGCCACCAGGGCATGGGTCTGGCACTCCAGGGGATGGGTCTGCCACTCTATCAGGTGGAGTAGGTGGTCCATCTGGGCCTGCTTGAGCCTGTGGTGGGTGTACTCCTCCTCCCTCTGCCACTTCTGCCATGCTTGGATATTTGCCTCGGCATGCTTGGAGAGATAGGGTGTGTTCACACAGCAGTCTTATTTCAAAACAACAGAGGTTGTTTCGAAATAAGAAAGGCCATGTTCACACAACGCACCATTGTTTTGAAACAATGGGTTCCACTGTTTCGAAACAATGACATTGTTTTGAAACAACTTAAACCCCATGTGGGGATGAAACGTTTTGAAACGATTGTTTCGAAACAATGCTGTCTGAACATGTTGTTTCAAAACAACAGTGACTTGTTTCGAAATAACTGTTGTCTGAACATGCTATTTCGATTCCTGCTTTTCTCCTTAATTTGAATTAACAAACTGTTAATTCGAATTAACTTATTTCAAAATAAGGCGTTATTTCGATACAACCTTTGTATCAAAACAACTTGTATCAAAATAACCCCCTGTGTGTGAACATAGCCATAGAGTTGGTCCTCAAGGATTTCCACCCTGAATCTATACCACCTCCTATTCTGGGTTGGGCTTGGGTGCACCCTGAGAGTTACCAGTATCATGGGCACAGGGGCTGCAGGAGAGAAGCAAAGAACAAGATTTCCCCATGTTAGCTAGGGCAAAGTGCAGGTTGACAGCTGCTTCTGTCCCTTGCCCACCCCCCTGCTTCCCACTCCACCTGTCTTTCGAGATAGGGACACCTTAGTATATGCTGCCTTGCTATGCTGAATTGGTTGTGTGCAGTGCCCAAGGTGGTGAGCCCCAGACGCCCCTGCCTTAGGGGTCTGTCCAGAGCCCATGTTCTATTGGTGTTGGGTGCATGCTGTCTGGCCTTGGCTGTCCCAGAGACTGTGCTTGCACCCCATGTCCTGCCAGGCCCCTGCACCGCTTGGCTGTGGGTCCATCCTCCACTTGGCCCTCTGCCCCTGTGCCCCCATAGGAGTGCCTCTGCACCCCATCAGGGACCCTGCCTGTCTGTGGTCCCTGTACCTCACAGTCCCTGTCCAACCTGCCTCCCCCACTATGCCAACAGGGAGGGAGCCCTCTCTGGAATGTGTGCAAGGAGCTTGGCATAATGACCCCTTGTCTGGTATATGGGAAGCCTCCTACTGGGTCCCTGGGATGAACTTCAGGCTGGCACTGCTGGAGGCCAGTGCAGTACCCTATACCAGAGTGTTTAAGTCCTCCCAGATCAGTACCACATCCTCATCCACCAAGCCACCCTCCCGGTCCTTGTCCTGGGAGGGGGGTTTGGCAGCATCAACAGTGCCAGTTGCCTGGCCATCATGAGCCTCCTGGCCCAGGACAGCATGCAGCTCCATGTAATAGGAGCACATGGTGTTGGCTGCCTCTGAGCACTCCGTGCCCTCCTGGGCCCTCTGGTAGGCCTGGCAGAGGTCTTTGACCTTCATTCATGCCTGCTCAGTGGTGTGGGTGTGGCCCTTCTCTGCCAGGGCCTTGGAGATGGACCAATACATGTCCCGGTTCTTTTGGCTCCCCTGGAGTCAGGAGTATATGGTCTCACCCCCACAAATGGCCAGGAGATCTAAGATCTCCTGGTAGGTCCATAACAGGGCCTGCCTCCTGGCCTGCCTGGCTCTGCTCTCTACCATGCCTGCCTCACAGCCGGAGTCTTGGCTAGCTCTGGCTGTGGAACAGGATGAGCAGGGCTTTATCCTGCACTGGGATTGGCAGGATGGGCACTTCCTTGTTGCCAGGAAGATTTCTAGGTGGCCAGGTGGCCAATTAAGTAGACTTAAACCTAATGCCAGGCTACAATTGCTTAAGATAACTAAATAAAGTTGACTCAAAAATTTATTCAACTTAACAGGTGAGAGTTATTAACTTTAGAAAATGCTTAAATCAACTTAATTAATTCCAAATGAAGCCTGGACTTTTCTTAAGTTGACTTAAGGGGCTTTTAGTTGACTTCAGCCCTTGGTGTAGACATAGCCTTAGGTGCCTTCATTTAGACCAACATAACATTATTTGTTTTTATTTCTTCTGCTGCTCGGAGTATGATTTTCTTTTAACACTGAATGTCAGGGTGGGAGGTATTGCTCTCCAATCTATCAAATTCTAATTAGATTACTTTAATGTTCTTTGTCAAGCTGGTAATATTCCACACCTTGTGATTTTAATGTGAATTCAGTGTTGAATAGCTAACTTTATCTTCATAATAATTGATTCATGAAAATCACTGCTTCATTACCACTTGGATAGCCAGCCATGATTGTTCAGATGTACGCTCTGTAGCATTAAAACTCTCCTTCAAAACAATATCACTCATATTTACCTTTCATTTGAAAGCAGTGGTATAGTTTCATGATAAATCTTTGAACACATCTCTAGATTTAGAGTCCTGGATGAATAATAATCATCACCTCAAAAGCCTTTCAGAATAAAGCTAGTTATCTGCAGGTATTTGGATTTTAAAGAAGCAAAGCAATCAAAGCAAATGTTCAAACTTCTTCTTTCTCTGAAAAGATCAAAACAGATGATTATATGTCTATGTGTCCTTATAGTCTTAATTATAAAACATGTCAGACATATCTCTGAAGAGGTGTTCTAATCACCTAAAGAAGAAAAACCCAAATCTGGCCTCACATGCATCATCAGTCAAAGGGTCTTTGTTCCATATTTTTTTGATATCCAATATACACCATTTTATTGCTTGCTTGGTCCTCTCTGACATCATCTAAAGAAAAGATATAATCAGTATAATGAGTTCTGTTACTGACATTACAAAAAATCAGAGAAGTGATTTTAAAGGCTACAAATGAACAAAATTTATGTTAATAAGAAGCAAATACAATATTATTTTACAGGGAATATCAAATTATTTGTGCTTTTAGTTGTGATGGAATTCATTACAAAATGCAGACAGATATCTGTGTTTTTTATTTTTGATACCACAGAAGGAAGCAGACAAGACAATGGGGCTGATAACCCTAAAAGATTCAGTTTTGTGTGCATGGTCTGACTGGATGTGACACTGAACAATGAGGAACAGTTTCTCTATATTTCAGTTTAATTCAGTTAAAAAGCAAGTTTCTAATGCCTTTTAATATAAGAGCTAAACAGCACCACCCTGATGGTTTTCCCTCCCCATGTTCACACTACCCAAGGTAACATTATTTTCTAGGTAAAGGATTCTCAATTTTTTTTTTCCCTAATCCCCAAATCTCACAGGTTCATCCATCACAATATCCAATAATTCCATATCCTAGAACCATACAAATACCTATGTCTGAATTCACTAAGATCAGTGTTCTTACTGCTTGTAACCAGTTGGCTTGGTCTAACTTCCATTCAAATCAACATAAAGATTCCTATTGTCTTGAATGGGAGTGGCATGGGGTCCAATTTCTCTTCAAGTTTTTTTTGCCCGTTATTTCCTCTGATCATTTATTCAAGTAAATTTGCCAAATGATATCTGTGAAATAATACAAAATACATCTAAATATACACAGACTAACTCCACTGTTTAAATTTATTGTACATTGTATATGGCCAAGCACAGGCACACTAGAGAACAGAAGCATTTGGTTCACTAAGGATCAAGTTTGTTCCTTCTATTCAATGATATATGGTGGGGGAAATGATTAAACTCAAACACTGAACAGGTATAAGTTTGGAGATGCTGACTCATTCTCCCTGGAGTGAGGAAGAAATAGGTTGATATGTTTGTTTTATTTTCTATACTACACACCCTGTGGGAGCATTCAAAGCAGGAAAAATATTGCATTTTAACATATTTTCCAGTTCTACTTAGCACATAGGGCAGAGGGAAAAAGTGAGGTTTCAAAATGTATTAATAGTTATGCTCAATGCAACATTTGCACTGTAAATAATGCACTTTTGTGTAATTATTTTCCTCATTTCTGCAGTGTGAATAGGAGTCTTAGGACTCAATTCAAATGAGTAAATTTGGCCAAAAAGTTTTATGTGCAAATTAAAAAGTAGTGATTGACAAAGAACAGGAATTATGAAAATGCCCAAGCTGAAAAGATGGAAGAATTTCAATCCAGAACTTTTATTCGGCTCATTATTACAATAACAGTTACATGCAAACTAAGCTCTAAACTACACAGATATTCCAGGGTGGTTGGGTTTCATTTCTTTCTTTAGGTCCAGATCAGAACTGAATCATCAAAAATAAAATCAAATTTTTAGAGTAAGAGAAACAAGTCACTTTAAATAAAAGTCAAGAGGTAGCTTGAAGCAGACAGTAGTTTTTTTAACAACAGATATTAGCTTTCACATATCCTTTTGCTCTCCAGATAAGAACTGTACTAATCAGCACTCAGGAAATACACTAAAATGAACCCAAGGGCTACCACTGTTATGTAATAATGACTGTCAGTTAAACAAGTTCAACAAATGAAACAAAATAAATCCAAGCAAGTCTGAATTCAAAATTATACTTTTTTTTTCACTTCAGATGATAGCCATCTTGAACTGTATTCTGTGCTTTATGTATTAAGTATCTTCACTTATCACTGTAATTATTACTAATAATTAAACCTGCCAAGTCTGGAAACCTGTGAATCTGTGACTGTAGAGTGTGTTTTGTGTTAATTGACTATAATGAATCTGGAAGGAAATGCAGTTTTGGCAGAACAAAACAAAACAAAACAAACAAAACAAAGCAACAACAACACAGAATGAAAAGTGAGACTATGGCCTTCAAAGAACTGATCTGAAGAGTGGGGATTTTGTTTGTGGCAATTAAAGACTAACAGATTTATTTTTCGCATGAGTTTTCATGGGAGAAAATCCTACTTTGTCATATGCTTTGAAGATAGGATCAGGTCTTACAGTAACACCAAATCAGACCAGTTGTTAAGGCCCAAACCCTGGGAAGGCTGATGTCAAATTGCCTGTCGTAACGGGAAAAGAAGCCATTGTCTCAGTTTAATCCTACTTTCACACAATCTAATTTGCATATTAATTCCAGTTCAGCTGTTTCTCTTTGAAGTCTTGATGTCCCACATTTAAATGCCCCAACACCTTATATATTGGAGAAACAGGACAATACCTGCACAAAAGAATAAATGAACACAAAACTGACATAAGAAATCACAAAACAGAAAAAACAGTTGCTGAGCACTTCCATCTTTCTAATCACTCTATAAATGATTTGTTAAGGACCATACTGAGGGACGTCAGTGGGACATCAGGACTTCAAAAAGAAACAGCTAAACTGGAATTAATATGCAAATTAGATTGTGTGAAAGCAGAATTAAATCGAGTCTTCTTTTCCATTACAACAGGCAATTTGACTTCAGCCTTCCCCGGATTTGAACCTTAACAACTGCTCTGAATTGCTGTTACTATATGACCTGATCCCATGTTTTACACTCCCTTGCATTTATTTTCATTCCATTCTGTAAGTTTCCCCATCTTCAAAGCCTCTTATAAAGTGGGATTTTCTCCCACAAAAGCTCATGCGAAAAATAAATCTGTTAGTCTTTAAGTGCCACAGGACTCCTTGTGTATTTTATTTTATTTTATTTTTTTCCCCTCCTTGGACTAGACTAACACAGCTGCCCCTTTGGATTTTGTTTGTCTCTGCCTTGGAGTGCAGTAGTCGTTCCAGCTTAGTCAGATGTTATTTGTGATCACTGTGGTCACACAGTCAGGGGACTATGATAACACTGAAGAACCTAATTATCTGCAGAGTAAACAGTGTTATTTCAAACCACTTTCTCTCTTGTTCTGCTTAACCTGCAGGGCAAATGCTTAGAACCATCTTCTATCCTCACCTACCTGACTTCCCGTTATAGATTTAGAAAGGAACTATGTGCATTTTCACGGTACTAATTCCTCTATTCAAAGAACTTCTGTGTGCTTTTGTCATGGTGTGGGAAACTGCACTCAGATGAAGCTCTTCCTTATCATGGAAATATACAAAATACTAGGAAATATAGAACTAGCCAAACTCCATAGCCAAACTCCAAGAGCAAGGCTGAGAAGGAAAAAAAAAAAAAAAAGAAAAAAGAAAAAAAAAAAGCTACTTCCCACCATTAGTTGTGCAACCAAGTCGCAACCATCTATTCAAACAGCAAAAAAGAACAGGCTGCATCTAACTTAGAGTGAATATAGTTGGTGTGAAGTTCAGCGGAATATCTATTATGCATCATACTACCTCAATATCCACTACTAATCTCCAGGTTATATTTATATTTTTAATATCATTCAAAAAATGCCATTCATTAAATCAGGGTGTTGCTGTTCTTAGAGGGGAAAATCTATATCTATATCTATATCTATATCTATATCTATGAATTAAAGCTAAAATACCTTTTCTTAGAATAAACTAATTATATTATATTATATTATATTATATTATATTATATTATATTATATTATATACAAAAAGTAAAGAGAGGTCCCACCTGACTCTGGGGCCCCATTGTGCCAGGGTCAGTATATATACATATCAAGACACTATCTCTCAGAGAGTTTACATTCTATACATGAAAGAAAAATGCAAGTTAATAAAAATGGATACAATATAAAAGCATGTGAGCGTCAACAGAAAGAGATAGTCACATAAGTCTGAGATGCAGGAAGAAATTGAAGCCTGTTCTCCTCAGATGCTTTACATTTCATTACCCAAAACAAACAAACAAACAAGCAAAAAAATCCTTCCTCAATATTTTTGAAAGGACACTAACTAGTATGATTGAATCAAAATTAGCTGCAAGGTTTAGTAGTTCAGTATATTTTTTACTATGCTTATGTTACTCAGTGTTTGGATGGAGATGAAGGAAAAAAGTGACTGTTTTGCCTTAAAGATAATAACAAAAAAAATTATGTACATTCAAAAAGGAGTGAAAAAATGCTACATTTCTGAATGTAAGAATTCATATTTTTATATTTGTGTGAGACAAAATTATCCCTTCACATCAAAAAGGCTAGGCTAACTTAAAAATGGAGTAATGAATCAGGCCTAATGCTTTTATAATATTTATTAATAAACAGAGTTAATCAGGGTGCATATCTAAAGCTCCTCAGCCAGAAGAAAACACTAACAATCTGTAGATGTTGCTAAGAGTCTAGATACAAGAATGATAAATAACATTACGTAATATAATTTATTATGAACATTACTGAGTATAATATTTTAATTGTCTTTTTAATAAAATTCAAAATTAAAAAAAAATCATCAATTTGATCCTGTCTGGGGTAATTCACTGATAGTATCTAAGATTGAAAAATCACTGACATGAAGGTCATTTAATCATAGGCAGTAGAGGATAGGAGGTTGCTGCATTGCACATTTTCTGACTATTTCTATGCCCAAGCACCTTCCAGTAATACAGGACTGTTGAGATGAATTCCCTTGATAGAATTCTTTGTAGGAATATTCATATATCCAGGAACTGTCTTAGTGATTGTGGGGCCCTGTACAAAAGTCAAGGACAGGGCCTCCCCCTGCCATATGTGTGGGAGACCCCTCCCCCCCGCAAGCCTCACTGTACACCCTGCCAGCCCCTCTACCAGCTTCCGTAGGGCCTCCAATGGCCCCATTGCTGGCCTCACTGAAGCCTCTGCCACCCAACTGCCAGGGGTTCCCCAGATCCCTGGTCCCACTTTCAGACCCCCATTCCCCCCAGTCTACTATGCAAGGAGATTTAGAACAACCATGGTATGCCCCCCTCCCCCATGACGCCCTGGGAGAATGCCAAGCCTGGCCCTCCCTTGCTAAGACCAACTATGCATATATCCCTTATATTCCTATTAAATATATATTCAAATTATATACAGATCTACAGATAAATAGATCTACAATAAAACCTGAGAGTTATGAAGTGACCAGCCAACCACAAACCTCATGTGGAACTGTAAGTTACTAAATCAATTCAGGGGGAATTTTTTTTTTTTTTAATGATAAAATAAGGAAATTGTTTCTGAACTTGTTTCAGTTAAATTAAGATGGTCAAAACCAGCATTTTCTTCATAGTAAATATTTAAAGTTGTCAAAATTAATATTTAGTTGTAAACTTTTGAAAAAAAACCTTGATGTTTTGTTCAGATGTATGAGCATTTGAGTTACAATCAATCTTCATTCCTGAGGTGTTTGTAACACTGAGGTTCTCCTATAGCAGGGATTGGCAACCTTTGTCAGTGCTGTACCAGCTCCTCCCAACACACCCTCAGCAGTTGCTGGGGCAGGGCCAAATGGGGGCAGAGGCAGGGACTCCGATTTGGGAGGAGTAGAAGCTAGGGTCCCTGGGGGCAAACAGGCTCTGGTTCCCAGGTGCAGCTCCAGGTTCCAGGTTCCAGGGGCAGCATGACTGAGGTCCCTCAGGGTGGAGCATGCTGAGCTGCCCCACACCCCTCCAGCACCAGGCTGATTGACCCTGGGCCTTGCTTCCCCCCTAAGGGATTAGCCACATCATTGGCTGGGTAGCATCACCAGCTGAAAGCTGGGCTGGGTCGAATCTCGGCTGCGCCCCAGGCCAGCCCCCAACCCTGAGCCAAGCCAGCCCCTGAGAAGCATGGAGCCATGCCAATCCCTAAACCACCGAGCTGGGCCACACTGTGCTGCATCTCCACTCACCTCCAGCCCTGCCCAACTGCTGATCCAAGACTCCATCCACAACATTCTACCTCACTGTGGAGTCGGGGACTGGAGCTTCCACTTTGGATAGGGGGAGCACAAAAGTGCAGTGGTTGCCTGGAGCTGCCAGACATGGCTTTTGTGGAGCACTACTCAGGATCAGCCAGGATGCCAAGTTTGGCACATGTGCCCGAGGTTGCCAAACACTGTCCTATATCATGGAGCTGCACTGTTGCATCTTCTGTGTGAGATGTTACATATTAATTCTTTCAGCTCATTGCTGGCCAGAGTTCAGGCTATTGTTCAAAGGTCCCCTGATTCATTAATAATCAGAAGAATCTCGTCCCCTAAATCAGTAGAACAGACTCTAATGATTAATGGGAATCAGTAAAATGCTCATATTTCTCTACAAGTACTATTTAACACTGCATGGGAATCAGTAAAATGCTCATATTTCTTTACAAGTACTATTACGGTTAGATGTCTTTGGTTCTGTGACGATTGGGGAATCGTATATACCTAGCTGTAAAATCTTTGCATATATTACTGAATATGATTATCTGTTTTCTGGAAAATGTGAATGGTGACTAGATCATTGACTGTTTGTACAGAGTGTTCCTGTTCTCTTTGGTCTGTTCTTCCCAAAAAGACAAATGCAAAATACTGTGTCTTGTTTTCCTTTTACCCTGAATCTCAGTAGGTGGGGGCTTTTAGTGTGATCTTTTCCCTTAGAACATTCAATAATCAAATGTTCTAAGAACCTGCATTTGCTAGGAACCAAAATGATTCATATCAGATGTATATACTTTTTTTTTTAAAAAATGTGTCCTTGAATATTAATGACTCCAAGGCTGTGTTAAGATATCTTATTAAACAAAATGGTTGCCTTCAGTAACAGGCAAATTAAATGTCTAAACCAGCTTGTTCATTATTTTACTCAAGCAATCAGCAGCCATTCAGAATCAGTAAGCTTATGTTATATCCCTGAGAAAAATCTAAAGCCAAGGGTGCTTGCTGAGGATAGGTACCATGTCAGCTTACAATAAACATCTAAATTATGGAAAGAGTACTTGAAAACATTGGCAGCTGGAGAGGTTTTTGATGCCCAACCACAGTTCCTTGAGAATTGGCCTGACCGAGAGTCTATTTTAGAGTGGCCACTTGATTGCCTGATCTGAAGATGCATGAATCATTTTGATCACTAGAAATGAGAGGTACTTTGATAACATTTTATCCAGCTGTGAAGGACATGGATCAATTTTGCACTTGATGGTAAATGATTCTTCATGACTTCCTATGGCTCTCTTTGTGCATAAGAGGGCCAAATTTGATTAGGAAAAGTGGATCCTCCTGACTTGTTATCTTTTGATTGGTTGAATCCATGTCTGATCTGGACATAGTGCAGCAAGATATAACAGAAGTTCTTTAAAGAGCTGCAACAGAGTCATGGAATACTCTGGAGGCTTTCTGGGTTGGACAGTTAGCTATTTGGAAGAGATGATATCTGTGAAACTGTGCATGGAATTGATGTGCCTTTCTTCATTGCTGGGTGGATGTTCATAAAAGGATCATGTGACATTGCTGAACTTAATGAGAATAGGTCATGAATCACTGGTATCCTAATTTTATGCTGTCTCCTTTATCTGACAGTTCATTCATGAACCAAATTAGATGGCAGTGTGGGAGAAAGTTCATTTTATTTATTCAGTATATTAATAAAAGAAATACTTAAATAATGCAAATAGTTGCATTGGTCTACACCATAGTCCTTTAGTTTTATGGACAAGAATTACAGTGCTCCAATGCAATGTTTTAGTGTATGATTTGAACCCACATCCTCTGGCAGAGTAAAAGAATTTCGGTGACAGAGTAAGAGGGGAACATATAAGCTCCCAGTTTCTTTTTCGAATGATGCACCAAAGAGGGAATAATTAAAAAAAAACAAAAAAAAAAAACTTCTGAAAGTAAAGAAGGCTAGGAAAAAACTCAAAATGCTTTACTTCAAACAGAAAGCCAGCAGTTTTTGAGTTTTCTTCTGTTACAAAATAAACAAAATGAGTCGTTACTAACTCCAGAAAATCAAATCCCTTGCTGTGCAAATGAAAACATCACAATGAATTTTGTTTGCAGTGGGTGAAATTGAATTCCAATATGTACATTTCTTTCCAATACTCACCATCAGTGGACGTTAAAGATATTATCTGAACATCCAGGATTCCTGGGAATTGTGATTGATGGAAATCAAATGAGAATTATATCCCCTTCTTTCCTTTGATATACCCTGACATGGACTAGAACACATAGACTGGTGACAGGTAATCAAAATGTCAGTCCTTGAGGGAAAATGAAGTGTGTAATCTTCAAAAGGACACTAGATAGATATGGACCATATCTTGATGCTTCCCATTCAGCAAAGGCTAGCACTGTCATAGAGTATTAAGCCACTTGCTTTTTAGATATCACCATCACTTTTTGTGTTTCTTTTGTTTATTTTCCACTGTGCTTTTTACATTCAAACCTTCACTGAAATAAAACAGAAGCCTTTCATTTTTGTGGTGAAATTAAGTGTGTCAGACTATAGGTAAATAAGTTTGAAAATCTCCCTGCAGATAGAAAACAATGTCACAAACATCATTAATTCTCCACAACACACAACTAATACCAGTTTTGGACCAGTACAGAATAATCATGAGAATAGAATGCACTCACCGGGGATGTAACCCATTATGGTTGAAGAATTATGGAAAGAATCTTTGGAATAAATACCTTAGGGCAGAAACTGCCTAAATATAAACATGAGGAATAGCACTACCCACTAGCAGATTTAATTGAGATGATTTTTTTCCAACACTTACACAAGTGGTTGTGTGATACATTATTTAAAAGTTTTATAATGTAGTTTTGTGTAATGCTAATAGGCCCATTCATAAAATAAGTATGTTGGAATCATTGTGCATGATAGTTCCCTATATTTTCTCCCCAAGGAAAATAGTACATCAATACCTTCAGCTGGTGTGTAGGACTGCCATTTTCTTTGCTGTTATACCAAGAGTGTCTGAAACATAAATGGAAGAACACATACACAAAGTTTATATTTATGTGATCCTTGGTTTGCACTGACATGGCTAAATCCAGATTATCTTTCTTGAGGCATAATGTATGTACAGCTCTTTCTTTTCAATATATAACAATAGACAGGATATGTACCTCAAGGTGTGCAACTTTTTTCTCTTTAATCCTGTTTACATTCAAGCAGCTAGGAGTTTTAGAACAAAAGCATGTTAAGACCATCAGTATACTGTTGTCAAAGTCAGCAGTGCAATTTTTAATTCTAATTTGGTTGACAGACAGTCGCTTATCTCCATTTTAGTGTTAAAATATGAATGACTGTCCCCCAAAAGAACTTGTTAGGTAAGAAAGCTTATGTTTGTGTTACAAAGAGAACTTCTGCTTTCATCTTTAATTTTCCTGGCTTGACTCAGTATCTGAAATATTTCATCTGTGATGGACCAGGTTCTGTTGTCAAGAGAGATGAACTTATGAGCAGTGCAAAGCTCTCGTTCCTCAGAATAGCTCTGTGCAGATCAAAAGTTTGTCTGTCTGTAACAAAAAATTATACAATTAAAGCCACCAACCCACAATTTCTTTCTAACACCCTGGAACTCATATGTCTACAACACCACTGCATGCACAGTTTGGTAGAACAAACATAGGGAATGTTTACACTTAGGGTGTGTCCACACGAGTCTTTTATTTTGAAACAACACTGGTTGTTTTGAAATAAAAAAATGAATGTCCACACGATGTTTTCTTATTTCGAAATGACAGACTCTATCATTTTGAAATAAGAACTGTCATTTCAAAACAGCTTAAACCCCATTCATTTTGAAGCAGCTGTTATTTCAAAATGGTTTCGAAACAGCTGTTTCAAAAGCAGACTTTCCCTTAATTTGAATTAACATTTTCTTAATTTGAATTAACTCATTTCAAAATAACTTATTTCAAAATAATGATGCATGTGTGGACATAGCCTTAGACTGCTAGTTCAAATTGACTCAATTCGAACTAAAGTCGAACTGATTATGATTAGTTCGAATTGAATCAATTCATACTAACATGTCCAGAGTAGGAAAAACAATTTGAACTAGCATGTCCATAGGCAGAATTGGAAAAGGGGCATCATGGGAGGTGTGGCAACATGGCCCCTGGCAGGGCCATGTTGCCACCCAATCCCCTGCTATGCTCCAGCCCCTGCAGTCCAACACAGGGAAAAGCATCCCCTGCCCAGCTCTAGGCACCCTGTGGCCAGAGCTGGGCAGTGGATGCTTTCCCACAGCTGCAGCTCAGAAGACAGGAGACTGGCAGAGGATGTTGTCCCCTGGCAGGGCTCCATGGAGCCAGGGCAGCCCCACACACAATCCCAGTGGGGGCAAGGGAGAAAGGATTCCCACAGCCCTGCATTGTCAGCACCTGTCTGGGGGAATCCTTTCTCCCCCACTCCATTGTGAGGGCTAGGGAAATCCTCCCCCCGCCCTCGCTCTGTCAGCCAAGCCCAGGGCTCTCATAGCCCACTGCCAGTGGGGAGCAAAGACAGCCCCACGTGGGGCTCGCAAAAGCAGACCTGCGCTGGGCTGTCAAACCCCACTGAAGGCAGGAAGCAAAGACAACCTTGCAGGGGGCTGTCAAACCCCGCTGGTGGCGGGGAGCAGAGGCAGTCCCGCAAAGGGCTGTCAAACCCTGCTGGCAGCAGGGAGCAGAGGCAGCCCTGTGCAGGGCTCTCAAAAGCTTGTAGTTTTGCACCAGTTTACACCAACAGAAAATAGAAGCCTGTGAAAAATGGGAATGTAACATTCACTATGATCCTAAATTAATAGACTGAGACTCCTCCCTATGCAGCTAAGCCATACAGTGAGTGTATAACACATAACAAAACAATATTTTGTCCACATTGACTTGGTCCAAATATTTTGCCTTTTGACAGTAAGAATTTTTCCAACTTTTACTATTTTAAAGTTCTTGGTCTTCATAAAATCAAATGCAACGAGTAAATAAATCTGTTAGTCTTTAGGTGCCACAAGACTTCTTGCTTTTTTTGCTTTACTAGACTAACACAGCTTCCCCTTTGGAACTTGATAAAATCAAATGGCACTGCTGACCAGTCTTAAGGATACAGTTCCTCTCCCTATTAAGTATTTCAACAGCTACACTTTACAACCATGAAATATAAAGATGGTCTAAAAATAAAAACCAAAGTAATGAACTCTTACCACAGAGGAAGTCTGTTGAAAAGCTTACATAGTTTTGGAGCATGTGTTTACTACTTGAGTTTGACTCGCTGAACCAAGGAAAGTTGGATGAAGTCAGCTGCAGGGTGCCTGTCTTTTATTTTGCACCAGATTTGAACTAGAGTTGCCTAAATTTGCAATTCTGTTTCACAGACAAGCAGGATTCCAATGTAGTGTTCCTCTCATTACAATAGCTGATCTGACCTCATCTTCGCTATATGCTGTTCCCCAGTGTTTGAATCTTTACAACTGCTTTGATTTGCTGTTACAGTGTGACTTGTTCCCCTGACCTACACTTCCCTGTATTTATTGCTTTCTCTTCTGTAAGTTCCCTCACCTTCAAACTGTCTGATGAAGTGGGATTTTCTCCCATGAAAGCTCATGCAATAAGTAATTTTGTTTGTTTTTAAGTGCCGGAGCACTCCTTTTTTGTTTACTATCCTCTAGTGCAGCAGTTGGCAACCCCTGGCACGTGTGCCAAATTTGATGTTAGCCGATCCTGAGCAGCATGCAGTGCTTTTCAGGCTTCCTCACTGGCCTCACCCGCAAGAATGACATGAAGGTTGGGGCTATGACAGCCATGTGCAGCAGTTCCAGGCTTCCACTGTCTTTACTTCCCTGTCCTCCCCCCCATCCGAAGTGGAAGCTCCAGTCCCTGACTCCTCAGCAAGGTAAGTGTTGTGTGGGGAGCCTTAGGTCGGCAGTTGGGCAGGTGTGGAGGTGACTGGCTGTGTGGTGCAGTGTGGCCCAGCTTGGCGGCTCAGGAGCTGGTGCAGTGCCACTTGGGGGCTGGCTTGGCTCGGGGCTCAAGGGTCAGCCTGGGACTTGGCCGGTGCCACGACCTGAGGTTCTGCCCGGCTCAGCCCAGCTCTCAGCTGGCAATGCGGCCTAACCAGTGCTTTGTCTCATTGTTGAGGGGAAAGCCGGGCCCAGGGTCAATCAGCCCCATGCTGGAGGGGAGCAGGAGTCTCAGCAGGCTTCATCCTGAGGGACCTCACCCATGCCCCCACCCTACATGCCAGAACCAAAAGCTGCAGCCAAGGACCCAAGGCTGCCTCCCCCAGGGACTCTAACCTTTCCTCCTCTTGACCCAGAGTCCCTGGCTTTGCCCTGGTTTGGTTCCACCCCCAGAACCTGCTGTGGATGCGGTGGGCAGGGCTGGCATGGGGTCCAGGAACAGTTGCCAACCCCTGCTCTAGTGTGTCCACTCACTCTACCATAATATCCATGAACTTACTGATTGTGCAATCCACCCCATCATCCAGCTAATTAATGAGGATGTTGGACAAAACCAACATCAGCACCAACCAGTTAAGCATTCTATTTGTTATCAGCTTCTGTAGTAACCTTTGGGGAGGAATGGGTTAACACCCTGGGTAGTGAGTCCCAGGACAACCAATAGTAACAAACCACAGGTTTTTGAATTGGAGCTGCAGCCTTACCGGTTCTTGTTTGGATGGAGCAGAGCTCCTGGGAGGATCAGGAGGAGGCCAGAGGTGCCTGAGGAAAGATCCAGTGACATCCTTACCAAAGATAAGCTCACATTTGTTACTGACCAGGTGTGAGTAGAACAGGGAAGTTCACCCATCTTTGAAGCATCTGAGGAACTGCGATCTTCTCCCACGAAAGCTCATGCAAAAAATAAATCTGTTAGTCTTAAACTGCCACACAACTCCTTGTTGTTTTTTCACTTAGACACAGTCAGGGTATCTCTTTGTCAGAGGTGGTCTCTGGCAACGGGGGAACCTAGGCAAAGATCCTTTATGGGGCCCCTTATGGGCCCCCAGTGCCACCCTCACTGGGGCTCTGGGCCTCCCATTGCTGCCCTAACTGCCCCCCCCCCCGGGGGGAGAGGGAGAAGCTGGGGCCGGGGACCGCTATGTCCAAAAGCTTTGCACTCGCTGGCTAGTGTACCAGCCAGACTGGCCTCTCACCAGTGGCAGCAGAGCAGCATTCCCCACCTACTCCTAGCCGGCCATGCCTTCCCAGGGGGAGGAAGGAGAACGGCTGGTACAGTGCTGCGGCTTGCCGGCAGTAGGGCCCCCTGGAGTAGCCCACTCTAAAGAGTTCAGGCCACTTTGCCCTTGGACACCCCAGGCCTGGAAGTGGTCCAAACTCTTCAGAGTGCACTGCTCCAGGGGGCCCCACTCCTGGCAACTGCAGCACTGTGCCAGCTGCTCTCCTGACTCCTCCTGGGGAGGTGCAGCCGGCTGGGAGTAGGTGGGAAGTGCTGCTTTGCCCCCGCTGGAGAGAGGCCAGTCTGGCAGGTGGGCGGCAAAGCTTTTAGACCTAGTGGTCAGCTGCCCTCTTCTTCCACACCGCCCCACGAGTGCACAAGTAAATGAAGCAGGCAGCAGCTATGAGGCCCCCTTACAGCCCAGGGGCCCTAGGCCACCACCTGCTTTGCTTATTCCAAAAGCGTCCTCTGTTCTTTGTTTTTGGTTTGTTTTTGGATTTCTCTGTGCTGAGCACATGTACTCCCTCCCCCATCCTATAACTACCTAAATCAAATCCCAGAGAAGCAACTCTCTGGGTTTCTTATCTGTTCTTTTTAATTAAAGATTTATCTTTTAAGTAAGCCCTGGTTCTGTGTCCTGAAGGGCAAGAGGTTTGTGTGCATGTGCATCAGACTGCACAGCCAGCTACTAAAGAGGATTCTGTTCCATTTTCAGCTGATATCCTAACTGGGGTTCAGTCACTCTCCTGAGAGAGGAATAAAAGTGTTTGAGGATACCTAACAGGAAGGAATTCCCAGTTGCACCTTCCTGGGTTTCAAGAGGATTTTTGCATTTGGGTGGTGGCAGCGATACCATTCCAAGGCCAGGAGTTGGAGGCCTTGGACAGTCTTAAGACCAGGCTTTAAGGCCACTGGCTTTTAAGGCCTGTTTCATGCCCACATGCTCTGCACTCAGAGTGCCAGAATGGGGAACCAGCCTTGACAGCTTCCAACTGCACACTGAACCACTGATCACAATCTGTTGAATCTAATGACTTTGTAGTTCATTCATCCAGCCCACACTTCTTTAACTTACTAGTGTCGCTCTGGGTTCGCAGAGAGTGGCAGAAGAGGCATCAGAGGGTTTTCTTTTGCCGGGAAAGTGCTGGCGCCGAAGACTAAGAGTTACTGGACTGAACACTGGACTGGAACTGTGCTGGGACTCCTAAACTCATGGTGCAGAAGCAGAGCTCACGTCTGCCTCCAGCCTGCTGCATTGTTGGGCCTTGCAGGGCCCTGTGTTAGCTGTTTACTCTGTGTTACTGCTGGCCCACCTCCCCTGTTGGTTTCCCCTTTTGCACCTCTGTAAATAAACCTTCCCCATTCCCATAATCCCTGAGCTATCCCAGTGTGTGTGTGGTCACTCTGGGGTTTGGAACAGGTGCCCCTGGGGGCAAAAGGGGCTCTCCTTGCTGTGTTCCCGTGCACACCCTTTCTCTGGTCAGAGCTGCCTGCAAGGTAGACTCAATCTGGTTACGTGGGTGTTACACTAGCAAGAACACAGTAGAGAACCACACCAAAAGCTTTGCTAAAGTCAAGATAGATAATGTACACAATTTTCCTCGCACCTACCTTCCTCATCTCTTCATAGAGGACAATCAGTTTAGTAAGGCATTGCTTGTCCTTGGTGAATCCATGATGACTATTCCTGATCACCTTCAGTATTGAAGAACACTGGGACTATTGTGATTATAGAATTATATATTGGCTGGAAAGCAGTTCCATTGCCACTCTCCAGCTAAGAGGGAGAGAGGAGGATCCTATCAGCTAGCTTCTGAAGAACAACCCATTGTGTCAGAACAGACTACTTAGGTTTAAGGAATTGTGAAGGATTTAACTTTTAAGAATTCTGTGTTCATTCCTTAAGATGAGAGCATTAAATAAACTTAAAATCAATGCTAAAAATACCAAACTCTCATCTAAATAAAACAGTAATATATTATTAAGACACTAAAAGATTTTTTGTAAAGTATCTTCTATTTGCTTTGTTTTCTACCATCAATTTTGATCCTGTAATCAGCCTGGACCACAAACAATGGACATCTAGGCCCATGAACCCTGAAATCAGATAGTTCGATATGGAAATGAAATTATTTGCACCTTCAATAATTAGTTCCCATGAAAATATAAGGAATTTGTTTCTATTTGTTGCTGTTGTTGTTTGTAATGTATTCACAAAGCAAGAATTTTCAGATTTGCAAACAAAAATCCTAAAAGAATTGGGACAGAAGTATCTGAGGGCAGAATTGGACCCTTATGATCAAATTCTATCTTCCAATATGGCTGCCTCTATAGTGAACAGGAAAGACATATGTATACTGAAAAACAGGATTTTTTTCCTGAGGTTTAAAAGTGAAATAAAAACAAATTTTAAAAAATGTGGACAAAGAAAAATGAAGAGTTAGCTTGACCAAAACAATTGCCTTCTATGATGAGATGATTGGATGTGTAGATGTGGATATGATATGATATGATATACCTAGACGTTAGCAAAACATTTTATACGGTCCGGTCCCTCACAGTATTCTTGCCACAAGGTTACAGAAGTACAGATATAAAGTGTATCAGAAAGCTAGTTAAAGCATCAGGCTCAATAGGCTGTGTGACAAAGTTAGGCCAGAGGGTTTTAAAAGGGTGCTTAAGGTCAGATATGTAAGCCTCAGAATGATAAAGGCCCTTTTCACTGCAGGCAGGGACAAGGTGATTGTAGCCTAATTGGACACCTCTGAGGCTAGGCAAAGGCTGCTCCAGCCCTATTAAAAACCTCACCTGTGCTTGAAATAGGAGAAAAACAGAGAGACAAGCCAGTAGAGACTTGCAGGAGAGATTTTTCTCCAAGTCCAGGTCACAGAGCAGGAACTAGACAACGTGGCACCTAGGGCAAGCAGCCCCAGATGCACCCCCCCGGCCCGATTTGACCTGTGGCCTGATCCAGCCACAACCATTGGCTGGGAGCAGGATACAGCCCCTGCCACCTCTGGGATTCCCCTGACTCACCGGCCAAGTCCCCTAGTTAGTCATCTTTCCCACTGACTGGTAGGATCCCCAGGTGCAGCACTTTTTCTGCCAGGCCATCAGGTCCCCTAGCTCAGTGCTTTCCCTGCTGTCTGGCTTCCATGCTGTCCACACGCAGGGGCTGCTAGTGTGGGGCTGATCTGGTTCCAGAGATGCTACAATGCACCGAGGCCAGAGACGATCACTCTCAGACAAAGCTGCCCAGGAAGTGGCATGTGGGGAAGTGGTCTCCTGCAGTTCCTACAGGACATAACTAGGGTGAGTTTTCAGTGGTGCCTGATGTTTCTGCACCACCTAAAATTCCACATCTGGGGCTTTGCCCCACTCGCCTCTCCCTTGTTACGGGTCTGTCAGGAAAACAGTACCTCTTTGTAGCCAGAGCTTTTTGTCACTTAATTATTTAAACTTATGAATGAAAATGGCAGAAGGCAAACTGACAGGGACACAAAATGGTGGAAGGCAAATTAATAGGGAAAAGGCCTTTTAAAGCCCTCAGGTTAATCCTTAGCTGGCAGCAATACAAGTGTTAACTTTGTTATAAAGTAATAGTTATAACTAGGATACTTTAGGAAGTAATTAATTAGTAAATATAACAAACATAGCATTCAGCAAAGATTGAATGATAGACAACCATTTTGTGACTTTTAAGGAGACACCCCCCCCCCCGGTAAATACTCTCTTAAATCCTATTCTATTTTGGAATGCCACCTTAAGCTCCATTCCACTCCTTAGAACCTGCCTCTCCCTTATCTAAAAATGATCCTTAGAACACACCCCTCCTTTATCCAAAGCCACTCCTTAGAAACCACTCATCCCATACCCAGAGCCAATGCTTAGCAGCTGCCCCTCCCTTACACTAAAATTATGTAATCGTACTCATTTTCCCCTCCCTCACTTATGCTGGAGCACATAGGGCTATGACTTATCCCCTTTCACTCCCCTCTTGCCTCCTGAGAGTATAAAAAGGGAGACATTTGCTAAAACAGCTTTGTAAAGCTTTGGCACTTGGCTAGGCTGCACTGAAGAGGAACCTGAAGAAGAGGGACCCTGAAGAGCCACCATAGTTGAGATCTTCTCTGGAACAGAGGAGCCACCATAGCCCAGCAACTGAGCTGGCCCACAGATGTGAGCCAGCCCAGTCGCTGAGGAGGATTGAAAATTCCAGACAACCCAGCAGTAAGGAACCCCAGACAAGTTCCAGCAGCAGCAAAAAGGACAATCGGTTTCACCTGGACTCTTTCTACATAACTTTGGTAAGACATCAGGAGATGCTGGAGGGGAGGTTAACTAATCAAATCTGAATTTATATAGATCAGGCTTGACTGGACCAAATGAGCAGCAGAGCAGGGATAACATGCAGACCAGAGAAGCAGCAAAGCAGAGCCAGCACACAGACTGGAGGAACGGACAACCAAAGTGGGACCAGACCCTGACCAGAGAGACCTGGACAGCACGAACTCCACCCAGAGGACCAGGGACATCCTGAGCAAAGATCAAGCTGCCCAGAGCTAAAGTCCACCCAAGGACCCCATCCTGACCAGACCAGCTCATCAACCATCAAGAAAGGAGCTGGTTTTACTGAGAGATCATACAACTTGGATAACTGCATCCCAACTTATATGTCCAGATTCTGAGGTGAACCTCTCCTTCTGACAGAGCAGAACAGGGTCCAAATTGATAGTTTAGAGTCATGTGTGAGGTGCTGTAAGTAAAAGAATGCCTGTGGCATGCCTGTGAATAAAGTTGAGTGAGTGCAGTGTGACTGAGAAAAGCTGATCTTCACCCATTCCACAAATGACTGGCCATCATTTGCTGAATGCTATAGAGATGGTTAGGTATTTAGGTATTTGTAAGGATTTCTGTGATTTTTAATGTATTTGCTGTAGAGTTCTAATTTTATTGTTAAATTTGTAACTATTTTTATGTGATTTAAAATATTGTAATGCAGCAGAGCAGCATTTTATTTAACTGACATTTTGTGCAATGCTCACTGTGATAAATGATTATTGATTGTTAGGATGAATATTTTCAGTTCTTGAATTTTGTTGTAATATTTTAATTAAAAATAAATGTTAATAATTGTTTAAAAGAAATATTCTAAGTCTGTTCTGGCCTGGCGGGCAGTAACCGTATTTTCCACCAGAGAAGTTTACCCATTTAAGCAAGCAGACCACACTGATTTTATCCCAGAGCAAATCGTGCTAATCTTCCTTTAGGTGAACAAAAAGCTGCCTTAACAGCCAAAGGCTTTTATATTCTGGGGTAACATCTTCCCTGAGAGAAAAGGAGAAGAAGACAACCCAACCAACAGACTGTGAGGAGGGACTGAGAGTGCCCATTCCAGGACAACAACTTCACAGCTGGATCTTGGCTGGGAAATCCAGAAACAGGTATTGTCTAGTCTCTGTGCCACACAGAGTTACAGACTTAGCCATCCCATGGGGTCAAGGGGGCCTGATCCACTGGCTATGTCTACATTTGCAAGTTAGTAAAAATTAAGGAGGCTTACTTCTAACTAGCTTAGTCTCTGTCTACACTAGACTTTTTTTCAGTTTGAATTAAGGAATTCCTTAATTTGCACTAATGAAAGCTTAGTTAAAATTAATAAAACCTGCCAGTTAGTTCAGATTAGTTCAATCCTTAGTTTGAACTAAGGATGGCGTATACTACAATTAACCCTTAGTTCAAGCTTAAGTTTGAATTAAGGACAGTTAGTTCAAATTAACAAAGTAGACTAATTTGAATTGACACTAAGGCTGTGTTCACACGGCACTTTTGTTTCGAAACAACCTCGTTGTTTCGAAACAAAAAAAACCATGTTCACACGACGCACAGTTGTTTCGAAACAAGGGGAAGCCCTTGTTTCGAAACAACTGTGTTGTTTCGAAACAAGTTAAACCCCATTTGGGGACGAAACAACCTTGTTTCGAAACACTTGTTTCGAAACAACACATGTGAACATGTTGTTTCGGAACAATAGGTTCCGAAACAACATTTAAAGGGCTGCCGCCTCAGCACCCTGGCCAGGGAACACTCAGCACTTGTTTCGAAATAACCCTGTGCGTGTGAACACAGCCTAAGTCAAATTAGTCTACTTTGTTAACTCAAACTAATAAGTCTGAATTTAGTTCAAGCTAAACTCAAACTTACTAGTTTGAATTAAGAAATTTGAACTAACTGTTCCTAGTGTAGGCATAGCCAGTGAAGCCCAGAGAGCCCTTCCCACTGCAGAACACTGCCACCGAGACACACTGGGGGTGGGATGGGGGAAATAAAAGGAACTTGTTTTAAAGGGGCAGGTTTATAAAAAGGCCTACTTCGCCAGGAGAGATGATTGCTACCTGGCATAAGTGAGGGGTTGTTTTTTCAAAGCTGTTATCAACATCCTGAGGTCTAGCTGCCTGTCATATCAAGTAGAGTGTCCCAGAGATCAGTCTTGGGACTGCTTTTAATATTTTTTTTTATTAATGATCTGGATGATGGGTTGGATTGCAGCATCCTCAAAAAGTTCATAAATGACACTAAATTGGGGGAGGGGGATTGGATATGCTTGAGAGGATACAGAGTGACCAAGAGAAATGGGAGGATTGGGTCAAAAGAAAAAGAAAAAAAGCCTGAGATTCAACAAGAACAATAAGACAAAAGGATGCATGCACTGCTACAGACTAGGAATGACTAGCTGAGCAGCAGTTCTTCAGAAAAGGGCCTACAGGATACAGTGGCAAAGCTGAATATGAGTGAATAGTGTGCCCTAATTGCCAAAAGTCTGACAGCATACTGGACTGTATTAATAGTAGTATTACCAGCAGATTGTGGAAAATGATTATTCCCCTCTATCCAGCAATGGCAAAATCATATCTTGGGTATTGAGCCTCCCACTTCAGAAATTTTGAATACTGGAACCCTGACCATTTTGGGCCCCCACATATAAAGGATGTTGACAAATTTGAGGAAATTCAGCAGAGGACAAGACTAGAGTACTGACACACATGATTTATAAGGTAAGTCTGAGGGAGCAGGTCTCATTGTATCTGCAGAATAGAAAAGGGAGGGGGATTTGACAGCAGTCTTCAACAACCTGAAAGGTAGTTCCAAAGAGGATGGAGCACAAATGCTCTCAGTAGTGGCAAATGATGGAAAAAAGGAGCAATGGTCTCAACTTGCAATGAGAAAAGTCTGGGCTGGGTATTAGGAAAAATACTTCACTAGGGGAACAGTTAAGCATTGGAATGGGTTACCAAGGCACATGATGACATATGCATCCTTAGATATTTTCAAGTCCCATCTTGACAAAGGCACTGCTGGGGTTATTTGATTGTCATTGGTTCTGCCTTTAGTAGGGATTTGGATTAGATAACTACCTGAGGTTCCTTGAAACACTAATTTCTATGAGTATGACTACACTACCCCCTTAGGTCAACTTAACCTGTGTTAAGTTGATCTAAGTTACACCAAGTCTGTATTTAGAATTTATTAAGTTGACTTAAGCATTTGCTTAAGTTGAATTAACTGCTGCCCTGAAAGTCAACTTGAGCTTTTAAGTCGACATTGAAGGGCAGCAAGCCCTGGGCCATGTCCTGCCCTGTCCCCTAGCTCAATCCAGTCCTGATATGGCTACGGGGACAAATCCAGTGCTGGGGCTGACCCGGGCACAGCTGCTGACAGAAGGGCCTGGGAGACCGATGTAGCTACCAGCCTCTTGCTGTAGGCAGCAGTGGTTACGAGCTAGCTCCTGCCACCTGCCCAACAAGCTGGGACACAGCAGAGATGAGTTAAGAACCCGATGGGGTGTCCAGCCCCTCTCTTTGGGCCACCACCACCCACAGAGAGGGGTTGGAAGTGTCATCATGCTCCCAGCCCCTCTCCGCGGGTGGCAGAGGTGGCAGAGAGGAGCTAAAAGACAGATCTGACTCCCAGCTCCTCTCCAGAGGTGGTGGGGGCTCAGAGATAGCTTCTGTCAGTGGTGACAAGTGACCCAGAGCCAAAATCAGCCCCAGGTCACTTGTCACCACTAGCAGGAAGCCTGGCAACCTGGTCAGTTTCACAGCAGTGAAACTGACCAGGCTGCTGAGACTCCTGCCAATGGTGGCATTTGACCCAGGGCTGAATTCAAGCCAGGTAACTAGTTACTACCAGTGGGAGTCGGCTCTGAGCCCCCGGCATGCGAAGAGAGAGCATGGGAGTGCGATGGTGCCCCCAGCCCCTCTCCACTGGTGGCAAGGGAGGCAGAGAGGGACTACAAGTCAGACATGTCTCCTAGCCCCTCTCCATGGCCAAGGGCATGCAGTGTCAGATCAACCCCTGGCCACTTGGAGGTGGCCAGGGGTGTGCAGTGCTGGCTCACTTCATGGCTGCTCAAAGGTGGACAGGGGATGAGCTGGCACTGCGTGCCCCTGGCTGTGGAGAAGAGCTGGGAACCAGGTCAGGCTTCTAGCTCCTCTCTGCTGCCCACAAACAGGGACTGAAAGTCCCATTGGGCTCCCAGCCCTTCTGTGCAGGCTGCAGGAACCCAATCAGGACTGGGGCAGGGTAGGCGGTGGGGTATCCCAGGTATGTCTGCAGTGTGTCCAGTGTAGACATACCCTGAAGTTGACTTAAAGTTAACCTTGTTAAGTCGACTTCCAGCCCCCCACCCCCCTGTAGATATAGCCTACGATTCTTTGAAAAAAGTTAGAAGACATTCAGTTAATCTTATTTGATAAATTTGCACTGTAGTTATTTTGGCTGGCAGAGTCTCTCTGCTGAAAAACTGTATATTTCCACTACTGAATTACAGGTGCATTACTTCAATTAACAATTTGCTGGATTGTGACAAATCCTCATAAGTAGTGAGATAAAATAGAGTGAATTGACTGAATGGAAGAAAACTGCAATATCATCAGAATTTAAAGAGTCTGCATAGTATATTTTCAGATCTGATTTCCTCTGTTGACTGGCAAAATTGAGGATCTGGCAAAGAATTAAATGGACATTGATGGACCATCTCTGTAAATTGACAAGTACAGTTATATTTTCACTAAGGGTATGTCTACACTTACAATGTAATTTGAATTAATGAGGATTACTTCCAGTTAAATTAATGCATGGCTACATTGGATTTCATTAATACAAACCTATTAGCTCAAATTAACTAAATGTAGCTGTGTTAATTTGAATTAACCATTAATTCAAATTAACACTTTTTGACCTTCTTCCTCCCAAGGTGCCTTCCTCTTTCTATATATTGGGTGGAGTCATGGCCCTTGTTGGGCACCATCTTGCCACACCTTCCGTGGTGCCCTTCCCTAATTTGAACTAGCATGTTCTGTCCATGGACATGCTAGTTTGAATTGGTTTTCCTCATGTGGCCATGTTAATTTCAATTAACTTAATTCCAACTAATAATTAATGGTTCAAAGTAATTAAGTTAATTTGAACTAACCTTCTAACTAACCTTCTGTAGCCAGTCTAAGAGAACTTTTTTTTAATAATCTATTTTGTGTTTTTTTTAATAATCTAATATTTGGGGGATATCTTTTCAGACTCATTACTTCAACCCTCACATAAAATCTGTACTATGCCAAAGACTTCAGGGTCTTATTAAACCAACTTCTGTTACAGCTGAATCAGAAACCATTATTCTCAACTTTAGTGAAATAAGAGGCTGGCCCTGTTAGCTGTTGGAGATGGCTAAACAATTGGGGGGGGGGGATAACAAAACAAAACAAAACAAAACAAACAAGCAAACATGAATGTTTTAGTCCAACTTTTTTTTTTGTTCCATTTGCCTTCAAATATGTATAAATTTCAATTTCTGAGTAGCTCCATTTACCTGGCTCTTGAAGTCTAGACTAAAGGCTAGGCTCCACTGATGATGGTGCATATCAGCACTAACTACATTACTCCACACAATGGGTAACTAATGCATTAAGAGAATTCTGAAAGATGCAGAAGATAAGTCCAAGGGAATCTTATCAAAGGATCTTTCTCTTTTGTGAGGTAGGGGACTTAGATGGTAGAAATTCTGAAAGCAAAGTGCTGTCTAGAGAAGTGGTAGAAGATATGGGTGGTTGGCTTTCTGGAACATTCGTGCTACCTTCTATGACAAGGGTGGCAACCCCTGGCATGTGTGACGAAGTTTGTACATAGGCTTATGCACAGCTGCACACACAACTTCTGGCCCCACTTTACATTTGCATGACTGGACTGTTAAAATAAATTATTATAACCTAAGAACGATCAAGCTGACTAAGGGACACCATACATCACACTTTGGCAGCCTATTTAAAAAACAAAATGGCTTTATTTATTTTAGTATAATTAATTACTTAAAGAAGCTGGCTCCAGAGACCTCTTGAACACTCATGTTGATTTTTAATAAGTCTTAGAAATATGGAGAATTCCAGAGGACTGGGAGAAAGTTAATACTGTAGTAATATTTAAAAAGGGTAAATAGGATGACCTGAGTAATTATAGCCCTTTCAGCCTGATATTGATCCTAGGCACAATAATACAATAAATGATGTGGAACTTGATTAATAAAACAGACAAAGAGTCCTGTGGCACTTAAAGACAAACTAATTTATTTATTGCATAAGCTTTCATGGGGGAAAAGCCCACTTCATCAAATGCTTTGAAGACGGAGGAACTTACATTCCCCTGCATTTATTTCCTCCCATTCTGTAAGTCATGGGATCAGGTCACACTGTAACAGCAAATCAAAGCAGTTGTTAAGATTCAAACACTGAGGAATAACATAAAGAGGAAAATGAGGTCCTATCACCTGTTATAATTAGAAAAACATCCAAAGTCCTTATTAAGCCCTGAAGCAATGCAATCAAGTTGGAAAATAAATTTGATCTTCACAGTTTTTTCATTAACAAAAGAGGTTAATATAATTAAAGTTAGTCAACATGGGTGTCTGGAAACCACAACTTGTCAAATAACTTTTTAGTGGGATTATAAATTTAGTTGATAAAAGTAATAGTGTTTATGGAATATAGTTGGGGCTAGATGCACAAAGAACATTTAGATGTTGTGAGAAGGAACATTTCCATGTTTAACTTTTAAGCACTTAGTTCAACTTTAACACTACTTGTAAAATAAGAGGAGAAAATAGAGCCTTAGAATATGATTAACAAAAGCCAGCAGTTTAGGACCCCCTGCCTAACCTAGCCAAAGGGAGATACCAAACTAAGTTGCAGGCACTGAGGTTCAGGCTTCAGGGATCCACAGCTTTATGTTTGGGATCCACAGGGATCCTTAGGGATCCACAACTTTATCCTTGGGATTCTCAGTTGCAACTCCTTTCTTGGTGTTAGGCACCTACTCCACTTTTGCAAGAAGCTGAAAAAGGGAGGACCTGCCTTATAATTTTTAGACTAGGGACAAGGGGCTTGATCAAAGATCTGCCTTATATGAGGTGAGTACTCCAACTACTCAGCTATGGAATATTCTGATGGCAAGCTCCTTCAGGTTCGCCCTCCTTCTTCTCCTCTTCCTCCTCCTCCTTTCCCCTCACTGCACTGCCATTTTGCTATGTATTGGGGCATTTTGTCACCTATTTTGACATCTATGGGAACCTGTGCAAGTAGGCAACCTCTGAAAATATTTAGAGGATCACAGACTGTAGGTGAGAGGTGCGGGAAGGCCTATCTTCTCATGGTTTGTGAATTGCTCTAGGATTTTGATATCTAATAGCCTGTTCTGGGGCTGTGCATGCACACAAGCAGAAACTACACACTAAGGAAAGTTAACTGCACAAATATGATCACTGAGAGAGTTCAGGTTCCTCCAGCATTAAACTGCATCTGAAGGGGTGGGCTTTTGATCTTCGTGGGGCCTGATACTAGGACTGAAGTAGCCATATCCTTTTGTGAATGTAACCCTTAGAATTCTGTAAGGAATTTGAATTAGCTCAAACAAAATTTTGATTAAAATAATAGATGATACAAAAGCTACATTACACAAATAAAGAGGATTAAAAGCTGGTCAATGGATAAGTCTCAAGATGTAATTGTAAACTGGAAATAATCACTGAAGGGGTAGTGCAGAGACTATTTCCTGGCTCTATAGTATTTAATATTTTTATCAAGAATCTGGAAGATGATAAAATCATCATTGAGAAAAGTTGCAGATTACACAAAGATTTGGGTTGTGAAAAGGTCACTAATGTGACGGATTTTCTGATAAGCTTGTGCAAGCAAATAATATGCATTTCCATATGGCCATACATCTCAGAACAAAGAATGCAGCTAACACTTTCAGAATGTAGAAATCTAATATGGAAAGAGTTGACTCTTAAAAGGGACTTGGAGTCATGGTGGATAATCAGCTGAACATGAGCTTCTCGTACAGTGCTGAGACTAAAAGGGTTGGTCCCATCCTTTGATGTACAAATGGGAGTATTGAGTAGTGGGAGGGACATCATATTACTTCTGTATTCAACACTGGAGCAGACACTGCTGGAATACTGTGCCCTGTTTTGATGTCAACAATTTAGAAGGATGTTGAAAATCCAGAGAGGATTGAAAGAAAAACTGCAAAAATTATTAAAGAGTTAGAAAATATGCCTCACAGCAACTGAACTCCTTGAGACTACCTAAACATCTCCTTTATAAATTAAATAAAGAGTGACTTGATCACAGTGTATAACTGCCTGCAGATGTCTGATAATAGAGAGTACTATAAAGGTTATGGTTAATGAGAGAAATTTCAGTGGAATCCTATCCAGTTAGAATATGCAGTTTGGCATTTATTTTCTTCCCATTTTGTAAGTTCCTCAACCTCGGGTCCTCTACCAAAGGCCTGGGAGTTTGAGGGTTCTGCGCAGTATCTTAGCTGTTCCTAGCACTGCACTCTTCTGGACAGAGAGCTCTGATGTTGTTCCTGGGATCTGCTGGAGCCTCTCTCCCAGCTTAGGAGTCACAGCCCCGAGTGCTCCTAACAGCACTGGGACAACTTTGGCCTTTACTTTCCACATCCGTTCTAGTTCCTCTTTCAGGCCCTGGTACTTCTCCAGCTTCTCATACTCCTTCTTCCTGATGTTGCTGTCACTTGGCACTGCTACATCTATCACCACCGCTGTCTTCTGGTCCTTGTCTATTACCACGATGTCTGGTTGATTGGCCAGTACCCTCCTGTCCGTCTGGATCTGGAAGTCCCACAGAATCTTAGCCCTGTTATTCTCCATGACCTTCTGTGGGATCTCCCATCTGGTCTTGGGAGGGTCTAGCCCATACACTGTGCAGATGTTCCTGTACACAATGCCAGCTACTTGGTTGTGCCATTCAGTGTATGCTGTTCCTGCCTGCATCTTACATCCTGCCACTATATGTTGGACTGTCCCTGAGGCCTCTCTGCACAGTCTGCACCTTGGGTCCTGTCTAGTGTGGTAGACCCCTGCTTCAATGGATCTGGTGCTCAGTGCCTGTTCTTGTGCTGCTATGATCAGTGCCTCAGTGCTGTCTTTTAGTGCAGGCTTTTTCCAGCCAATGGTAGGATTTCCCAATGTCAGCCACCTCAGCTATCTGTCGATGGTACATCCTATGCAGGGTCTTGTCTTGCCATGGCACTTCTTCTGCTTGAGCTTCCTCCCATGTCTGCTGCTGCTGCCTCAGGCATTCTCTCAGCAGCTCATCTTTGGGTGCCATCTTACTGATGTACTCCTGGATGCTCTGGGTTTCATCGAGGACAGTGGCTTTGACACTCACCAAACCCCGCCCACCTTCTTTCCGGCTGGCGTACATTCTCTGGGTTTTGGACTTGGGGTGGAAACCTCCATACATTGTGAGGAGCTTCCGGGTCTTCACATCGGCAGCCTCCATGTCCTCCTTTGGCCAGCTCACTATACCGGCAGGGTATTTGATGACTGACAGGGTGTACCTGTTGATGGCGTGGATCTTGTTCTTCCCATTGAGCTGACTCTTCAGGACCTGTCTTATCCTTTGGTGGTACTTGGATGTTGCTGTCTTCCTTGCCTCCTCATCGTGGTTCCCATGCAACTGTGGGATGCCAAGGTACTTGTAGCTGGTCTGTATGTCTGCTATGTGGCCTACTGGTAGTTCCACCCCATCAGTCTTGACTACCTTTCCTCTCTTTACTACCATGTGGCCACACTTCTCTAGTCCGAATGACATCCCAATATCCTCACTGTAGATCCGTGTCAAGTGGATTAGCGAGTCGATGTCTCGTTCAGTCTTAGCATACAACTTGATGTCATCCATGTAGAGGAGGTGGCTGATGGTAGTTCCACTCTTGAACTTGTACCCATATTCAGTCCTTGTGATTATCTGGCTGAGGGGGTTCAAGCCAATGCAGAACAGCAGCAGGGACAGCGCTTCACCTTGGTATATGCCACACTTGATGGCCACTTGTGCAAGCTGTCTTGAATTGACTTCCAGCGTTGTCTTCCACAGTCCCATTGCGTTCTTGAGGAAGGTCCTTAGTGTCCTGTTGACTTTGTATAGCGCCAGACATTCACAGATCCATGTGTGCGGCATTGAGTCGTAGGCTTTCCTGTAGTCAATCCAGGCTGTGCACAGATTGGTCTGTCTAGACCTTGAGTCTTGGGTGATTGCTCTATCTATGAGCAGCTGGTGTTTTGAGCCTCTGGTGTTGTTCCCAATGCCCTTCTGAGCTGTGCTCACGTACTGGCCCATGTGGTCCTGTAACTTGGCGGCTATGATGCCTGATAGGACTTTCCATGTTGTGGGGAGGCAGGTTACTGGCTGGTAGTTGGATGGTGCTGTTCCCTTTTGGGGGTCTTTCATGATCAGCACTGTCCTTCCTTGTGTTAGCCAGTCTGGGTGGGAGCCTGCTGCTAGCAGCTGGTTCATCTGTACTGCTAGACATTCATGCACTGCTGTTAGTTTCTTTAGCCAGTAGGTGTGGATCATGTCCAGGCCAGGTGCTGTCCAGCTCTTCATGTTCTTGACCCGCTGTTGGATGTCGGCTACTGTGATGGTGACTGGTTCCTGTTTCGGGAGATTGCTGTGGTCTCTTCTCAGGTCCTGCAGCCACTTTGCACTGGTGTTATGAGTCTTCTCTTTCTCCCAGATGTTCTTCCAGTACTGTTCAGTTTCTGCTGTTGGTGGCTCTGCTGTTATTGTGTTGTTGCACTGCAGGATGGAGTAAACCTTGGATGGTTCTTTGGAGAACAGGGCATTTATCTTTTTGGCCTCTGCTTCTCTAATGTATCTCCTTAGCCTGGTGGCCAGTGCTGTAAGCCTTTGCTTAGCAGTCTCTAGGGCTTCACATGGAGTCAGGCCCTTGTATTTTCTCAGTAGCCAAGTCTTATCCATAATCTCTACACCCTTTTGTAGTTCCACCAGCCCGCTAACTTCTCTCCAGGTTGCCTTGATCTTATCCTCCAACCTCATTTTCCAGGGGGGGTATGTACTGGTGTTCTTCTTGATTGTGTAGCCAAGCATCTCCAGGATTACAGAGGCTGTAGCGTATACCAGTTCATTTGTTCGATTTATGGTGGTAGTAGAAATTGTCATTAGGGCTCTGTTGGCATCTTCTAGCATACTAGCTGATGGTACTTCTCCAACGAGCCTTGGTAATCAGTCTCGAGGGTTGACTGTAACTAGTGTATCCATGATCTTATGCCTCATATCAACTGCTGTGCTCTGTAATGGAGGGGGTGGCGGTGAAGTTCCAGCGTCAGGTGGTGGCTGCACATCTAGTTGTTCTTCTGGCACTTCTTCTTGAGTCTGGGAGGTAATGTGGAGTTGGTCTATCTCCATTTGTGAGAGCAGCTGCCTCTTTACTATGTTGAAGCGTTGGGTAACTAGCTGTTTCTCGGTTAGTGTGGATGTAGGTCTTTTGTCCATCCATCGTCCCCTCATATGTTTTATATATCCCCTCTCATTAGGTCTGCTGTTGTAGTAGCATTCCATCAATTCCACGTTCTCTTGTCTCGTTCATGCATGGTTTGTTCCAGTAGCCGACTTATCATCAGATTGTCCTGGCTCCCCAACATCTGGCGCGGACCTTGTTAATCCGGGCGACGTCCGAGCCGGCATGACTCTCCTAGTTTGTGTCACTCTCATATTCGAAGTAGGCAACTGAGGCGTTAGGGGGTCTTTTGCCCAAGGACCCCTACTGGGAAGGTAGACAGGTACCCACCAGGATTTGAGCCCCAGTCTCCCGTATTAAAGGGCGTCACTCTTAACCACTATGGCGCTCTTAACCACTACGCTATCCAGGTCCCCTATGTGTGTACACAAAAAAAAAAAAAAGCCACCAAGCTACAGGACCATATGGGCCAGTACATGAGCACAGCTCAGAAGGGCATTGGGAACAACACCAGAGGCTCAAAACACCAGTTGCTCATAGACAGAGCAGTCGCCCAAGACTCAACGTCTAAACAGACCAATCTGAGCACAGCCTGGATTGACTACAGGAAAGCCTATGACTCAATGCCACACACATGGATCTGTGAATGTCTGGCGCTATACAAAGTCAACAGGACACTAAGGACCTTCCTTAAAAACTCAATGGGACTGTGTAAGACAACACTGGAAGTCAATTCAAGACAGCATGCACAAGTGGCCATCAAGTGTGGCACATACCAAGGTGATGCGCTGTCCCTGCTGCTGTTCTGTATTGGCTTGAACCCCTTCAGCCAGATAATCTCAGGGACTGAATATGGATACAAGTTCAAGAGTGGAACTATCATCAGCCACCTCCTCTACATGGATCACATCAAGCTGTATGCTAAGAATGAACGAGACATCAACTCACTAATCCACCTGACATGGATCTACAGTGAGGATATTGGGATGTCATTCGGACTGGAGAAGTGTGGCCGGATGGTAGTAAAGAGAGGGAAGGTAGTCAAGACTGATGGGGTGGAACTCCCAATAGGCCACATAGCAGACATTCAGACCAGCTATAAGTACCTTGGCATCCCACAGTCACATGGGAACCACGATGAGGAGGCAAGGAAGACAGAAACATCCAAGTACCAGCAAAGGATAAGACAGGTCCTGAAGAGCCAGCTCAATGGGAAGAACAAGATCCACGCCATCAACAGGTATGCCCTGCCAGTCATCAGATACCCTGCCGGTATAGTGAGCTGGCCAAAGGAGGACATGGAGGCTGCTGATGTGAAGACCCGGAAGCTCCTCACAATGTACGGAGGTTTCCACCCCAAGTCCAACATCCAGAGACTGTATGCCAGCCGGAAAGAAGGCGGGTGGGGTTTGGTGAGTGTCAAAGTCACTGTCCTGGATGAAACCCAGAGCATCCAGGAGTGCATCGGTAAGATGGCACCCAAAGATGAGCTGCTGAGAGAATGCCTGAGGCGGCAGCAGATATGGGAGGAAGCTCAAGCAGAAGAAGTGCCATGGCAAGACAAGACCCTGCATAGGATGTACCATCGACAGATAGCTGAGGTGGCTGACGTTGGGAAATCCTACCAGTGGCTGGAAAAGGCTGAACTAAAAGACAGCACTGAGGCACTGATCATAGCGGCACAAGAGCAGGCACTGAGCACCAGATCCATTGAAGCAGGGGTCTACCACACTAGACAGGACCCCAGGTGCAGACTGTGCAGAGAGGCCTCAGAGACAGTCCAACACATAGTGGCAGGATGCAAGATGCAGGCAGGAACAGCATACACTGAATGGCACAACCAAGTAGCTGGCATTGTGTACAAGAACGTCTGCACAGCGTATGGGCTAGGCCCTCGCAAGACCAGATGGGAGATTCCACAGAAGGTCATGGAGAATAACAGGGCTAAGATTCTGTGGGACTTCCAGGTCCAGATGGACAGGCAGGTACTGGCCAATCAACCAGACATCGTGGTAATAGACAAGGACCAGAAGACAGCGGTGGTGATAGATGTAGCAGTGCCAAGTGACAGCAACATCAGGAAGGAGTATGAGAAGCTGGAGAAGTACCAGGGCCTGAAAGAGGAACTAGAACGCATGTGGAAAGTGAAGGCCAAAGTGGTCCCAGTGGTGTTAGGAGCACTCGGGGCTGTGACTCCTAAGCTGGGAGAGTGGCTCCAACAGATCCCAGAAACAACATCAGAGCTCTCTGTCCAGAAGAGTGCAGTGCTAGGAACAGCTAAGATACTGCGCAGAACCCTCAAACTCCCGGGCCTCTGGTAGAGGACCCGAGGTTGAGGATGACACATACCACCCATAGGGGTGAGAGAGGATTTTTTTTTTTTAATGTATACAGCTAGTTCTCACTTAGTGACCTACTCGTTTAGTGACCCATCGGAGTTATGACCAGCTCTCTGACGAGGTGGTATTATGGCGATGTACGAGAACTCGCATCAACTCTCTCAGATTCATCTCATTCCCGCAGTCAGAACTAGCGTTTTTCATATATGTATTTTTACTTTATTGTGCACCCCAAAGTACAAGATGTCGGCGAAAAGGAAGAGCATGACTTCACCCGGAGAAAGCGCCAAGAAACAAAGGAAGGCTATTGATATTGAGACAAAAATTAAGATAATAAACGAATATGAAGCTGGTAAGAAAGTTAAAGCGATAGCACGTGATTTGGAGCTGGCGCATTCAACTGTATCAACGATCTTGAAGGATAAAGATCGAGTGAAAGAAGCAGTGAAATCATCAAAAGGATATTAAGCCATAATAACTAGGCAGAAGAAAGGCCTCATTCATGAAATGGAAAAATTACTGGCGATATGGTTTGATGACCAGATACAAAAAAGAATGCCAATGAGTCTTTTAATAATTCAAGCAAAGGCATGCAGTATCTTTGAAACGTTGAAAGCGCGCGAAAATGAAGAGTCAACAGAAACATTTACGGCAAGTAATGGATAGTTTCAACGTTTTCGTCGGAGATTCAGCCTTCATAATCGAAGTATCAGTGGTGAGGTGGCAAGCGTGTACATAGAAGCATCAGAAAGATTTGTGGATGAATTTGATGAAATGATCGAGAAAGGCAGGTATCGTCTGGAACAGATCTTTAATGCAGATGAAACCGGACTATTTTGGAAAAAATACCCAAAAGACATACACAAAAAGGCTAAAGCAATGCCCGGTTTCAAGGCTTTTAAGGACAGGGTCACTTTGTTGTTGGGAGGAAATGTCGCTGGATTTCAGTTAGAACCTTTTCTCATCTATCGTTCTGCAAACCCACGTGCACTGAAGCAGGTTAGTAAGCACATGCTGCCCGTTTACTATCATTCAAATAACAAAGCATGGATGATGCAATCTTTATTTGAGGACTGGTTCATGAACTGCTTCATAACCTCGGTCAAGCATTACTGTCTGGACAACGGTGTTCCCTTTAAAATTATCCTCCTACTTGATAATGCCCCAGGCCACCCCCAGCATCTTGATGATCTACACCCTGATGTAAAGGTCGTGTATCTGCCTAAAAACACAACTGCTGTGTTACAACCAATGGACCAGGGGGCTATCTCTACGTTTAAAGCGCTAGATTTGCGCGCAACATTTTCCAAAGTGGTAGCAGCAACAGAAAATGGTGAAGTAACCCTGAGCGATTTTTGGAAATCATATAATATTTTACACTGCATAAAGAACATTGAATCAGCTTGGGCGGGAGTGACAGAAAAGTGCATGCAAGGCATATGGAAAAAATGCCTGAAACATTTTGTAAATAATTTCGAAGGGTTTGAGAAAGACGAACATATTGATGTCATAAATAAAAAAATTGTGGAACTTGCTAATGTGCTTAATTTAGATGTTGAAGTGGAAGATATTGAAGAATTAGTGGAATAAGTCAAGGGAGAGCTAACTAATGAAGATTTAATAGAGTTGGAAACGCAGCAGCACTTGAAAGAGGAGGAAGAAGAAGAAGAGGAGGAAAGAGTGGAAGAAGTACAAAAGAAGTTCACTGTAAAGGGGTTAGCTGATGTCGTCTCCAAAGTGAATGCAGCGATGTTAGAAATAGAGAGTATGGACCCGAATGTTGAATGGTTCACAAAAGTGGAACGACAAATGAATGAAATTTTACGATGCTATTGTGAAATTTATGAAGAAAAATAGAAAATTACAACGCAGACCACACTAACGAGATACTTCTCTAAAGTTCCATCCAGGACCCCTACAAGTCCTTCCATTTCCTTGCCATCATCTCCCTTACCAGGGCCTTCTACAGCTCCTGATAACCCTGCTGATCTCTCCGACGATGACACTGATGACCCCCCTGCTGCTGAACCACACTTTGAAGGATTTGATGAGTAAAAAATGTCAATGTAATCTGAATGTTTATTTTCATATTTCTTTGGTACATCATTTTTATAATTTTTGCTGTTTGCATATTTATGTTCTGTAATACAGTATGTAAGGAGTTATGCCAATAAAACAAAGTTATCACGATGGAGTTTATTTTAGGCCTTTTCTTTACAGTACTATTCAAAATGATTACCTGTATTTACAGTACACTATGCAAACTAAGTTCAGTACATTAGAGCTTAAAACATTTAAAATATATATTAAAAATGTTATAAATGATGCAAAGGTGACATTAAAACTATCTACAGATGGTTGAAAAACCCACTACCAGTAAAGTACATTATGCCTGAAATACCAGTAAGGGCTGCTGCTCGTTTAGCAACCAATTCATTTATCAACCGGGTTTCAGGAACGGAACCCGGTCACTAAGTGAGGACTACCTGTGTGTGTGTGTGTGTGTGTGTGTGTGTGTGTGTGTGTGTGTGTGTGT
>ML681993.1:22497263-22509356 GCA_007922195.1 Podocnemis expansa
TGTGTGTGTGTGTGTGTGTGTGTGTGTGTGTGTGTGTGTGTGTGTGTATACACACACATATATATATATATATATGTATTTTCTTCAAAACCCTTCCTATTAGGCTATGTCCACATGCAAAGTTTTATTTTGAGATAAGTCATTTTGAAATGACTTTTTTTGAAATAAAAACTTTATTTTTAAATGACTTATTTTGAATATAAAACAAACTAATTCAAAATAAGGCAAGCCCTTCCAATCCAAATAGCATGCCCTGTGTGTGGACATGCTATTTCAATTCATCAGAGGGGCAACCTTGGAGGCGTGGCCCTGGTGGGCCATGTTACCACCCAATCCCCTGCCTGGCTCTCACCTGGAGAGCCAGGCAGGGGAAAAAGCACCTGTGGGGGGGCAGGTCCCCCAGCCCACTGGCTGAGCAAGGGGGCTTGTCAGCAGTAAGGGGGGCCATGCCCCCCCCCGGACAGCTTGCCCTACTGTCCCAGTTGTGGGGCAGTCAGGGGGTCTGTGGTTCCCCTGCCAGCTTTTCTGACTCCTGCTGCAAGAGGTTCCCGGTTGTGGGAGCAGAGCCAGTGCCACAGCCCCTGCCAGCTGAGGCGGCATGTACCCAGCCCTGGCGGGGGACTGACCAGGGGCGCCAGGAGAGCAAGCCAGCTGCCCTGCTCCCCAAACCCCTGTTCGCCTGAAAGCAGCCAGGGAAAATGCCTGCTGGGGTGTCCCTGGCCACTTGTAAGCAGTGGGGTGGGGGAAGGGGGGAGTGCAGGTTTCCCCCTTCCCCTCTCAGGCTCTGCAGCCTGCCATCAATTTCACATTAGTGAAATTGACAAGCCTCTGGAGCACAGGCTGGTCAATTTCACTGAGGTGAAATTGACAGCAGGCTACAGAGCCTGCAAGGGGCTGGGGGAACCAGCATCTCCCCCCCCCCCCGCCACTTACAAGTGTCCAGGGGCACCCCAGAGGGCATCTTCCCTGACCACTTTCAGGTGGCCAGGGATTCAGGGAGCAGGGTGCCCCCACCACCTTGCTGCCCAGCAGAGCAGCCAGCCAAGCAGGCTGGGGCACCCACTGCCCCCCTGCACCCATCAAGGGGGAACAGCTGGCTTCACCCTCTGCTTCCCTTTGCTGGGGGTGGGAGGTGCCCCAGCTGGCTTCGCTCCCCACTTCCTCTTTCCAGGGGCAGAGGAGCAGCAGGAGCATCAGGCGGATTCCTCTGTCGCTTTTCCTTGTCAGGGGCAGGGGGGTGGCGGGTGCCCCAGCCGGCTTCACCTGCCACTTCCCCTTGCTGAGGAGGCAGGGTAAAGTGGGCTGAGGCACCCGACCACCCCCCCCCGCACCCAGGAAGGGGAAGCAGCGGAAGAAGCCATGCATCCTGGGAGGAAGGTCAAACGTTATTTTGAAATAATGTTTATTTTGAAATAATGAGTCCAAATGGCATTATTTCAAAACCACTCATTTTGAAATAACAGCTGTTTGAAAATGAATGGGGTTTAAGGTGTTTCAAAACAATGGCTCTTATTTCAAAATGACGGAGCCCGTCGTTTTGAAATAAGAAAACTTCATGTGGACCAAATCTTTTTTATTTCAAAATAACCAGTGTTATTTCAAAATAAAAAAAGATGTGTGGACATACCCTTGGTTTCTGCCTAAAAAGCACCATAACACTCTGCAAGATGCACCCCATTCATAGATTTTAAAGTCAGAATCGCAGATTCCTACAAGTATAGGACTGGAAAAAACTGTGAGTGATCTAATATCAATTTGTTCTGACATATTTATGCTCTCCAAAGAGATTTTTTTCTTCTGTCCAGAAGAGTTTGTAGATGAAGAACTGAAGTCATTGTTTAAATACATTTTTATGTATATCTACCAAGCTTTATCAGTGTTGCTGCCCCATCAAGGATGAATTTAAAAGATGTGCTTTAGAAATCAGTGCTTCAGCTAAACTAACACAATTGTGGACTGATAGAAATATTATTTTCACTAAAGAACAAAAAAAATATCAATCCAATGTGCTAAAATTCTGTAGTTTATAGTCTGAAAGCCCATGCATAAAATGATACAGAAGGAGTGTAGAATATTAATTCAGGACACAGAACTGGCTACATCAAAAAAGATTGTGATTGTTAGGACGTTGTAGAAGACAAACAGGGATCAAAAAGCAAATAATGTAAATAAAACCAAGTAAATACTGACTTAGAGGGCAACCACCAAATTTATCACAATATTTCATACACAGGGACACGGCCAGGCTGGGGTTAATGGCAGACAGGAAATGGACAAGAGTGAATAGTGATGCTGTACTGCTCTCCTTGTCTGCAGAGATGTTCTGTGATGAAAAAGAAAAAGTTTATATAATATATTAATTGCTAAACTACTAAGAAAGGAATTACAAAAATGCAATATATATATATAAAATAAAAATGAAACTAGAAAATAATATAAAAAGACAGTGAGGTATAAACAATATGCAAAAATACACATGATTTGGTTCTGTACAGAATGAATGTTGACAAGAGCACACAATCTCAACCCATGTAGGAACGTATACAAGGTTATTTTAGAATACACTCAGTGCTAGATTGTCTCACAACAATATCTAGTGAGGGAAGCACATAGCTTCATGAGCCTTCTAGGGAAATAATTTGACCCAAAGGCTATGTCTACGTCAGCAACATTAGCTCAAACTTCCTAGTCTGAACTAAAGAAGTCCAGGGTTAGTAGAAACTAACCACAGGCTAGTTCAAACTAACCACACACTTTTTAGTTAGAACTAAAAGCATGTTCTAAGTTCTAACTAACCCTTCTGAAGTTTGAACTAAGCCTTAGCTGGTATGTTGCACACACACAGTTCAAACTAAAGTTTGAACAAAGCAAGTAAGTCCGGACTAGTGCTGGGTCTTACCAGTTTGGACTAAGCTTTGCCTAGTTCAAACTAAAAAATTTCTTCGTTCAGACTAGGCAAAGCCTAGAATAGCCATGGGCTAAATTAGTCCAGACTAAGCTTCCTTAGACAAATTCGTCTGTGCTCTCCTCGGGTTCTCAGGGAGAGAGAATCTAACAGAGATGACCCCTCCACTAAAGAGGAGCCTAATGCTTCACAAAGTTTCCATCATGCCTCCTCTGTGCAAGAACGATAGCTCAGTTCTTAAGACATATCATTGGACTTAGAAGACATAGATTCAAATCACTCTTCTGTTCTGGATTTCCAATGGGATCTTAAGTAAATCACTTTGCCTCTCTTTGTGTCACTATCTCAACTATAAAATGGAAGAGAGAACACTGTTGTCAGGTAAGGAAATGCTGTGAAGATAACTACATTAAAGATTATGATGTTCAAACACCATGAGACCACATAAGTACATATAATGGGTTAGTAGGAAGTAATGAAACAGGGGGCATAATCTTTTTCCTTGACTAACAACCCATATGGAGGAAGGACAATGTATCCCATGGTATATACACAATATTTCCACACTTCCTATAATTCATAAATTATAGACAGTGAACTACCTACTGTATTTGGTGAGAAGCTATTCAAACAATGAGTCTCATATAAGTTAATGTAGCTACTTGTTGAGTAGTTCTCATAATAGGGTTCCTAATATTAAAAAAAAAGGGTTCCTAATATGAGCCCTTAGTGTCAAATATGTTTCATAAAAATATATTTTGTGTTTCACTATTTAAGTTGATGCATATTTTAGTGAAAGGAGTGTCACATTTTTCTGGGAAAGAAATGGAATGGCTGGAACAACATGACATGATGCTTTGTAGAGTTCATGGAGGGTGACTTATTCTTGAAAGCAGTTATAAGTAGTGAGGCCCAAGTCCTTTAAAATAGTTAGACATAAACTAAACTGTGAACAGGTAGTCTTATTTCTGACAGAAATGATGATTTTCTGAAATATGTTTGGAGTAACTTTTTTTAAATTAATTTAAATTTCTTGGAGGTCAATTGTATTAAATAAATAGTCTGTGCATTATTGCGGACCAGGATTATATGAAATCTCTTGAGGCAGAAGTGTGACAGACATGAAAGCAAGGGATTCAAAGGACTGTACTGAACAATGTGCCAAAGAAGAATAGACTTTTGAAGCAAAAGTAGTAAGTTTTTTTTTTCTTTGTTGTTGTTTGGTTTGGTTTGGGTTTTTTTTTAATTTATTTGTTTTTTTTTATCAAACCCAGGCTAACTATCCATATCAAGATCTGCCACAGGTTGACCAGATAACAAGTGTGAAAAATCAGGATTTTTTTTGAGGTAAGAAACAGTTGCATTCCCCCATCGTGGTTCCTGAAGGGCACCCACTCATGCACCCATTCAATTTTCCCCTCATTTTTAGAGTCACATATTTCACAGTTCAGGGTAAATGTACGTGTATGCCACTTCCATGGTCATAGCTGTCAGATTCAGAAGCAGAACCATAACATCCTTAAATAGTTCAGAATTTCCTTCATAGTTCAGCTCTGGGCCTTTGATCTTAGCCTTATGTAATTGTTGAGCAGCGATCAATGGCCCACGTCCTCAGATTTGTGGGGAAAGCCTAGCTGTAGATTTGGAAGGACTGAACATAACTAGAGCCTGGGGCGTGTTCTCTGCTTTTCCATATATTTAATGCAGGTTCTTTTACTATTTTTTTCATATAAGTTTTCTCTGTAATGCTTTCACCTTAAGAATAAATGTGCTCGCTTATGAAGAGCTATGTGGTAAATTGCATCTGTAAGCAACTACTCTATTCATAACCTCTGCGGAAAGTAAAGTACAGATGTTGGCCTGTTTAGGCAGTCTGGTTCACTGGAAATATCACAATGTAGATAGGAAACTGTATATTCTGGCAAGAAAAATATCATGAAGGAGTGAGACATGGGTCTCTACCAAAGCCGCATGATGGCTCAGGAGCTGGAAGCCTAGAAGACCAGAATGGGAAACTAGAACTTTTACTACCCCCCCAACTGGAAAAAAAAAATCAGTTGTTCACCCTATTGACATATAGCATCAAAGCCTCAGTCTTCTCCTAGACTAGTTTGAAGATGTACCATAATTATTAATTTATTTCATGATAAACTTTCTTCTCCTCAGTTTTATGGTCAATTATTTTTAAACTGTCCCTAGCCTCAGCAACATGGCAAATATTTTTTTTTCTCTAAAGCAGTATGTTTCTTTCAGTTTGTGTCCTTCCAAGTGTAAAAATTGAAGATACTTGCCATCTAATGACAGACAATTAAGGGTATCACAGAGGTAACAGAAGTCATAGATTCCATGATTATCTGTGACATCCATGACTTCTTCAAGGATAGTTCTGCAGGAGCTGTCAGCCCCACTGCTTTCAGAGCAAAAGTCTCAGGGCTGAAATAGTGGCTGAGGTCGGTTCAGCTCCCCTGGGGCTGGAACAGTGGCTATAAGTCCCTCCTGCAAGCACGAGATCAGGCCAACTACTGCTCGTGATGGAAGCAGTGACCCTCAAGCTGGCAGTCAATTGCCTGCCCCTTGGCAGTGGTCCATAGGCCTCAGTCAGCAGTCCCCAGAACCTCTTGACCAGCTGGGGCTGGAGGACGTGGGAGCAGCTTTCCCCAGGACTGTCAGAGTTGCAGCTGAGGTTGGGTCAGCCCCCCCCCCAGACCTCAAATGGTAGTGGGACTGGAACAACTACCTGAGATCACCCCCCGCCCACCAGCAGTGCTCTGACTGTTAGTTCCCCACCCCACAATGGAATTTTGGTAAAAGTGAGGAGCAGTCATGATCTTCCATTATTTTTTGTTTGTTGCCTGTCACCTGCCACTAACTTTTAGTAAAAATACCTGTGACAGAATCTTAACCTTTATGACAATGAAAAGCTAACATCAGTGAAAGTATGGCACTGTCATTATTAAAGATTCTAAATTCTGAGTTGTTAAGGTGAGATCTAAGCTTCCTAAATATAACATGATTTTGAACTGTTACTGCTTTTGCTTTTCTGAGGGGCCAGGCATGAAATCCATCTCAATAAGATGAAGAATCAACACATTTTAAAATGCTTTGCCTTTGTGTGTTTTATATGTAAAAAACAGATATCTCTGCAAAGGCAAATTTCACTTCTCCAGTTTGCCCATTGGGAAAGGGGATGATAGGTCAGTAGCTGGTAACGACAGGATACTGTTAGAGGGCACCTCATGGCAGAAAATAGAAAAAATGCCTGATGCAATAATGTTAAAATGTGTGTGTATGAGGGACATAATAGAGGCCATTTATATTTATTCTCAATAAAGCAAATCATCCACCACAACATAAATCATTGTAAAAACTGTATATAGTGCATTTTAGAAAAGTAAATTAATAAATAATTGTAGTCACCATTACATTTAATTTATTGCACAGGTGAATCAAGATTTTTAATTTTTCACATACTGAAAGACTTGTCCGTGTGATTCCTAGAAAGACCTGGCAAATCTTACACACCTGTCATATGGCCAATGCATTTTTCTTTATTACCATCCAGATTACTATTACAATGACAGGCCACTAGAGTTTCAGAGAACTGTTATCACTGATCAGTGAGCTGTCTTTACATTTGTTTTTTTTTTCTTATGAATGCAGGAGAAGAAAGAGGATACACCATATGTTGTAGGTTTTGAAAGAGCTTCAATTTTCTGAATATCTTAGTCCTTGTTCTTACTCTTTCTTTCTCAGTATCTTTCTTTGTCTCCTCCTTGTTCTAGTGAAATATGGTAAGCTCTTGGAAAGGAAATCAGTATTTCCCCTGTATGCCTCAAATACAGTCAGGAACAGATTAAGACAGAGCCATGTGCTGAGCCATAAATACAACTTTTCACATCTGTGGTAAGCAGCCCCAGAAGCACCCCTCACCCCCTGATCCCTGATCTGGCCTGGGGTCTGATCCACCACTAGCCACCGCCACAAGCAGTGGGAAGCTTCTGCTGCTGCTGGCAGGCGGGGGGAGCCAGATCCCCGTGACCTGCCAGTGGCTGCAGGGGCTCCCCGCTGCCAGATGTATGATAGTGAGCCCCAGCAGTGCCAGAAATCCCAGGCGCCAAATTTTAGAGGGCACAGGGGATGGCTATAGATCCATCCCCAGCTACCATGGGAAGCCAGACCTGTTCCCTGTGGCCTCTAAAATTCAGCACCTGAGACTTTGCCCCACTCATGCCAGCCTAGTTACTTTCAAAGACCCTGAAGTGCAGAAAGGTATCCTGTTTCACACCAGCATGCACACCATAAGATAAGCATCAGAACATCATTCCAACCCATCGTGCGGGAGGCATGGTAGTGCTTCCTGCAGCTGAAAAACATGTAACATACAAGCCAACACTATTTTTAAGGATAATTAGTATGCAGTCAGCTGAAGTTGAATGGCAGGAGTTATTTGATTGTGATTTAGTGGGATATTCCCTATACTGAAGAGCTGGGATCAGAAGATGGTGGAATCTGGGTGACTACGTGAGAGACATGGTAAAATGGGGAGAAAATAGAGCAGAAACTCTGACATGCACACTTATCTTCCCAGATTTCTGATAGCCCTTTAATGATTAAAAGTTCACCTAACACTATCTCACTGAAGAAGGAACAGCAATGAACAGCTGTGAAACCAATAGGAAGCACTGTAGCGTGTAGATGCCTAAGAGATAAGGTAAGACCTATGTAAAAATGCACAACAGTGCTGCTTAACTGCTGTAACTGGGTAATTCACCACCTGTATTCAGGGCCCAATGACTTCTTGAATATAACGGTATCAGGTTATAAGCTTTGCAGCCTCTAGCAGGTTAGGATTTTTTCCCGTTCTATATAACTCAGTTATCTGCACTTAACTAGTGTCTGAAAGAAACATTCCTTGACAACACAACTACAGTCAAACACATTTATAATGGTCATGACACTGTCTGAATAAACATCAAAGGACAGTTTTTGGAAACCAGATGTTATATTAATACATGGAATCGATTTGCATGGTGCTGATAAAAATGAGAAAGCTTGAGGAAAAAAATAAGAAAAATCTTTTTCAGCATCATTTAAGTTTTATACAAGTGACAAGATACAATCTACCCACAGTGTGGGTAAGAGCACAAGGCATAGCTACTGTGTCCCTATGAGCCTCAAAGACAGACTAAAGAGATGGCCCTAGCAGCATGCTATGTAGGTCACTGAATTCAGATCATTTTCACATCTAGCTGAGGGAGTACTCTCCAGGTCTACCTAAGGAAGATGTTCTACAGGAACCTCTTTTTTATTTTGTATAGAGGACTCCAATTTGAGTCTCTCCACTGCCCATACTTATATTATTATAGTATAGGCAGATAGTCTCCAAGTACACAAATCACTAATCATTCAGGATTTTTAAGTCAACATTAACACCTTAAATTTTACTGACAAAACAACAGGCAGCTCCTCTGATGCATTACTCAAAAGAAAAACATTGTTATTAGGCAGCCTACTACATTTGGCACTAGCTTTAATTTCCAACTTGTTTTTACACATAGTAGCATCAAATAGAATGCATTGCTAGAGTTAAATTTTGTGGTGACAGAAGAACAAATGATCAAGGAGAAAATATACATTGTTAATAACTGTCGCTACCTAATCATCCAACATTTCTGACTACAAACTAATAAATGAAAGTGGAGGAGGGCAGACAAAGACATCTTTTCATCTTCCCCATGGTGAATTCACCATGTGTGCACATGTGCAGTACATGTACAGGAGTGTGTAGATCCATAGTTTCCAAGGCCAAAAGGGCCCTCTGTGACTATCTAAAGTGACTTCCTATATAACACACCACATAGAACTTCCCCCAAAATAATTATTAACATGTATTTTTCAGAAACTCAGTTAATCTTGATTTTAAAATTGTTAGGGATGGAGAATACATCCCAGGTAAATTGTTCCAATGGTTAATTATTCTCACCTTTAAGAATTTACACATTATTTACAGACTTAACCTTGTCTAGGTTTCGCATCTAGCCACTTAATCATGTTATATTTTTCTCTGCTAGATTCAAAGTCTTCATATTTAATATTTCTTCCCCATGTAGGTAGTTATAGACTACAGTAAACTCACCCATTAACCTTCTCTTTACTAAGCTAAACTGACTGTGCTCTTTGGCTATGTTTAAGATAGCAAATTAGTTCAGACTAAGGAAGCTTAGTCCGGACTAATTTACCCCATGGCTATCCTAGCCTAGGCCTAGCCCTAACTAAGAATTTTCTTAGTTCAAACTCGGCAAAGTTTAGTGCAAACTAGGAAGACATGGCACTAGTCCAGACTTCCGCACTGAGTTCAAACTTCAGTGTTAGTTTGAACTAGAATGCACAGTTAGTTCAAACTAAAAAGTCCACAGTTATTTTGAACTAGCTCGAGGTTAGTTTGGACTAACCTCAAACTTCTTTATTTCAGACTAACAAATCCAAACTAAAATGTCAGATGTAGACATAGCCTTTGAGTCTTTTGAGCCTATCACTATAAATACTGGTACTGTGAGGCTCTTATCTTAATTTTCTCCAATTTGTCAACAGCCTTCTTGACTAGTAACCACCACAACTGGACAGATATTCCAGCAGCTGTCCCGTTAGTGCCAAATACAAACATAAAATAATCTTTCTACTTTTACTTGAGATTCCCTTGTTTGTATCATAGGATTGCATTAATATTTTTGGCCACAGTGTCACACTGGGAGTTCTTATTCAGCTGATAATCTATCATGATCTCCAAACCTTTTTAACAGTCACTTCTTCCATGGATAGAATCCCTGATCCTGGAAGTTTGGCCTACAGTCCTCTTTCCTAGATGAATACATTTTCCTTTAGCCATTTAAAAAAAATAGTTATAGGTTCTGTTTCATCTTAACTTGACTATCTTTTATAATGAGTCACCATCAGGCCCATGATTTATCCAAACCAGAAGCATAAGGCTAGGATCCACTGAGGCTATACTGATGATAGGTTCTAAACTAATCAAAGATCGTTTTATGTGTAGTCCTATTCTTAACCATATCTGAATTTATTGAATTATTTTGCAAAATAATTCAAATCTGCCTTTGACACATGTAATGCTGAGATAATTGTACTTAAGGATACAAGTGGCCTTATGGATGAAAATTCTGGCAATATTTCAGTTATCAGTGCTACCTGGCAAAACTGCCACTTTTGATATGATCTGATAACCAGTGATCATTCAGCTGTGATTTTAATGCTTTTATTTTAGTCTGCATCTAGAGTTAACATTTCAGATCTTATAATTCAGAATGTGCTTGGTCTGTCTTAAAGAATCAATCACCTCTGCAACTGTCCTTTTTCTTACGGTGAGTATTCCAGCTTGTCTTTTAGTCCCCACACTTTTTTTTTTTTTTTTTTTTTACTATATGGTGTTAAAGGTTTTCTTTCAAATCAGTGGAGTGGCTTCGGGTAATTGATAGAAGAATCTAGCCCACAAACATTAAACAGTACCATAGGTATTTATCTCTTACTATCCATAACTAAAGTCAGAAATCAAATATAACTACATCTTTAAAAAACAAAACAAACACACAACACAAAATGCATCTTGAAGTAAAATGATATAATGACTACAGTCTATCCAATCACCATTTCACTAACTTATATGGTCTAGTAAAGGAAAATATTTATTTGTTTTCATATGTTTGATGTACTATATTCAGACAACTGGAATTAAATTTTAGAGAATGCAAACAAAAACACATTTTTAAAAGGGGGGAAGGAAGAGTCTATATAAATGTCAGTTGGCAAGAAGCCTCCTTTGTAATTGTAACCATCTGAGGTTGCTCACAAAATACACAGCTTCCCATGTGAAAGCATGAATCTTGTAAGCCACTCCTAATGCAATTGCCGCTTGTTTCAAGAGCATATTTATGCGATAAAGTAAACCAACTATAGGGGTTTGGAGGATGTTTGGATGAGTCTGTCTCCATAACAGTTCTGATACTTATTTCATCAGTCCATAAGTCAATAGAGTTACATTAGTGGAAATACAGGGATAAGAATTATATATTTATCCAACAGACTCTGTAAACACAGAAAGAAAGGTAGGTGTGTGAGAGACTCACAGAGTTGCAAATAGAAGTGGTGAAATATCTAGAGAGGGAAAAAGGTACCAGGGAACAGATGGACAAGAGACCAGCCAGGAAACCTGCCTGTGTGAAAGTGAGTAGACAAGGAGTAGAGAAGCATTCAAGAGTATATACGATAATTAACAACATACCATATCAGAATGAGCTTGAAAGAGAAGCCCAATCCAAGATTTTTTTTTTTTTTTAAATGAAGGCTAAGGTAAATTCTTGTGCATATCTCTGATATATGAGATCATAGAAAGAGAAAGAACAGGTATATAATACACAGGTCATACACATTTATAATCTCATTTATTTACTACAGTCTAGAAAACATGAATCAGGTCCAGAATGTGTGTGTCTATATATCTATATCTATATTTATATCTATATCTATTAAGTAAATAAGAAATAAACTGTAAATCAAATAAGCATAAAGATTATGCATTATATTTTAATATCCAGGTAGATCATGTTTCTAAAGAGCACACACTAGTCCCTGTATTTAGAGTAGGTTTAGATTTATAAAAAGTACATAGAGGGTTGTTTTGTTTTGTTTTTTTAAATTCCCACCACTTTTTACGTGTGCATGTATTTACTTTCTAAAGTACTTTCATGTTTTTAATACAAGCACAGCTGATCCTTTTTGCATAATCCTTGAAATAGCTGGGCAGAGTGAAGTAATGTTGAATCTGAGCATTCTTGAATCTAGGCCATGCAAATTTTTGATGTTTTGATTAGTGCCCCAACATCAATTTACCAACATGGAATTTATGAAATCAAATATCATCATTTCAGGAAAGACCATACTGCATAATACGTAACATCAGCATTCAAACAATAACGTTAGAAACACTGCATAGCACTCAGACTTCAGTTAAAAAAGAAGAAAAAATGCAGATGCTGCTATTTTTGTTTGGTTGCTATTTAGGCAAAATAAATGAAATATTAAGCTATTTTTTACTCCTGTGATAGAATTATACCAGTAAGATACACAAATTATCTATCTATCTATCTATCTATCTATCTATCTATCTATCTATCTAT
>ML681993.1:22509366-22609179 GCA_007922195.1 Podocnemis expansa
ATCTATCTATCTATCTATCTATCTATCTATCTATCTATCTATCTATCATGGACTTGCAATGACTGATTAAACATTTGCAACTATTATAAACATCTACATCTTAATGAACAAAAAATCCAGTTAGTTCTACAGTTTACTTACTCTATAGTCATATGTTATCATAATATCCATGTGTTCAATGATGGGCAAAATTGTAGCTTCAGAGAAAGACCTTAGGGATATATTAAATCCTGGTCCTATTAAAATCATTGGAAATTTTGCAATCGACTTCAATGAAACTAATAAGGCCACAAAATTCCACTAGTGATTACTGAATCAAGCCTATAACTTCTGGTTCTGCTTGAGCATCTCTTTTAGAAAGATGACCAGTCTTAAACTGCTTTAAGTGTTCAGAAGTATCTTTTGGACTATGCTTCACATTGTCAGATCAGAAGATGCTTCTCTTCTTGAACTAGTTGAAAATTAAGTTCACAGTGAGGTTTGTTACTCTTTGCATTATTGTGACTATAATTACACTACAGTTATGATTTTGGTGACTGAAGTGATCACTAATTCATAGATCTGGAAAGGTAGCTGCATGAGTGAAGGTGACTACAGCTTTAATACAACGTAAAATACAATAATATTCTGATATACAAATAAGTATTAAATAGAAAACAAATAGGTTGATAAAGGAATAATAATAGTCATGTATTTCCTCAACTTGATTATTATATTAATTACTAATGAATAGCACTCAAACTGCCAGCCAAATCTTCTTAAAATATATATGTATAACCAGATCTAAAAGGAAATAAAAGTGAACTGATCCTCTGCACAAAGACTTTTTTTGGACTCCTTTATCTGTCTTCCAATTTTATGGGGAAGAGCAAACAAACAAACAAACAAACAAACAAACAAACAAACAAAGCCACAACAAAAACAACAGTTTTCATAGATAGATGTCACAGAGGCAGAGCATTTCAAAACAATTAATTGTCCTTATCTTGGAGGAGATCTGACTCTCATTCATTTATCAAATATCTTTAATACCACAAAATAATCATTATTTAAGCATTCTTTTCTGGTGCAGGAACACACAGTTGAGGTAAAAGGAAAAACTAGGAACATTTCATTTTCATGAAACCACTATACTTCACTCAAACCCTTGCATATATTAGCAGTTTAGCAGAACAACTTCTCACTGTCCTCTCACTCTACCTTTTCTCCAAGAGACTCAATATCACTTTTCCAAATACATATATAACCTAATATGAATTTATTTACCATCCCCTTACTCTCCTCATTAGAATCTTCTTCTATAGCATCTTACTCTTTAAGCAAAAAAAGAAGGAGTCTTCTGGCATTTAAAGACTAACAGATTTATTTATCACATGAGATTTCATGGGAGAATATGATGAAATGGGATATTTTCCCATGAAAGCTCATGCAATAAATAAATCTGTTTGTCTTTAAGTGCCACAAGACTCCTTACTTTTTTTGCTTTACTAGACTAACACAGCTTCCCCTTTGGAACTTATTTTTTAAGCTGATCTATGAAATGATCTACATCAGGTGCTACATTCTTAAATATTTCAACAGCAAACTCAGGATTTTTTTTTTCTAATGTTATACATATTCTGTTAGCTAAAGATGACTGTCCATTACATTTAAGATAGAGGACAATAATAGATTTTGGACATGATTTCCTAGGGAGTCTTTTATTTGGAATTGCTAGAGGAGTTATGACACTAAGAATCAAAGGCTCATCTATAGTTGGCTATGCAACTACCATAGTTTATACAAGTTCTGAGAGAGGAGCTCAAGTTTCAAAGAGTAGTTTCTCATTTTTTTTCTCTACAGCTGGATTTTCAGCACTGCCATTTGCACACTCTTTTACTTACACTTCAGACTGAAATTGCTACATCAATGCAATATGTCCCCGTTGCAAAGAACCCCTTAAACCAACCTGTGAACAGCACTGTGTAACCTGTACTTGTAACCTCCCAGCCACAAAAACATGCAATCCATTTCCTGTCCACCACCTGTTCTTTTAATCTTCAGTTGCAAAGCATAACAGAATGAAACCACAGGGTAACTGCAGGAGAAGATTTACATTTCACTGAGCTTTCTCTTCTCTTCGCTCCCGTGTATGTCTCCTTGCATATCATTTTTTCCAGACATACAGTATGTCTTTCCAATTACTTGGCCAATTGCCTCATAAGCCACAGTAATTGCCACCCAAGTGTCTATAATCCCCAGTAGAAATGGATTAGTTGATTTCAAGGAAGCCTGCAGTCTTCCCACTGTTGAAGCAAGCTTAGGAAACAAGGGTGTTACAGCCAGTAACCCGTCCCACCTCCCAAAAATATTTTAAATCCATAAAATCAGCAAAATGATTTCACATGAATTTTCACCATTTTTGACCAGTTTTACAGGTAAGTATGATGTTAGATCAGAAGTCAGAGATGTGAAAAAAACCTGTTATGTTATTTAGATCATCCCATCGCAGAGTTTAAGGAAAGAAAAAAAAAAGTCATAAATTAAAGTCAAAGAAAACCTAAGGACACATGCAGAATCAATGGAGAGTCAAGTATGTTGAGCCAATGTCACCTGTTCTAACTCCTAGATAGTGCTTCTTCAAGGGGCCTATAAAATGTTATGGCAGCAGTGTTAACATATTCTTCCCATGTTAAAATCTAATTGTTTGAATTAGTAGTTGATGGGAGTTTTGGATACAGAAATAACAGATTCAGACTCCTGGGGCAGAATTATTAGAAGTATTCAGCAGGATGGGTGCTGGGAGCTATTTTATTTTATTTTGGTCTGCTAATAAATCAGCAACTTAATGGGAGTTCTGAATGCTGAGAGCAGGAGGAAATCTAGCCATTATTTAGGTTTTTTAATAGGAGCTGAGCCCTTTCAAGAATCTGCCTTCAGTTGTGGTTCCTTAGCACTTGGGAATCTGGTCCTTGTAGCCAAAAGAAATTAGAATTTAATTTAAGGAAAGCCATCCTTTATTTCTAGTGAGATCACTACCACCACCAATTGCAGCAACTATTAATAAGGATAAATCTATCTACATAACCCATTATTTTGGTTGTAAATAATCAGAAAGCTCTGATAAAATTTTTAGAAGTGCAATGATTAATTGGATTAATTAAATGGATTAATATCCATTAAGATAGGTTTTGATTATTCAAATAATTTATTCACTCCCGTAATGAAAGCATTTTTCTTCTCTCCCACAAATCAGTTTGTTATTATTCTAAAAGAGAAGTCACTTTGTCTATAACTGTGATGTCTATTTTCCGTGAAGTTATTTTTCCATCACTACTCTTAATTAAGAGTTTTTGAAATGCTATATTGTCTGCTATCCTTTAAAATATACAAATAAGGAGAGCACATCAAGTCTTCCTAATGTTATAACCTCTACTAATATGCTTCATGTATTAATAACAAGAATAATAGTGAATTTATTGGACGTAACTTATAGCCTTTGGATGCAGCAAATGAGAATATTTAAAACCAGAAAAATTTTATTATAGGCATGTGCTGTAATTTATATATCCCAGGATACCTCAGATAAAGAAGAAGAATGTGATACCTCACATCATGTTCCAAATTTTCTCTTCCTCCTACGCTGTGCAGTCTGACTGTAAATGCTGAAAAATAAATCCAGTTTGACTTACCTGTTCCAGATTGCCTTATTTACATTCCACAGCAGCAAGGTGTAGACTTGAATTAGTTGCTCACATAGCCCTAAATACAATGGGTGTGTGTGTGTGTGTGTTTACTATGTGTGTGTGTATTATGTGTGCGTGTATTATGTCTATAGAGATGCAGGGAGAGGTGGAACAGACTAAAAACAGGATATTGAAATAACTTTTTAGAGTGAAAGAAAAAACATATTATCCTCTGTCATAATTATTGTTTGTTCTACATGCTTTTGTGAATACTACTAGAGAAGAATGGATAAAGCATTTTTCATGTACGTCTGAGTTGCTCAGTTTGATCTCCATTCCAAGCACAGTGGAATACAAAGAAGAACATTCATGATCAAGTTGCACATTCTAGAAAGGATTTTCAAAGCTCTTGCCTATGGACTAACTTCTCCACTGAAGTCGGGGGAGCTTTTTATTTACTTTAGAAACAGCACAGTTGAGCCAGTGCTAAGTACTTATCAAAATCCCTTTTTAGGTTACTGCCCCCACCACCCTGGAGGCTACAGAAAGTTGATTGCTATTCCAAAGCTATTCCATATCACCCTTTTTATTTTATTTTTTTTTAAATACAAGAAACTCACAAACTTATTCATTTGGAAATGTATGTTAAATTTATTTTATTTCAAATAATTGTACCTAAAGACTAGGCCCTAGTCTACACTGTGGTGTGATTTCTGTGGCAATTGAAGGGAGATATGAAAAGTACTTAAAATACCTTGTCTATCTCCCTCTGATTGTCTACTGCTTCCTGACCCTGGAATCTTCAATAGGTTGAGTTGGAGGCAAACCCCTTCCTTTTGACTCAGTATTACTCTCCTTGTCAAGGTGCTCTTACTGGCTTCACTTCCGGGCTGGCTGAGCAAGCCTTCACAGACCTGATCAGAGAGATTCATTTGATGGAGGTAAGTTCACTGCTATGAGTGACGACAAGACCTAGCAATTAAAAGGACTTTAGATATTGTAGCACTTAGGTGAAAACATACTTTTAATTGTCATGACTATTCAGTTCCCAAGGGGCAAGCGTGTTAGTCTGATAAAGCAAAAAAAGCAAGGAGTCTTGTGGCATTTAAAGAGTAATAGATTTATTTATCACATAAGCTTTTGTAGGAGAAAATCCCACTTCATCAGATGCTTTGAAGAGTTGAAACTTACAGAATGGGATGAAAATAAATGCAGGGGAGTGTAAGACATGGGATCAGGTCACAGTGCAACAGCAAATCAGAGCATTTGTAAGGATTCAGACTCTAGGAAACAGAACATAGAGGGGGGGAGAAGTCAAATTGCCTGTTATAATCTGAAAAGAATCCATAGCCATGATTAAGTCCTGCTTTCACGGAATCTAATTTGCATGTTAGTTCAATTTCGACTGTTTCTCTTTGAAGTCTTGGTGTCCCATTGATTTACCTGAGGACCATCGTCAGACCTCTACAATAGATCATTAAGGACCTACAGCCTATTTTAAAAGATGACCCCTCCCTCTCTGTAGCCTTGGGAGACAGAGCTTTCCTCACCTACAGACAACCCCCCAAACCTTAAAGAGAGACTCACCAGCAACCACAGCCCTAACAACAGAAACATTAAACCAAGTCATATATCCCTGCAACAAACCATGCTGCCAACTTTGTCCGCATATCTTCATTAAAGTCACCATTGTAGGACCTAATCAAGCCAGCTACCACATCAAAGGGTCCTTCACCTGCTCATCCACTAATGTGATTTATGCCATCATGCACCAAAATTGCCTCCACACCTTATACATTGGACAAACAGGACAGTCCCTATGCAGAAGAATAAATGGCCACAAAACTGAAATCAGAGAAAACACACACACACACCCCTTACTTGTGACTATAGTTTCTTTTAACATTATAACAGGTAATTTGACCTCACCCTCACTCTATGTGCTGTTTCCTAGAATATGAATCCTTACAAATGCTCTGATTTGCTGTTGCACTATAACCTCATCCCATGTCTTACACTCCCCTTCATTTATTTTCATCCCATTCTGTAAATTCCCCCTCTTCAAAGCATCTAATGAAGTGGGATTTTCTCCCATGAAAGCTCATGTGATAAATAAATCCGTTACACTTTAAGTCCCACAAGATTCCTTGCTTTTTATGCCTGTTCAGCATAGTGTTTGATTAGGTATCTCTGGCTATTTCTGAGTGTTCTCTGAGGTACTAAAGGACAATATTCAGTTTCAGTTTCTCTGTTGCAATCACATATCCCTCCTTCTAATCACACTGATCAAAGTCTAAATACATTCCAGTTATGGTTGTCTAAATCATTATTACAATTGAATATGATTGTTAATTTTTAAAGATGGGCCCAACATAGTTGCATTCACACATATGTAAAATCAGAAAAAACAATAAAATATGAATTAATCAAAATTAATTAAAAATAAATAAATACACATTGTAGTCTTGGGTCAACCTAATAAATATCACTGGTTCGCATCCTCCTGGACACACAGTCAAACAATAGTTCTGTTTTGAGTCTTGATCAGGAAGTTAGTCTATTTGAGGTGAGCGGGCAAAAAATAGATGTAAATTTGTGATATTTTGACTTCTTTATTGTTTCCTTCTTAATCACGCATTTTATGCTATATGGTCTTTTTTCTATATGATTCTTTTGTTTGTCTCTGTACCATTGACATTCTTTTCCAATTGGAATAAAATATTATTTGAAGCCATTAAACAACTGTAAGCCGAAAGGAAAACTGTTGATAATTCTGTCTGGCATTATAATCCCTCAACAACTCCTTGATGTGGACAAATTGGAGCAGTGGGCCAAAAGAAATCTCATGAGTTCAACGAGGACAAGTGCAAAATTCTGCACTTGGGGGCGTAAAAAACCCATGCATTACTACAGGCTGGGGAATGATCAGTTAAGTAGTAGCACTGCAGAAAAGGAGCTGAGGGTCATGGTGGATGGAAAGCTGGATAAGAGTCAACAGTGCGCTCTTGTTGCCAAAAAAATGCCAATGGCCTTCTGGGCTGGATCAGTTGAAGTGCTGCCAGCAGATTGAGGGATGTTATTATTCCCCTCTATTCAGTCCTGATGAGGACGCATCTGGAATACCATGTTCAGTTTTGGGCACCCCACTACAAAAACGACATGGACAAATTAGAAAGAGTCCAGCAGAGGGCAACAAAAATGATCAAGGGACTAGAGCGCAAGACTTATGAAGAGAGACTGAAAGAACTAGGCTTATTTACCCTGCAGAAAGAAGACTGAGGAGGATTTGATAGCAACCTTCAACTACTTGAAGGGGTGCTCCAAGGAGGAGAGAGCTCAGCTGTTCTCAGTAGTAACAGAGGACAGAACAAGGAGCAATGATTTCAAGTTACAGCTGGGGAGGTCAAGGTTGGATATTAGGAAAAACTTTCTTAGTAGGATGGTGGTACAGCATTGAAATGGGTCACCTAGTGAGGTCATGGTATCTTCATCTTTGGGGATATTTAAGGGTTGATTAGATAAAACCCTGGCTGGGATGATTTAGTAAGCGTGGTCCTGCTCTTTCACAGGGGGTTAGACTAGATGACTTCATTAGGGCCCCTTCTAACCCTATGATTCTATGATTCTATATATAAGGCCTAACCTGCTTTAAGAGTAAGGAAAGATACAATTCCAAATGTCAGTTGGCTTCTTTATTGATTTATTACTATATTACTCTGTTTTATGTCCAAGTGAAAAATATTATTTGAGGTCCCTAAAATATATAGGAGATAAACATTTAAATCTGAGGTTGTCTTTTTTGTCATCCTTTGAAATACATTTTGGAAAATTTAATGCTGACAGATATAATATGTCAAGACTGAAGAGACATGACAAGTGTCTGCCAAATGTGGATGATATAAAAGGATAACTAGGGCCAAATTCCAGTCCTGCATGTTCATGTGCAACAGCTGCTGAAGTAAATAAATATTGCAGAATGATGTTTTCCAGAAATTCCAATGCTGTCCCATATTGAAACATTTAACCTGTGAGGTTTTCCTCTTTAAGGATTACATCCCAAGACCATTGGTGCACTGTGCTGATAAATGACCGTGACACACAGATTGAAAGATGGTAGTCAACTTGAAAGATGAAATAGGAGAGGATAGTTTATTTCCGCCAAGGAAAAAATAAATTGAGTGGAAACAATCCCCTGGAAGAAAAGTGAAAATAATAGTAATTATTTACCCATTACTATTACATCAAAAACTATTACTCAGGGCTCTGGTTTATTAAAAATATTAGTATTATGGACTGACAGTAATATATCATATGAAATGCAAGGTCTTTGATTCAGAGAGTATCAAAATGAGGAGAGGCTCATGCATGGGATTAAGCAGCAGGCTGCCACTTCTATTAAATTTTAGCAGAGGGGAGAGCTGCTGCACACATTCTCCAATATCAGGAATTTCATTTGTTCCAGCAATGTGACTACAAGGCTTCTTACCATGCAACCTATAACTTGGGGAGGGTCTGCTGAATCAAATAACAGCACTCAGCTCTCTCTGAGCCCTAGCAACCTTCTCCCTTCAAAAAGGACATCAAAAAAGGGTGCAGGAGAGTTGGACAGGGCTAGATTAAGTGGCACCAGGCTGATTTCTGTCATAGCACTGCCATGCCTGGGGCCCTGGTTCCCAACACAGGCTTTACCTCCTGCCAATGCTGTCAGGGCTGTCCCCACTCCAGGGATCCCAAGGCACCACCGGTACTGGGCGAGCCTGAGCAGGTAGCAGGGGTGGATCAGTGCAGGGGGGACATTAGGTGCTCCAGCCTCTAAAGCCCCTGCATTGATCTGGCCTTGGTGTTGGAAGCTTGGCCCGTAAGAAGCACAAGGTCTTACCTCAGTCCATAAAAGCCACTAAGCCTTACCCAATCCCATTAGCTTAATCCCCAGCACCAAATCACAGCTATTTTTACCCCTAAGATATATTCATTCAATTACATTGGAAACCAACTGCAAAGTTGCAATGAATTAACAGTTTCAACCCAAGTACCAGTTTGTTACTAAGTATAATTCTCTGTTAGGTACTAAATACATACCCCAGATGTTGCAAGATGCAGCAAGGAAGGCAGAAGACTCTATCCTCTATAGCCAATTAGATCATAGAAGAAAAGCTTTCTACCTGAGCTCAAAACAGGCAATTGGCTAGACCCACAGCATCTATTAGGCAAAGTTCCTCTTCTTGGTCTGAGGAAGAAAGTGAAAAAGCCTCACGTGGCTTCCACTCCAGGTTAAATAGTGGGAGCTGGAAAATGCTGTCCATTCAGTACCCGTATTGCCCCTAGCTGGCCAATGTATGCCAGAGAGTGTCTCTCAGTGTGTGCCTTTCTCTTGCTTCTTGGGCTTCCCATCTCACATCTTGCCCTATCAAGTTTCCCCACCAGTTGAGGCAAGGAGTGGTATATTGGATCAAAGACTGTTCACTTTATGTTTGTAGATTGACTAGCAGAATGGGGACTTGATCTGACTAAGGCCATTAAGTATTTGTTGCAAAACAACTCTGGCCCACCACATTTATGTAACATTGCCTTTCCTCACATGATTTCCCACCTTCTCTGCACTGATGGTAATTCCAGTTTTGTTCCCCGCTATGCATTTTCCCCATGCCATTTTTCTTGCTTCCACTTCTACATTAAATTCCCCTTTTCCAGAATGCTCACAATATGCATGTTACATCTGAAGCCTGAAATCTAATAGCTTTTAGCAAATGCTTTACAATATGTATATGTGCCTATGCTAAGTAATTGCATAATTAAATTGTCTTGAACCCTTTCCTGATTAGCTTTATAATGACTTAGAGTACAATCATCAGGGACATCCCCAGGGGTGAGTGAGGCTCAGGACCTGGCCCTCACCCCTCCACTCAGTGCTGGGGGGCAGGCCTGGGCCAGAGACCAGGCTCTCTTTTCCCACCCTGTCCCAGAGCTGCTTGCTCCGCTTCTGGATAGGCTTGCCGATGAAGGCAGAGGGGGGTAGGGGGTGGGGGGCAGTGATCTGCCCGCTGAACCACGGGACATAGCCCCACTCCTCCCTACCCCAGACAGCCCTGACAAACATCAACACATTATAATCTATAGGGACACTGTGTCTTATTCAGAATGGAATCCTATAGTAAATAATATAGTGATGCTCATTGAAGTCAGAGATCTGCTCATCTGTTATAATGCATTATTACATTACAAGTACAGCTTACAACACCCTTTAAACAAGTGAATGGTTAATAAGAAAGTTTATGTACATGAATGACTTGCTACAGTATGATGGTATTAGCTTATGTTATTGCTGGAAATACATTGAAATAATGTATAATCAAGTATCACGTAGTTAAGATCAGTGATATTCAAATAAATTGTGCACAGTCATAAAATTACAGGTAAAATGGGAGTTTTGCTTGAGTAAGGGGATCACATCAAGTCAAAAAACATAAGTCTATTTCATTAAGAAAATATCAGAGAACTGTAAAGATCTATATAAAATTAGAGAGCTCAGTTCTGATCTTAGTCATATGCATGATATTCCACATTTGGCACAGAGACTCTGCATTTGAAGAACTATACTTTGCAATTTACAAGGCTGGAACATAAGTGGTAAAAGAACATTCAGTTATCAGCAAGTTTTTACAAGTAACACCTTGGTATGAAAATTCTGAATCTAGTCTGCTACCAAAGCACTTAATAGCAGACTAACAAGCCATCTGGGTATAAGACTTATTTCAATTAAACCAACAAAGCAGTTAGTAACATCAGGGACTAATAGCTAAAGAAGCATGTGGTGAGAGATCTTTAAAAAAAGAAGCTTTATTTATACTTCAGTTTGGCCGAACAATTATACAGTAAATGATACCTAACCTTTGTTAAAGAGAATAGACTAGACTCCCTGAGTTATCCAAGAGTGTAAACAGAGAAGTCAGGTAGACAGATGGAAATCCTGCAGCATTGCAAAAGCTGAAAATGCTATAGTGTTTTTGGTGATATAGCAGATACTATTAATAGTTGCCACACTGAGGTATAGAATAGCCTGAGTGAAATAAATTCTAACTGCTCTGAGTTCTCTAAAGAACAGCAAATTTCGAAGATGCAGTGAAATATTTATAGAAATGTGCAAAACCGCTGACACCCTTAAGTCAGAAGGGAATGCAAATAGTAGTTTATAGTATTGAGAACATAGAGGAAATACCAGTGGATTTGAAATATATGTTGGCTTACTCTCTATTTGTCAAGTGAGATTTTCTGGCATTAGTGATATTGTGTAAGGCATCAAAGAATATACAACAGTTTCATTTAATTAGTTTTAGCAGGCCAGATTCATCTATGCTGTTTACTGTACTTTATTAATTTGGTCAAATTTGGATTTATACTTAATTTAATTTTATATTAATAGAAAGAAAGAAAGAAAGAAAGGTTAAATCAGTTGTAACAGGTAAATTATTGCTGGATTAGGATCACAACCTTTGATCTCAACAACTGATCTCAAAACCAGGCGAAACAACTTTTGCCTGCTTTGGGTTTCATCACAAAAGTTTTACATAGATTTAAAAGGAATTTAACAAATTTCATTCCTTAAATAGACATAATACACTGCTTAGAAAAGTGATAGTATGATTATATTGCACACATTACTCTATACAGAATATATATATATATATCATCCATGCATGGTTTGTTCCAGTAGCCCACTTATTGTCAGATTGTCCTGGTTCCCCAACATCTGGCACGGACCTTGTTAATCCGGGCGACATCCAAGCCAGCATGACTCTCCTAGTTCGTGTCACTCTCATATTTGAGGTAGGCAAGTGAGGCGTTAGGGGTTTTTTGCCCAAGGACCCCTACTGGGAAGGTAGATAAGAACCCACCGGGATTTGAACCCCGGTCTCCCGTATCAAAGGGCATCGGTATTAACCACTACGGCGCTCTTAACCACTACGCTAACAAACCATGCATGGATGAGACAAGAGAACCTGGAATTGATGGAATGCTACTACAACAGCAGACCTAATGAGAGGGGATATATGAAACGTATGAGGGAACTATGGATGGACAGAAGACCTACATCCACACTAACTGAGAAACAGCTAGTTACCCAACGCTTCAACATAGTAAAGAGGCAGCTGCTCTCACAACTGGAGATAGATCAACTGCACGTTACCTCCCACACTCAAGAAGAAGCCCCAGAAGACCAACTAGATGTGCAGCCACCACCTGAAGCTGGAACTTCACTGCCACCCCCTCCATTACAGAACACAGCAGCTGATATGAGGCATAAGATCATGGATAAACTAGCTACAGTCAACCCTCGAGACCGATTACCAAGGCTCGTGGGAGAAGTACCATCAGATAGTATGCTAGAAGATGCCAATAGAGCCCTAATGACAATTCCTACTACCACCATCACTGAAACCAATGAACTGGTATATGCGACAGCCTCTGTAATCCTGGAGATGCTTGGCTACATGATCAAGAAGAACAGCAATACATACCCTCCCTGGAAAATGAGGTTGGAGGATAAGATCAAGGCAACCCCGAGAGAAGTTAGCCGGCTGGTGGCACTACAGAAGGGTGTAGAGATTAAGGATAAGACTCGGCTACTGAGAAAATACAAGGGTCTGACTCCATCTGAAGCCCTAGAGACTGCTAAGCAAAGGCTCACAGCACTGGCCACCAGGCTAAGGAGATACACTAGAGAAGCAGAGGCCAAAAAGATAAATGCCCTGTTCTCCAAAGAACCATCCAAGGTGTACTCCCAACTGCAGTGCAACAACACAATAACAGCAGAGCCACCAACAGCAGAAACTGAACAGTACTGGAAGAACATCTGGGAGAAAGAGAAGACTCATAACACCAGTGCAAAGTGGCTGCAGGACCTGAGAACAGACCACAGCAATCTCCCAGAACAGGAATCAGTCACCATCACAATAGCCGACATCCAACAGCGGGTCAAGAACATGAAGAGCTGGACAGCACCTGGCCCGGACATGATCCACACCTACTGGCTAAAGAAACTAACAGCAGTGCATGAACGCCTAGCAGCACAGATGAACCAGCTGCTAGCAGCAGGCTCCCACCCAGACTGGCTAACACAAGGAAGGACAGTGCTGATCATGAAAGACCCCCAAAAGGGAACAGCACCATCCAACTACCGGCCAATAACCTGCCTCCCCACAACATGGAAAGTCCTATCAGGCATCATAGCCGCCAAGCTACAGGACCACGTGGGCCAGTACATGAGCACAGCTCAGAAGGGCATTGGGAACACCAGAGGCTCAAAACACCAGCTGCTCATAGATAGAGCAGTCACCCAAGACTCAAGGTCTAGACAGACCAATCTGAGCACAGCCTGGATTGACTACAGGAAAGCCTACGACTCAATGCCGCACACATGGATCTGTGAATGTCTGGCGCTATACAAAGTCAACAGGACACTAAGGACCTTCCTCAAGAACTCAATGGGACTGTGGAAGACAATGCTGGAAGTCAACTCAAGACAGCTTGCACAAGTGGCCATCAAGTGCGGCATATACCAAGGTGATGCGCTGTCCCCGCTGCTGTTCTGCATTGGCTTGAACCCCCTCAGCCAGATAATCACAAGGACTGAATATGGATACAAGTTCAAGAGTGGAACTACCATCAGCCACCTCCTCTACATGGATGACATCAAGCTGTATGCTAAGAATGAACGAGACATCGACTCGCTAATCCACCTGACACGGATCTACAGTGAGGATATTGGGATGTCATTCGGACTGGAGAAGTGTGGCCGGATGGTAGTAAAGAGGGGAAAGGTAGTCAAGACTGATGGGGTGGAACTACCAGCAGGCCACATAGCAGACATACAGACCAGCTACAAGTACCTTGGCATCCCACAGTCACATGGGACTCACGATGAGGAGGCAAGGAAGACAGCAACATCCAAGTACCACCAAAGGATAAGACAGGTCCTGAAGAGCCAGCTCAATGGGAAGAACAAGATCCACGCCATCAACAGGTATGCCCTGCCAGTCATCAGATACCTTGCCGGTATAGTGAGCTGGCCAAAGGAGGACATGGAGGCTGCCGATGTGAAGACCCGGAAGCTCCTCACAATGTACGGAGGTTTCCACCCCAAGTCCAACACCCAGAGACTGTACGCCAGCCGGAAAGAAGGTGGGCGGGGTTTGGTCAGTGTCAAAGCCACTGTCCTGGATGAAACCCAGAGCACCCAGGAGTACATCAGTAAGATGGCACCCAAAGATGAGCTGCTGAGAGAATGCCTGAGGCAGCAGCAGCAGACATGGGAGGAAGATCAAGCAGAAGAAGTGCCATGGCAAGACAAGACCCTGCATGGAATGTACCATCGACAGATAGCAGAGGTGGCTGACATTGGGAAATCCTACCAGTGGCTGGAAAGGGCTGGACTGAAAGACAGCACTGAGGCATTGATCATAGCAGCACAAGAACAGGCACTGAGCACCAGATCCATTGAAGCAGGGGTCTACCACACTAGACAGGACCCAAGGTGCAGACTGTGCAGAGAGGCCTCAGAGACAGTCCAACACATAGTGGCAGGATGTAAGATGCAGGCAGGAACAGCATACACTGAACGGCACAACCAAGTAGCTGGCATTGTGTACAGGAACATCTGCACAGTGTATGGGCTAGACCCTCCCAAGACCAGATGGGAGATCCCACAGAAGATCGTGGAGAATAACAGGGCTAAGATCCTGTGGGACTTCCAGATCCAGACAGACAGGCAGGTACTGGCCAATCAACCAGACATCGTGCTAATAAACAAGGACCAGAAGACCGCGGTGGTGATAGATGTAGCAGTGCCAAGTGACAGCAACATCAGGAAGAAGGAGTATGAGAAGCTGGAGAAGTACCAGGGCCTGAAAGAGGAACTAGAGCGGATGTAGAAAGTGAAGGCCAAAGTGGTCCCAGTGGTGGCAGGAGCACTCGGGGCTGTGACTCCTAAGCTGGGAGAGTGGCTCCAACAGATCCCAGGAACAACATCAGAGCTCTCTGTCCAGAAGAGTGCAGTGCTAGGAACAGCTAAGATACTGCGCAGAACCCTCAAACTCCCAGGCCTCTGGTAGAGGACCCGAGGTTGAGGATGACACATACCACCCATAGGGGTGAGAGAGGAATTTTTTTATATATTTTTTTTTTAATGGCAGCAACACCCGCACATAGTATAATAGCCTATATGGTAAAAAAAATGAGCTACATTTATCTTCTTAGTTGATCTTCTCTGCACTTTCTCCAGTTTAACTAACAAAAAAAAAGTTTCCAACATTTGACATTGCAGTGAGGCCCTTATCCAAACTCTTCTATTGACTTCAGTGATCTGTGGATCAGGCTATAGATAAAACAAAGCAGTTCTTTGTAAGGGGATAACACAACAAATTTAAATAATAAAGTAAATTAAGAAGAGAAAAGACTGAAATATTTAATCTAAATAAAAGATAATCTGCAATGTAGCTTAGTGTTGTATTTGACACTGATGAACAGGCAGGAAGTAGGGGATATAGTTTTATTCCATCTTTGAAGAATTTCTCACCTAAGAAGAATTTAAGGACATATAATTTTACATAGGAGTGAACAGGTGGAAGAGACATTAAGATGAAGTGTTAGAACTGAGCAGAATTATGGATGTAAAAAACAATGAACGATACTGTATTCAGCTGCAAGGCACTAGTAAAATTTGTTTTTGGAGGTAGCCAGCTGACCTTTCTAGGAGTCAGAAGGAATTGCTGGTTGAGTATATAGGATTTTTTGTTTTGTTTTGTTTTGCCCCCCCCTGTCCCCCCCCACACATTTGGCATGAATTATATTTTGGTGGATTTTTCTTTTTCTTTTTGCACAAAAAAAAATGTTAAGCTTTGAAAGTTTACATTTATCTAGGTTAGAAATAAGAGTATTCATCAAATCATTTCAGGCAGGAAGGGTCCACAGCCTGTATCAGATTCCACACCGCAATATACCCTAACTACTGTTCTCTTTATTTTGCAAATGCCAAGACAACCTTGAGTCAAAACCATTCAATCTTCCCATGACTGATGTTGTGCTTCAGTTGAAACATCTATCATTTTGATTTTTTTTCCTTTAAGGGAAAATTATCCCCCCTTTTTTTTCAGATTACCCACTTTCATTGTTACCTAGACAAGTGTAGAATGTGCACAGTGAGGATCTAAATTACTTTAATTCTTAGCAAATAGTGGGTTTTGTAATGATGTTGGAATAAAAATGGGAAAGGAGATGAATACCTACATTCATACTACTATAAATAAAAGTTGGTTATACAAGTGTATGGCAGTTTCAGAATTAGGACACAGAGAGGATAAGGTGAATTTTAAAACAAACAGAATAGTCTAGTTCAGCAAAACAAGCAAGGAGTCTAGTGGCATCTTAAATGGGTGTGTTCACACAGCACTCTTATTTCGAAACAACAGAGGTTGTTTCAAAATAAGAATTACCCTGTTCACACGACGCACGGTTGTGTCGAAACAATGTGTTCCAACAGTGTTGTTTCAAAATATCTTAAACCCCATGTGGGGACGAAACAACATTGTTTTGCAACGACTGTTTTGAAACAATGCAGTCTGAGCATGTTGTTTTGAAACAACAGTGACTTGTTTTGAAATAACTGTTGTCTGAACCTGCTATTTCACTTTGAGCTTCTTTCCTTAATTTGAATTAACAAACTGTTAATTCGAATTAACTTATTTCGAAATAACCCCTTATTTTGATCCAAGTTGTTTCAAAACAACTTAGATCAAAATAACCCCCTGTCTGTGAATGTAGCCAAAGAGTAACTATTTTATTTATCCCATGAGCTTTGGTGGGAGAAAATCCCACTTTGTCAGATGCTTATAGATTCTCCATCTTCATGAAATGGGCTTTTCTCCCACAAAAGCTCATGCAATAAATAAATTGTTTAGTCTTTAAATGTATGTCTACACTTACAATTTAGCTGGAATTAAGGAGGCTTAATTCGAACCAAATTAGTTCATGTCCACATTTACTTTCATTAGTTGGAACTATGGAGTTCCCTTAGTTCGAACTAAGGAAAGCGTAGGTCGAGCTTATGAAACCTCACTTAAGTTTGACCTAAAGGTTAGTTTGAACTTACAAGTTCAAACTAAATCAAAGAAGCCATGTTAATTCGAACTAAGAATTATTTCAAATTAACTTGGTTTGACCTTCCTCCCAGGGTGCATGGCATCCTGGAAGGAAGCACCAGCCCACCAGCACCTGGGACAAGCAACCCCAAAGCCTCCCCCCCACTGGATTTGGGGCAATGGGCCCCCGGTCCCCTGGCTGGAGGGTGGGGGGTGGGGACCCCGTGTCCAGCTCTCAAGATCCAGGCCGTTTGGGGCAGGGACCCTCATGCTCAGCTTCAGAAGCGCTGCCAGGTGCGGGGGGAGAAGGGATTCCCCCAGCCCTGCACTGTCAGTGTTGCTAGGGTTAGGGGAGAAAAGATTCCCCCTGCCCAGCTCCAGCAGCACTGCCTGGGAGCAGGGAAGAGATTCCCAAATCTGGCTGGAGCTGCACTGCCCTGGTGTGGGAAGGGACCCCTGGGGGTCCTTTCCCCAAGCCTGTGCAGTGTTGCTGGAGCTAGGCAGTGGGAATCTCTTCTGCCCCGGCCACAGCAGTGCTGTCAGTGCTGGGCTGGGAGAACCCCCTCTCCCCTGCACCAGCACTGTGACTCTAGCTGGGAGGGGGGAATCCCTTCTCCCCCCGCACCCCAGCAGCTCTGTGATGGGGAGGGTGCCCTGGCCCCAAGGAGCCCTGCTAGGGGAAAACATCCCCTGCCAGGCCCATCTTTCTGAGACCCACATGGGGGAAAGCATCCCTTGCCCAGCTCTAGCAGCATCGTGCCTAGCACTGGGGGGGAGGTTACTTTTCCCTTTGCCAGGCTCAGAGGGCTGGAGCTCAGCAGGAGATTGTGTGGGGCATGGTCCTTCTTGGGGCCATGTTGCCACACCTCCCATGGAGCCCTTCTTTCAGTTTGAACTAGCAAGTCCTGTCCATGGACATGCCAGTTCAAATTGGTTTTCCTAGGGTGGCCATGTTAGTTCAAATTGACTGAATTCAAACTAATCATTATTAGTTTGAACTGATTAGTTCAAATTCAGTTAATTCAGACTAATGTTTTAAGTGTAGACATAGCCTGTAATTGCCACTAGACTCCTCGTTTATATTAGACTTGGTTCTTCTTCAGTTCATTGGTTTGCATGCTGCTGTTCTGGCATGAGCCAGAAATGATCTCTGGCAATTATAGGCTGAAATATCTGCTTATAATTATGGCTGCTTAGCTCACTTTGAGAAGGAGAGCCACGACAGAGCGAAAATAGTGAGAGTCCTGTGGCACCTTACAAACTAACATTTCTTTGGGCATAAGCTTTTGTGGGCTCCAACCCATGTCAGATGCATCTCACGAAGTAGGTTGGGGCCCATGAAAGCTTATGCCTGAAGAAATCTGTTAGTCTCTAAGATGCCACAGGACTCTTGCTGTTTTTTGCTGTACACAGACTAAGACAGCTACCCCTCTGGAAATTTCTACAACAAAGCCAGTTTCAGGTCTCGTTCTATATCAGCCTGAATCTGAGTTTAGGAATGAGTCAACTGGGACTGGACTAATGTATGCAACCTGGCTATAGCCTTCAATAAACAAACATCTGCCTTGTGAAGATTAATAAATTTTAGAAGTGTTCGAGTCATGTCATGCCAGTCCCCTAGCAAATAATGATCCTTACTAGCAAGTGCTGAGAAGTGGCTTAAAAGTTATCTATGATGGTACTACAACAGTTAAGGGATTTTCTTTATACTAGAATGTCCTATTATTCCTTGCCATAAGGCTAGTGTTGTCAAGTCCTTAATAACTGTGAATTTCAAATACTCATGATTGGGACAAACCTGACATATGTTCATAATTTACAAAGGTTTGGCTAAATTTGTTTTAAAGCCACAGTCAAATTAAAGCAATACAAAGCCTGGGTGGACACTCACCTTGAACTAGGTTTATATGTTCACATCATCTTTGTTTGTGTCAATGCATTTACTTGCGCAAACTAAGCCAATATAAAATGGCACTGATAAAACAGGTCTAGACAAGGTTGTGGATTCATCTAACTAAATTAGTTAAAACAAAACAAAACAAACTTCCTTAGATAAAAAGGTATATTTTTGTATGTCTACCAGAGATTGCTCATGAATAATTAAGGGAAAAAAACAAGATTTTTTTGTAGAAATTACTTAATAATTTTAAGCAATTCATACATTAAAAAAAAGAAAGTGATCCATTCAAGGACAATACTGAATAGCAAAAAGGAAACAGAGAAAAAATAACAAATTATTTCAACAGTTCTGATATATTATTTTTAACTAACATAGTCCTAACATATAACTGCTTAAAAGAGCAGTGAATCGGAAAGTTAGAAGTTACTGAATCAGGCCTTTGTTTTGAATGTTGTTTGTGTATTGTTCTTTTGCTGATATGCTTTCTGTAAGGGACTGGATTTCACTAAAAAAATAAAGCAATTCCCATGTATATGCACACAGAACCATTCAGGATGCAAAACCCTCTAAGATATGCACATACATGCAATATCAAAGGAAACAGGAAATCAGTGCTTCTCTTTGTCCTTTGAATTTTTATTCACTACACATTTTGGGGTAGGAAGCAGGAAAAACATGACGGACAATGTCTCAGCTTGTATCCAGACTAATTGTGCAGTTAAGCCAGTTACATTTTTCATTTCACCTGCTGACCTCCATGCTTGCTGATACCACTTCTGATCAGACACCAGCCTTTATACACCATGTTGGAATGTTATCCTATGATACTACCTGTAGGTGGCCAATAATTGAATCTTTGGCAAAGATGTCCTTTTGTTGTCTTGTGACCACTCAGGGGGAGAGGAGGTGGTGTTCAGAGCACTTTTCAGCACTGATGGGAATGCAGTTGCTGATAAAAGAATTTACCTGCTGTTTGAGAATGTGGCATGACCTACCTTCAGAAAAAACAGATCATAACACTTTTCAGTTCCCCTTTGAAAGAAAAGTTCAGGGAGCCGGAATAAGAGACTTAGAATAGAAAGATACTTTGATTTAGTTGGGTATCTTTTTTCTTGGCATTACTGACAAAGGAGCTATTATTCACTCACTGTAACATTTTTGTGGCTATTATTTAAAATGATACACGTGGTTATTACATGCTTGGCAGTTGCTAGTGTGTTTTTGGGAGTCTAGGAAGCATCTGTATGTTTTACTCAGATTGCAACTGTTAACTGAACTAAAAATTACATTTTCATATTTTGAAAAATGTGCTCTTCTGCAAGTTTTCTGATCTTTAATAGCCAAAGCAAAGCTCAAATATGGAAATAAGGAAAATATCTGTCCAAGTATTCTATTTGGTTGATTAACAACATTGTAAAAACATCCTAATTGGCAAATTATTAAATCACACAGTGTTTTAATATCATGTGTTGCAAAAAGCCACAAGACACTTTAAAGTTCCATTTGCAGTCTCCAAGCCTTAATTTGTATATCACTGCATTAAACAGAACATTAATGTTACAAAATCAGGCACTCAGAAATTGGGAAATACTAGAATTAAGGTTCTCAGTGTGCACGCACATTATGATACAGCCTGAAATGGAATGATGACATCCCCCCGCCCCCACCCCCCAGGACCCATAACTCATTCAGATGACAGTGCTCTGGGTTTGAATCAGGGTTGTCCAGTGAATTAGAGACTGTTGTCTAAGGCCTCTCTCTCATCTGTTGCACAAGACAGAGTAAGTATAGTGAATAAAGTAAAAGACTGGAGAAAGAGAAAGGATGATCTCATGATTAAGGAACTTAATGGCTGTTCCAGAGAACTGGAATCTGTTTTATACTCTGCCAGAGTTTCTGTGTGTTGGCAAATTATTGACATCCAAATGTTCACAGTTGGTAACTTCCTGTGTTTCCAGTATGAAACCTGATTTACAGAAATGCTGAGCACTTTAGACTGCATCTGAGTCAATTGGAGCTGTGCTTTGAACAGATTAAAGGGTATAAAAATGCTAAATATTCAGAAAAAAAAAATCAGGTCTTAGGTGTCTCAAATTGGGCACCCAAAATTAGTTGATTTATTTCACCTTAATCTCTGTGCTCAGTTTCCCAGACAAACTACAGCTAATACTCCCTTACCTCCTAGAGAATTTTGAATCATAGTCTGCCAAAGTAAAAATTTATGGTCAGTGACAATACCATCAGTTTTATTATTTTATCTATGAAATGGTGTGTTATGGAAAATTATTAGAGTCCCCCAGCTTGAAAACATTATGGACCAGCTGTATCAGCTGGATTTTTTTCACATAACTTGCAATTACATAGTAAATTTACCATATTACCACCCATCCACAGTATAATTGCTGTTATTTTGTATATTGTCTAATGATGCTCTAGAGACAAACATACAGAGCATTCTCTGCTTAGAAAAATTGACTCAAGTGCTTTAAGCTCTATACTGTAACAACCCTCTCCTTATTCTATATGAACTCAAAGAAGGCACTTCTCTTGGAGGTGATTTCTGCTGAAGATGAGACCCACAAAACTTCCTAGAGACCTCTACATCCATGTGACCCATTCTATGGTGCTAGGGATCAATGGTACTCCTATGGACTCTGATTTCATACCCCTATGAGTTGACTAAGTTGTGGACTTGTTGATAAGCTAGAGGATAGGGATAGGGTACAGAGTTTTCTAGATAAATTGGAAGATCAGGCCAAAACAAAATCTAATCTGATTTAACAAAGACAATTCCAGCATTCTTCACTTAGGATGGAAGCATCCTCTGCACTGCTATAAAATGGGGACCAACTAGCTACACAGCAGTTTTGCATAAAATGACTTGCAGGTTACGATGGACTAGAAACAGTGTGCCCTTTTTGACAAAAAGGCTAAAAACATATTTGGCTGCATTAGCAGTAACTGCCATGGGATGCACATGCCTAGGGCACGATCTGTGTAACTTTTCTGTTCAGTTTTTCAATATAATTGTGTGATTTGATGCCAGAAGTGCCTTTACAGATGCCCATAACCTATTCTACATTCTTCCACTGGTACCATGTTCCCTGTAGTGTCATGAATGTGTGTCCATGTATGTGTGCCCAGGTGAAGCATGTTATATAGCACAGACTCTCAGACTATCTCCATAGCACAGAGGCTATAGAATTGCATGATAAAGGCAATGCAAATACCCTCTCTGGTTCAGGTAGAAGTAAAGAGAATCACATAGCAGTACAGAAAAGGAAGGGTCAAGAGGGTTTGAAAACAAAGAGCAAGCAATGTGCATCTAATCCTGAACAGATAGGATAGGTGAAATACTGAAAAAGTGCCAGCATACTACCGTGATTATTTACAGAAAGCCATAAACATGCAAGAAGAGTTCTCTCAAGTCTGCTGGTAAACAGAACGATTCCTCAGAAAACTAATTCCCTGAAAATTACAAATGTATAGCAGGAAAGGAGAATTATAGCATTTCCACTTTTCTGTCACTTCGTCATCCTGAGAAGGTTATCCTAATGAAGGTTATGAAATAGGACTAACTGCCAGTCTTGATAATATTTCAGACGTGAGACAGAGATGTCATATTTTCTAATTGGAAAGAAAATAGACCCACCATCTGAATGAGAGATTCCCTCAGGGACACACAAACGTTATCTATTGAATGACAATTTAACAAAATAAAGTGTCCCTACCAACTGCATGCTACAGCATAAAATGGGTGAAGAGCAGTTATTTAGTCAGGAATGTTTATCACTCAGAGATGGATGTAAAGTGAGATATTTTATAAACAAAAATAGAACTCACAATCTAAGAAGTAACAGCAGATCTCTAACAGAAAGTATGTGTGGCCATCTGGAACCTGCACACAGAGTGGTTTCTGCCTTCATGTGACAGTGTATGCAGGGGGAAAGTCAGATAACCATGGAAGGGTAAAGTTTCCTAAATCTTCTCTGAGCCACAGGGTAGTACTTTTGTAGATTCAGACCTTCAGATGTCATCCATCAGAGAAGTTCTACTGGAAAATGAGGTTTCACTGATTCACCCAAGATGAGGATGTGCTTGCAATTATAAATGTGTTCCCTCTCTCTAGATTTGCAAGACTGCCTACACAGATGAACAGAGTCTTTCCATCCAAAGTGTATAGAATACTTCCATTCTGATTGCTCCAATTTTTAGAGCACGCATTTAGACTAACATCTAGGATAGGACCTTGGTAGAGGAACAGACTCCTTGCCCTCTGATTACTGGGACAATCATAAATTTGTGGCTGGCTGCTGACGAGGGGATTTTCCTACTTAATCATTTGATCCTGGTGGTGTGGTAAAGAAGATTGTATTAATAAATGTACTTTAGGAGAGTGTTCCCACTGTGATGCTATCTGGGTTCCAGGATGTAGGTTGGAGTAAGTCCACCCACAGATAAAAGTCCCTTATAGAATTTTAGAATAATAGGGTAAGAAGGGAACACAGGAGGTCATCTAGTCCATCCCCTGCTCAAAGCAGGACCACCACACTTAAACTACCCCAGCCAAGGCTTTGTCAGACCACATCTTAAAAACCTCTAATGACAGAGATTCTAGCACCTCACTAGATAACCCATTCCAGTGATTCACCACCCTCTGAGGAAAAAAGGATTCCTAACATCCAAAGGAAACCTTCCCCACTGAAACTTGAGACCATTGCTCCCAGTTCTGTCATCTACTACCATTGAGAATGGTCTAGCTCTATCCTCCCTGGAACCAGTGGAATGTCACAGCACCCAGTGGCCAATACTTGTATTGCACTATCTCCCCTGCCATTAGTAGCAGTGCCCTGCAGTGAGGGATATCTACAGGCCTGTTTTCCACTCTCCTCCATTCCATCTACTGTGGGGACAGCAGGGACAAGGAGTGACAGAGGCAGATGCCCCCCCTATCATTGCCTGGCAGCAGGGGAGGAGGCTACCTGCTCCCTGTGTGGCCAGGTTCTCCATTGTTCCCTTGTTCTGTCCAGTGCAGGGGCTGAGGGCTGGAGAATGGGAGGCAGACGGCTGAGTTTTTATGGCCTCTGAGGGGGCAGCTCTTCTGAGGAGTACCAGGCAGACTCTACGCCGAAGGCCAGCACCCAAGGTCATGTCACCTCCTACCCTCCCTTGGTACACCATTGCCTGGAACCCCTTTTCATGTAGCTGAATGTTGCTATTTAACCCCCCTCACTTTCTTCTGCAGACTGAACAAGCTTAGTTCTCCTCATCAGTCATATGTTCCAGCCCCCTAATAATTTTTGTTGCTCTCTTTTGGACTCTCTCCATTGTGTTTGCATCCTTTTGTAGCATGTGTGTGGGGGGGGAGGGGGCGAACAGGATCAAGTTTTCTAACATGACCTCCCCAGTGCCAGATGGAGGAGAACAGTCACTTCCTTTGATCTTCTGGCAATGATGCTACTAATGCAACCCAATATGGGGTTAGCCTTCTTGACAATAAGGGTGCAGTGTTGACCCATATCCAGCTGCTTCTCCACTGAAACCCCCTACCTCAGTCTAAGCAAAGAAGCTCCTGAGCCTGGGACTCAGATGATTACAGGGGACAACAAATGAAAAAAGAGGAATAGCCGTGAATGCCAACGGGTTAAACAGAAACAACCTGAAGGGCACACCAAGCAGAGAACCCTGCTTGTGCAGTTGTATAAGATAAGAGTGTAGGTATATTCAGGCTATATGGAGTATCCTTCACTTGTTGATAGCTACATATATGTGATCAGTCAGGTATTTTAGAGACCTTTTAGATTTTCTTTGACTGATGGAATGTGATTAAAGAGTTCAATCTAGTGAACACACTTAAATCAATTAAATGATTGCCTTTGATGTCTATAGATGGTAAATCCAATCCCTAGAACTCTCCCAGAAAAAAAAAAATACTATACAGCAAGTCGGCCACATTTTCTCACAGATTCCATCCCTGGAAACGAGATTTTCTTACCAAGTTGTTCTGTGTACAAAATGGCAACTGAACAGCAGCTACTGGAAGGAAAGAATCAATTCTTCCTTCACAGGTGCTGACCATAGAAAGTGGAAGCCAGCACTCACAAAGGGGAATTATTCCTATAATTGAGCCATTCTAATATGGGATTTTTCAGTGATAAAGTGGAGGGAAGATGTATGTCAACAGAGATGCATTTCTGCAAACTGGCAGGTCATTTGCTTTGTCCTTGCTGCTATAACTGAGTTGATGAATGTTTTGGATGGCCTCCTTTCATCATAAATTGAATGAGTTCTGAACTCGTGCTCTTTCTAATGCTGAGTTATTGGACACTATTAAAACCTGCAGTTACTAATGTTGTCTCATTTTGAAAAATAACATATTTCATGATTCTGTAGATGCACTTATGTTAGTGGTTATGGGTCTACTCAAATATTTCTTTCTTTAATTACGTGCAGTGTGACAATTTCTTCTTTACACAAGAAACAATATAAATTAGCATTAATTTTGTAAAAGGACTGAAGATTCATAATGCTCAAATGAAATTTGAGACTTATCATCCTTAGAATACTGTAAATAAGATGTTCATAATCAGTTTCTGTAATTTAATGAATATATTATATCATGGCACTTAAAATACTAATCAATCAAACTACATGTTGCAGGGTCAGATTCTGATTTCTTTTTCTTGAAATTGGTTAAGATGCTTTGCATTTAAGTGGATGCAATGGAAATCAAAATTGGATTAATTATACATTTAAGTTCATAACTGAATTAAAAAATAAACATATTACTAGATGTTGAAAGCAAACAGGAGTTATAATAATTTGAATACCAAACTACATAGAGCTTGGAAATCATTTGCCTTCTTTTTGTTTCACCACCAGTTACTTCCATCTCCCCTCTAAAATGACCAACAGTAATTTGAGGGGTACTATGTTATCTCTTCATGCTCTTGTTCTCTTTGAAGAGTGACATTTTGGAGTTAAGTCATGCTATTCACAGAACATTATATGTTTTCCCCTCGTGAATCAATTCCTCGTGCCCTTAAACATTATTTTGTCTTTCTTTGAATTCCCATCCTATTACTAGAGAGACAAAATGGATGAGATACTGTCTTTTATTGGAACAATGCTTGGAAAAAGGAGTCAAAGTTTGAACTTGCACATAACCCTTTTTCAGGTCTGGGAAATATATTCAGTTTCATAGCTGAATACAAAATGGAACAGAATACTGTTCCTATTACAGACATTTTTTGACCTTCTCCTAAGACACTGGACTGACACTCAAGAAACATGAGTCATTCCCAGGCTCTGACACAGAACTACTCTGACACCTTGGACAAGTCATTTTATCACTTAGCCTTGGAGATAACAGTACTTCCTTTCTCCCAATCTGTTTTGCCCATTTACGTTTTAAGGTATCAAGGAAGGTGTTGGGATTACAAGCTACCTATTTAAGAGTATAGAAGTTTTCTGCTTCTACTTCTGGGGAAGAGGTGTCTGTAGTGAAGTGTGCTATTTCACTTGTTCTGAAAAGTGCCAGCTCAGAAAATAAGGGGTGTGAGTTGTGCTTTGCCGTTTCAGAGAGTTGCCTTCTCCGTCTCTGTTTGTGGGTTCTTGTATGTTAATGTTCTGAATTCTCAGAAATAACAGTGTTACACTACAACCATCCATGGAAGTGTTTTCATGTCTTTATCTAGTTTTTGTGTGCTTATGTCAGTTCTTAGTGGTAAGGACTGTCTCTAACTTTGTTTGTACATAACAACTACCACAGTGGCTCCACATCTCAGTTGTGGACATGGGTCCTGGGAATTGCTAATAATATAAATAACAATTTCTGGTAACAAAGTATGCCTATCAAAGTACACAGCATTCTCTGCTTAGTTGCTTTAGTACAGCTGTGTAGGTGTTTTCAGTTTTCTGACCTATATTTCTTTTACACCAGCATACCACGCAAAAATGTCTATGCTTTTGTGCACTTTAACATTAATGTATTTTTAAAAATAAAATATGACTAACAATGCATATAAAAGCAAACACTCTGCTGTGCAGGAGCTAAATCAAGACCTGCATAATTTAGCAAGATAAGGATGTTTCCCATATTTCAGACATCCAGCTCTCTTACATAAAAGTTTAACTTTTAAGCATATTCATTCATTTAAAAAAACAGTTTTAGCAGGTGAATTAAAGGATCATGCAGACATAATACAATGTGTTATTTGCTCAGAAAGAGAAGCACTTACATAAATTTAAGGAAGTGACACAAATCAGCAGAGGCAAGGAAATTCTCTTCTAATGCTGAGAACTGAACTGTACCATTTAAGCAAATCTTTGTCTTATGGGTAGTGTGGAGGTGCCTTGGACTATGTCTACATCAGCAATTTTTGTTCAGATTTGGTAGTCTGAACTATAGAAGTTTGGAATTAGTCCAAACTAACCTCAGGTTAGTTCGAACTAACCACAGACATTTTAGTTCAAACTAACTGTGTGTTCTAGTTTGAACTAATGTTTTAGTTCAAACTAGAACATCTGGCTAGTTCAAACTAATGACTCAGTTCAAACTTTAAGTTCGAACTAACCCTTAGTCCACATGTTGCATGTGCTTAGCTCAAACTGAAGTTCAAATTAAGTAAGTAAGTCCGGACTAGTTCCTGGTCTTATTAGTTCAAATTAAGCTAAGTCTAGTTCAGACTCAGAAATTTCTTAGTTTGAACAAGTCAAAGCCTAGTACAGCCATGGGCTAAATTAGTCTGAACTAAACTTTCTTAGCACGGTCTAATTTGTTAATGTAGACATAGCCCTGGGCATCTTAGGGAGGGATAGTAGTTCAGGAAGACATAATCCTTCTCTGAGCTTGAGATTGTAAAAAGGAGCATTCAGTTTGCTATCCTTGCTTGCATGTCCAACTCACTGTCCAGGCAAGCCTCCTTCCCATCTCTAGACAATGTGTATCATGGTGGGTGTATAGAAGGAACACACTTTATATACATGTATGTGGTGTATAAGAGGCAGCTTTGCAAACACAGATTATGCACCCACATCAAGCTCAATTTGTCCTTGAGAATTTGTCCTCTCTTTAAGTTTCTGAAGAGCTTAAGCTTCTCTTTTCCCCCCTTCTTCCACAAACAAATTTGAATTTCCTCCCCGTTACCACTTTGTCATAAAATTATGACATTGACAGGAAGATGACACCTCATTCACATCAATAACTGTTCACTAACATATATATCACTAAGATATATAATATGGCTCTGTGGTTCTTATGCAGATAACACCATTGGCATCTTGAATAAGGATCTCAATTTACATTTGCTAAGTAGAGAATGCTTAAAAAAAGAGGAAAAGTGAATCTGGTCATTAAAATGATGTATGAACATGTAAAATAAATTTAGTAAAAGAACATTTTTACACTTTTGTGACCTATAGGGTGGGGAAGGTAGCAACATCTCAAAAAGAAGCATCATCATGAGGTTCAGAAAGCAATACATATGGTTCTCTGTAGTAGTTAAGTGTGAGACATCAAGGCTTGAGCTGAAGCTTATGTGCACATTTAGGTTCTTCAGGTTGGCAGTACACAAATATTTTATGAAATAGGTTGCTTAGCATCATGTTATTTGTGAGTCAATATCTGAAGCACCTTATGCATTTTTTGTCCAATTGACAGATCAATGTGACTTTAACATGTCCCTCCTCTCTCCTCCAATGTATCTGCAGTGAAATCCAGGTCAGCTGTAATAGAAAATTTCTGCTTCCCTGAGAGATGGGAGATTTTTTGTTTGGTTGGTTGTTTTATTGTGATGAATGGCACACACTGACCAACTGCTAAAAGCAAACTTTCCATTGTAGGAGTAACTTCTTCAATAACTAGCCCTCCCATCCCCCACCCCTGACAAATTCATACAGAAACCTTATCACAAATATTTCAATAAACAAGATACAAGCCAATAAATAATTATATTGGACTCTGTTCTGCTACTCATATTTTTACTGAGGACATTACTACAGTTTTGCTGAAACAGGAATTAGCACTGTTAACTTGTTGTGTTATGGTTTGAAAGACAACACTGACAAACCTGGAAAACATTTCTCATATTTTATCTTCTCCCATCAAGCATGTCTATATTGGCACAACTAGAATGCATATCTTCTTTCATTTATACCATAAACATGATATATTAGATTCAGCACTCTCAGCAGTTTCTTGTACTGAATCAGATGACACATTTTCAGAACTATTTTTAATCTCAAATACCACAAAAGTGAGCCATGGACACCCAGAATCCAGTATGTGACTTGATGGGAAAATAGATGCCTCTCCTCACTTGACAACAATATTATTTGTAAATCTTGGTGCCCAACCCTTGAAGTTCACTCTTATGAATCACAGAGAACATAAGACAATGATGCAAGAGATCAGGCAAATTAAGTCCATGAACAGAATGCCATAGCTCAGAAATGGCAGGCTCTCTTTTATTGCCTAACAGACAGAACGGTAACCAGGAAAAGTCTATGCCAGCATTTCTAATACTAACCTGAAGAGGGAATCCGCCTTTTAAATAATTATTAGCTATATGAAAAACCAGCTCAGATTAGTTGTTACTTTGCAGTAAATGCTATAATTAACTGCTTTGGTTTTCCAAACCCCAAAAGACACCTAATTCCTTCAATTTAACTCCCCCCATGCTTGCTCCCTGCAGTCCTGAGAAGTCCCATCTCAAACAGTGCTCCAAGAAAAAAATATGTGCCACTAGTGACCACCACCACACTACCAACACCCCAAGCATATGTACACAGGCTTTTCGCCCAAATATATCATCAAGGCAAATAAGAAAACAACTATCTTTAATAGAAATATGAGTAATGCTAGGAAAGATTCTGGATGCAGTTATGTCAATCAGCCTCCCAAAGGATGTGTAAAACTGTAAGGGTTCCTTCAGAAGGACCAGGCCACATAGACAATACTGAAGATGTTTTTATTCAAAGCACTAAGAAAGAAGGCCAACTGGATTCAGCTTCAAATTGGTGATGCTACAGTGGTCAAATATATATGCTTCTTTATCAATTACATAATCCATTTGGAATTCTTTACCTATTTATTCACAAGTACAGACTTTGTTTCACCTGGGGAGAACAGAGGTGATAATGACCCATACAGAATGTTAACTACATTGAAGGCCCTATAACTACAATTAGGGTGGGGAATGGGGTGGAGTCCTTACAGATAAGCAGGGTGTGTGCCAGAAAGGTTTGGGAATTTATTTTTCTCATCTAACTCAGGGCTTCTAGACAGGCAGCTGGCCACTGCCTTCTTGATTGTTTACAGCATCATTGTTCTGTGTGGGTTTGGTGGCAGTTTCATGTCCCAACTTGCTAGTTGGAAAGGTACCTAAGAGATAACAGAAGAGACCTGACAGAACAAAATATCTAAAAAGACATAAAAACATTAGAACCTAACAGATGGCACACTAGAGTTTGTGAAGTGCCGCAAAATACAAAACCACTACAAAAATTCCAGACATTCTGTCCATGATCTGAATTTGAAATAGGGATTCTTTTGTCCACAAACACTGAAATCTACCATTTAAGTTACAGCTGTCTGAAGTAACAGTGATAATATTTTCTTTTTAGGTCTTTCAGCAGTGGTGATTAAGACCAGCACTCTTTTCTGCTAACAGCTTGGTAGGGGAAAAAAATCCTCTAGAAGTCTGTTTTTAATCACTTGTTTAAGTTAAAAGTGCCCCATACCTCTCAATCTTCATTTCAAAGGACATGAATCATTCTACTCCCAAAGCAGTCATCACATCCACTTACTGCTGTAAAGTATGTATATCTGAAATAAAGGTTGGCAAAAAGTTATTTACACTAAAATAATTAATGTTAATTCAAGTTTCCTGGTTGAATTATTATTTTCCCACCCTGTCCCTATGCTCATTTAGATACTATATTGCATATTTTGGAGTCATGACCACTTGATAAAGAGATGAAGTGCCCTTCAGTAGTTACAGAACTACAGTCATTATACAACAGTTCAGCATGTTTGTCAAGAAAAATACATTATTTTATATCACTTTTATTACTTAAAATATAATATAAAAATCCCTTACCTATAATAAAAAAACACTTCAATTCTGCAAATAAATCACAGCATTGTTTAATAATTCCTAGTCAACTGAATCATAGATGATTAGAGTTGTAAGGATCTCAGAAGATCATCTAGTCCAACTCACTTTTCAAAGCAGGATAAATCCAAACTAAATCATCCTGATCACCACTTTATAGACTCAGACTGCCAGGTTCAAAGGGATCCATTTGATCATCTAGACAATGCAGGCCACAGAACCTCACCTATCCCCTCCTGTAATAGATATTTAACCTAAGACTGAGTTATTAGAGACCTCAAATCATGGTTAAAGTCTTTAAGGTACAAAGAACACACCAGAAAACAATTTGTGCACCATGCTACAGAGGAAGGCAAAAAATCCTTAGAACCTTTGGCAATCTGCTTTAAGGGAAAATTCCTTTCTGACCCCAAATATGGTAATCAACTAAACCCTGAGAATGTGGGCAAGACTCACTAGCCAGACACCCCAAAAAGAGTTCCCTGTAATACTTCAAAACCCACCCCATCAAACATCCTATCTCAGGCCTTCAGCATATCTACCGCCAGTAGTCAAAGATCAGTCAATTGCTAAACTAGGTTGTCCCATCATACTACCTGCTCCTTAAATATATCAAGCTCATTTTTGAAGCCAGCTAGGTTTTTGCCTCATAGTTTCCCTTGGACAGCTATTCCAGAACTTCACTCCTCTAATGGTTAGAAACCTGTGTGCAATTTCAAGTCTAAACTTCCTGATCGCTGCTTTATATCCATTTGATCTTTCTTCCACATTGGCACTGAACTTAAATAAATCCTTTCTCTCCCTGGTATTTCTCTCCCTGATGTAGTTATTGTCAACAATTGTATCTCCTCTCAGTCTTTTTTTGGTTAGGCTAAACGAGTCAAGTTCTTTGAGTCTCCTCTCATAAGGCAGTTTTTCCATTCCACAGATCATCCTAGCAGCCCTTGTCCGCATCTGCTCCAGTTTGAATTCATTTTCCTGAAATATGGTTGACCAGAACCAGAACTGCAAAAAATATGACAAAGGAGGTCTCACCAGCACCTCATACTGCAGTACTAACACCTCCCTACCACTATTGGAAACATCTCATATGATGCATCCTAGGACCACATTAGCTTTTTCCATGGCCATATCAAATTGACAGCTCATAGTCATTCTGTGATCAATCAGTATGTGCAGGTCCTTCTCTTCCATCATTTCCATCTGATGCATCCCCAGTTTATAGGAAATATTGTTAGTAGTCCCTAAATGTCCACTAAATTGCATCCTGTGCCTATTATTCCAGTTTACAAAGTCATCCAGATCTTCCTTTGTCAAACTGCATGTTAAAAACTTTTAAGGATGGAGATTGCACCACCTCTCTAGGTAACCCATTCTAGTACTTTGCCAACACTCCTAGAGAAAAAGTCTTTCCTAATATCCAACCTAGATTTCACCCACTTCAACTCCAGACCATTGCTTCTTGTTTTGTCAGATGTCACCAGTGAGAACAGCCTAGCTCCATCCTGCCTGGAACCCCCACTAAGGTAGTTAGGCAGGTGTGAAATTCCTCCCTCATTCTTCTTTTCTGACTGAACAAATTTAGTTCCCTCAGTGTTTCCTCATAAGCCAAGTGATACAGCCTTCCAGAGCACTATTTCCCCTCCCCCCCACTAGACTCCCACTAATTTCTTCACATCTCTTTTGAGATTGGAGCCAAAATTTGACACAATGCTCCAAATGTGGCGTCACCAGTACCAGACAGAGGGGAACAATCACTTACTTTGAGCTGCTGGCAATAGACCTACAAATGCAGCCTAATATGTCAATAACTTTCTTGACAATAAGGAAACATTGTTAACTCATATCCAGCATCTTGTCCACTATATCCCCTATGTCATTTTCTGAAATCTGTCGTCTAGCCAGTCGGACCTCAGTCCATAGCATTGCATGTGATTTTTCTAAGCACAGAACTCTGTACTTGCCATTGTTGAATCTAATCAGATTTTTTTTTAACAACCCACCAATTATTCTAGATTACTATCTACCCTAACCCTATCTTCCTGCATATCCACCATTCTCTCCAGCTTTGTGTCATCTGCAAGCTTTGCTGAGGATAAAATCTACCCCATCCTCCAGATCATTAATGAGGATGTTGAACAAAATTGGTCCTAGAACCAACTGCTGGGGCACTCCACTTGTTACTAGATGCCACCTAGACTTTGAGCCAATGATCACTCCCATTGAGCCTCATAATCTAGTGAGCTTTTTATCCATTTTTTTCTATCCATTTTCTCAGTTAAGTAGAACCAACATATTTAAACAGTCACAGTACATGATAGCCAACCGTGTATCTGCCTTAACGATGTGGGGAGCAGAATATCCAATAATCAAAAGTATTTGTATGTTTGTAGGAGAGAAGTCCCTTTTGCAAGCAGGTCTCATTACTTTTACAGTTATTGACCTACTTTGTAGATCTTTTTCTGAGCTTTAGAGGTCCTCTGTGATTCCTAAAACATTCATAGAACTTAACCCTAATAAATTTTGAAGCTAACATATTTGTTAGAGCAGGGGTGGGCAAAATACAGTCCATAGGCCAGATCCAGTCAGCCAGATCTCTGTGTCGGGCCCACTGCTCTCCTGGTCAGTTCTATGCCCTCCCACTCCACCCCGCTCCCAGAACTGACTCCTGCCATCCTCCCCAGGCCCCCATCCCTGGGCCAACTCTCAAGCAGCCCTGGGCTGACTTTCTGTTACGCTTCCACTCTCCTGACCAGATCTCTGCTGCCCTCTGCCTCAGCAGTTGGCTCTCTGGCCTCCCTCCCACTGGCTCTCTGCAGCCAAACCAGCCAGCTCTCTGCTGCTTTGTTGCCTCCTCCCCCTACGAGCTTTGCACCCTGCCCCACTAGCTCTTGGACTGATTCATAGTGCCCACCCCCCAGCCACCATACTGGACAGCCCCATTGCCAGCTGTTCCACTCAACCCACTGAGCAAAATTATTGCTCATTCCTGTGATAGAGCACTAGTGAACTTTCCATCTTCAGAATTAATTCAGTATTGTGCATGGAGCTCATAGTAACAACAAAGATTTTGTTCTAAAGCTTCAATTGAAAACACACATCTTTACAGTACATCCTCCCTGTTCTCCTTTATTATTAAGAATGTATTATAAAAACATGCATCAGAAAAGAGAAAGGGCAGGTTAATCAATTCTGAATAAAGAAATGCTTTGGAATGTGCATCCATTGTATGCCAGCTGAATAAATGATTTTGATGGCACTCCTATACCCTTAGCAAATATTTATTTAGCAAAATTATTTTAGTTCCTCAGCAGCTGAAAACTCATATGACCAGGTTGCTTGCTACAAAAGATTGCTGCAATATGAAAAGAAGTGAAGTGCTCTTTGTTCACTGTTTTGTTTACATACAAAAATGACATTTCCCTCAAAACTTCCATCTGAAAATCATATCACACAATGACCTGGGTAACTGGAAGAGGAATTTGGTACAAATCTTGGTAGGGAAATTGAATATTCATCTGTATGGAGATATTACACACACAGATTATACATAAATATATGATTTTAAGCTTTTCCAGTACATGAAAACTGGATGGTAGGTAAGCAGTAGAAAGCAGAGTGTTTCTGAGAGCTGCTGGACAACACTATCTCTGTCATAGTCATTTTCAGGGGATTCCCTTCATGACCACCAGCACTGTTCACCCCATTTTCTCTGAATTAATTTGTACTTGCAGCCAGAAGCAGGGCAATACTTTTCCTCATGAGAGCAGAAGGCTATAATTCCAGATAGCTCCAGTGAAAGGGATACACCCTTCCTTTTAATGAACTGGGACAAGGCTCACTACAGTCCAGCTATTGTAGCACAGAGTGATTCACTTTATTGAAAGGTGGGAAAGTAGACAGATCAGGAGATTGTTAATAGGAAAGATTCTTGTTTCTAGGTTTCCCCTTCAAGTCCAGCTTGTGCGCCCCCCTCCCAAGTTCATCACTTGAATTCTATTTAGTGATGTATTTAAAATGAAATGAGGTTGTTATCTCCCTTCTTGCTATTGAGATTTTTTTTTTAAGCACTTGCATAATACTCTGGTAATTGCTTGTAAAGAACTGGTATGCAAGACAAAGGGCAAGCACAACTGGTTTTGGCTTGTTGAAAATTGATTCCTTTATATTCAAAATAAATGTTAAGTTAGCCAGACAACTTAGCAAGGGAAAGAAACATAATGAGAGGGATTATATGTCTTGATAAACTAATGAAACACCTCTGTAAAGTTTGATTTAATGTTTTCTTTTTGCAGTCCTGCCCTTAAAAAACAACATTCAGTTACCCAATATACAGAATAACTTTTTGTAGTGTAAATATAAGGAACATTGCTACTACCAGGTTACAAACACACACAAAAGTGATTAATATTTATTCTCAGTCCAAAGAGAGGAAATAATACATTTATGGACTTCAAATTAAAAAGAAAAGAAAAAAAAAAACCCTTAATTTTTCTTCCAGTTGTAGTTGTTCAGAGATTGGTTGTTGGCTATTGTGAAAGTGAAGCAAAGTGTGTACATTGTTGCAATATAACAAAGTTGAACTTCATCTATAAAGGATGCCCAGGTTTTACTTCTCTGTCATAATAGCACCAGATTTTCAGAGGTATTAGCAATCACAACTCCAGTTCAAAATAAATTGAGTGATTCAGTCTCTTAAAAAGAAGACATTTTCAGTGGTTATTTGTTCCAGAGTATTTTTGGTTCTAGCAGCGTTCCTCAAATGTGAGGAACATCACTGAAACTGGTTATTATTTTAGAAGTAGAGTCAACATTTTAAGTATGTCCACTGCAGTGGGAAGCATGTAGACCAGTACAAAATTTGATTCTCTTGCTTTGTGTGTCCAACTTTGAGAAATTGGACCAGTCACTAATTGAAAGAGGCACTCACAGTAAACAATGTGTTCAAATTCAACCCATTTTTATTTCTGGGTTATCCTTGAACATATCAGTTTTACAAACATGTTTGTTATTCTCATTTGATGAATGTGTTGTGAACTGTTCAGTTTGTGGCTCTTTTGCACCTTCTTTGAAGATCATTACCTTGCTGTGGAAGAGGGTTTTGTGTGTTCTGGTGAACCCAGGCCTATGTTCTCTGTAGCACAGTCCTCTTGACAAGGTCACCCTAGGTAAATGGCCCTTGGGAGAAAGTTTAAGAACATCATGAGGGCCCAGAAATAACCACTCCAGACTCCCCAGATAAGTGATTACAGGGGACACCGCTGGAGCCAAATCTGGATGTGGTGGTAGGTGAGTGTTTGGTGGCCAGGCCACCCACATAACCCAGCTGAACCCAACTTTAAAAGGTGATGTGAATACACTGTGGGCCTACCATCCACAAGTCAAAGGACAAGGCTGGGTATAATAGCAACAGGAGGGAGAGACCATGAAAGACTGTCCTTTCGTAATGGAAACTGGATTTAGTAACATGGAACATGTTGGCAGGAAAAGAGGCAGAACTGGTGGAAGAAATAGAAAGGTGCCACCTAGATATAGTCAGGCTTACCTCCACACATAAACAGGGGCTCTGAACTCCAGCTGGAAGCAGTGCTGGAAACCCCGGGTGGCATCAAATCTATTTCTGTTAATGAGGTCACTGTCATGGCAAAGTGCCTTCACATCAGTAAGGCAAGAGAGGCGGACAAGATTCCCCAGCCAAACATGTTGAAATCACTGGAGCAAGTCAGAGTGTCATGATTAACACACTTCTTCAACGTTACATAGAAGGCAAGTGCAGTACTTCAAGAATGGCAAACTGGTGTGGCCTTCCTGATCTTTTAGAACATAGACCAGAGAGTGAGTTCCAATCACAATGGGAAATCACACTTCTCAGCCTCCCTGGCAAAGCCTGTGCTAGGACCTTAGAGAAGAGACTACACCCATTAACTGAGCTTCAGATTCAGGATAAACAATTTCAATCCTGGATGTAGAACAACAAATCACCTCTTTGCTCTCTCACAGGTATTTGAGGGGTCTTGGTAATTTGCTAATAGAGTCAACCTTCACTTTGTAGACCTGGAGAAGGCTTATGACCATTTTTCCCAAGATTCCTTATGTGAAGTGTTGCAAGAGTCTGAGTTGCTGGTACTTCTTGCTATCCAATCACTCTCTTTTTAGAGTGAGAGTTATGTCCATGTTTTTGTCATGAACTCTAATTTGTGCAAGGTTGGTGTTGCACTCCTATAAGGATGCATCCTGTTCCCACATCTGCTTGTGATCCTCACGGACATGAAATCAAGATGTAGACAAGTGGGGGGCGTGTATCCAGTTTGGGGACTCTGATGTGGAATCTCTGTTGTTTTCAGATGTTCTCTCCCTTCTTACTACTTCAATGTTTATTTGAATGATTCTCTGCTGAGTGTTAACCAGCTGGGGTAGTAACACAAACTTCAAATTGGAGGTCATGGCTCCCTTCCCAGAAGAAAGTGGAGTGTTATTCCTAGGTGAAGGGTGGCAAATGACCTTAGTGGAAGAGTTTAAATATCTAAGATTCTTGTTCAGAAGGGATAGCAAGCAGGAGCACGAGGTTGACCGGCAGATTAGTGCAGCAGAAGCAGCAGTGAGGCAATCACTATGCAAAGCTCTAAACTTTGAGATGAAATTCTTGGTTTATAGGTCAGTCCATGCCCCCATCATCACCTATGGTCATGAGCTTTGGGTAATGATGAAAAGAATGAGACTGGATGTCCGAACAGCAAAGCTGATGTTTCTAGACAGGATGACTGGACTGACTTTCTGAGATATAATGTATGGCTCAGTTATCTGGAAGAGTTTCAGTACAATCACTACTTCTCCAGACTGAGTGGAGTCAGCTGAGGTGGTTTGGACATCTGATAAGGATGCCTCTGGAAAGCTTTCTTTGGAACTATATTAGACACATCTCACAGGGAGGGATCTCTGATGCTGACCCAGGACACACCTAAATACCCAGATGGCCTGGGAACTCCCAGGAGTTCCCTAGGAGGAAGTGTAATATGTTGGAGAAGAAAGGGAGGTCTAGTCTTCCCTACTTTCTATGTTTCTCCCATGGAAAAGTAACTTAAAGGAAAAGAATAAGTAGCTCATTCATGAATGGGTACTGAAAGTGTTTGATATTAGAACTATATGTTAAGGTTAACTAATTCACATTGCATTATTTATGTTTCCAGACTGGTTGACTAGCTTTTATAAAGACAGAAAGGGGGCTGAATACATTCAAAGGAATTTGATTTTGGTATAAAATACATGTATACTAATATGCAATAGCAGAAGATATGAATGAGTGGGAAGAAGAGAGAAGTAGTGGCTTTCAAGGCGAAAAAAAGGAGGTGGACAATTTTGCTAATCACTTAGCTAACTAGGGAATACTTCTTCCTAGCAAAGAAACACAATTGTTCCCTTAACTTCTCTCTTAGGTCGACAGAATTTCTGGTGTTTAGCTTTCTGGTCAATCATGTATTAATGTCTTTTCCTTTTCAAGTATCATCAAATCAATTCCATATCAAATTAACAGTCTCATTGTGCTCTCTGGGTCAAACAGTCCTTTCACGACATTGCTGAGATCTTTGACAATGTTCTTTATTCCCTTGTGATAGAAGTATCAGTTTACACCCTGCTGGGCATGGCTGAGATGCAGAAGGCCTCATCAGTTCCTCTATTCTTGGCCTATTAAGCTGATTCAGAAAGCTCTTCTTTAGTACACTTGCTAAGAGACCTCACAGTTCTGGGACAAATAGTCAATGGCTGAAGAATCTGCTTACACTTTTCTCTTTGGTGTTTCTCTAAGACTCCTATGTGACTCAGAAATCTCTTGATTCCCTTCTCCATCACAGACTCTTGAGTCAAGCCAACAATCATCTTATATAATTCTGGTATAGTCAGATGCCACTCTGGGTCATATGACCCTTCTGGGACTATAACTCCCCACCATCATTCTGGAGAATTATATTTCCCAGTATGTGGACCACAGACTATGATAAACACAAGAATCAGTGCACTGTAAAAACTGAGAAAGCCTCACTTCTTATAAATGCTACCAAAGGAAAGGATGGTTCTCTTACCTTCACTATCCATTACTTTTTATAACCTCTGGTGATAGGAAATAACATCATGAGATGCCCCTGCTCCCCATTAACATTTCCCTTTGCCATCCCATTTAGATGCTGATCCATACACTGAAATCTTGCTGGACAAAATTTCCAGCTACTACAAGACAGGGAAGACACTCTTTTTTTTTTTAATTGATCCATAGTTATAAGCTTCGAGATATGAGCTTGTTGCAGAAACAAACAAATACATATGAACTCTGGATAGAATTTCAGTGGTCACTAGTATAAAATGACATCATTGTTACAAGTTACTAACAACAATACAACAGAATAGTCCATTTAAATGAGCTCATCATTTAAAAGCAAACAGTATCACTGGATTTGAGAAGCAGTTTTTACCAGAAACTATTTTGTCTAAAGCTGAATAATAAATGTTTACATGTATAAAAATTAGGGCTTCTTCCAAGAAAAGCATATTTAGAACTCAGTTGATTTAGCTGACAGATGGTACTTAAATAAAGTGTTTGCTCTATGACAAGCCTTATGCCTTATGGCAATCATATTCTTTTTCGATGTTATAACTGAAGTCTGCCGTAATCTGCTCCCATGTATCAATTTTTCTATTTTTAGACACCATTGATGACTATACTCTTGGAGCAGCTAGTCCTGGAAGTCACAAGGGGTGAGGTGTTTTTTGTTTGTTTGTTTTGTTTTGTTTTGTTTTGTTTTTTGTTTTGTTTTGTTTTGTTTTTAAATTTAGTCCTCAGTAGAACACAGGATCTTTTCCAAGGGGTGATTATATTTTAACTGCTCAGGAAAAGTTACCATAATATAATTCAATTTAAAATTTGTGTGGGGAGAAAATGCCAAAGAAGCCGACCATAGTAGCATATAACCACATAAATGAGACCTACACAAAAGCAAGGAAGCTAGTTAAATGGAAATTAAAAGGAACAGTCACAAGAGTGAAATGCCTGCATGTTGCATGGAAGTTACAAAAAAAATAGCGGTTCAAATTAAATTTAAAAATAAAGGCTAAAATTAAACTTAAAAGAATGGCAAGAGAGCCAAAAAAAAAAAAAAAAAAAGGCCACTAAGGTTACAACAGAGGAAAAGAAGAAGCTAGATGCAAAAAGGCATCCTCTAAAAACTGGAAGTCAAACCTAAGTGAGGAAAATGGAAAGGAACACTAATTCTGGCAAGTCAGGTGTAGAAGTATAATTAGGCAGGCCAAAAAATGGATTTGGAGAGCCACTAGGAAAAGATTAAAACACTAAAAGAAAAAAATAAATAAATCAATGGGAATGGTGGACAACAAATCACCAGTGGAACACTCAAGAAAACAAGGACATTACAAAGAAGCTAAATCTAGTGGATATGAGGGATCCTCACTGCAGAGGATGTGTGGGAGATTCCCACACAAAAGTCATTTATTTTTGGTGACAAATAGGAGGAAGTAGTCCAGATTGAGAGGCCAGCAGAGCAGGTTTTTTAATAAATTGAAAAAATTAATTATAAGAACTCATGAGGGCCAGTCAGTATTCACCAAAGAACTCTGAAGGAGCTCACATATGAAATTGCAGAGCTACTAAATGTGGCATATAATCTATCACCAAAATCAACAGATGATTACGGGATAGCTAACATGACATCATTTAAAAAAAAATACTCCAGGGATGCATGACCCTGAAAATTACAGACCGCTAGGCCTAAATTCAGTACCAGGCAAACTACTTAAATCAACAATAAAGGTTTATAAGACACACAGGTAAACATTAATTCTGGGGGGAAGAGTCAGTATGACTTTTGTAAATGGAAATCATGCTACACCAATCTATCAGAATTCTATGAGGGAGTCAAACATTTGGACAAGGCTGATTCAGTGAATACAGTATATTGAAACTTTCACAGGCTTTTTCTGAGGTACAACACCAAAAGCTCCTAAGCAAAACAGGTAAATATGGGATAAAAGGAAATAATCCTTTATAATCAACATCTGTGTAAAAGACAGGCAACAAAACATAGATGATCAGTTTTCAGAATGAAGAGAAGTAAGTAGTGGTGTTCTGAGGAATCTGTTTTGGGACCAGTATTGTTCAACAAATTCATAAATTATCTGGAAAACGTTGTAAACACTGTGTTGGCAAACTCTGCACATAATATGACACTATTCAAGATAGTTAAGTTTAAAGCAGATTACTAAAAGTTTTAAAGGGATCTCTCACAACTGGGTAACTGGTCAAGAAAATGGCAGACAAAATTCAGTGTTTAGAAATTGACCTGATCCTGTATGCTCATTCTTCTTTCCTTATGTGTGGTGCAATTCTTTAAACATTTTATTTTGAAAATCACTCATTTTTGAATGAGTCAGCAAACTTAATATCAAACATTAATCATTAAGATTTCTGAGGTAATGGCAAAGGTGCAGCTGTGATAGTCTCCTTCAGTAAAACAAATGAGTCCTGTGGCACTTAATGACTAACAAATTTATTTTTAACTTTCTTAGTTGGTAAGTGGCACAGGACTCATTTGTTTGTTTTACTGAAGGAGACTAGCATGGCTGCACCTTTGCAGTTTTATATTTATAAATTTAAATTTAAAACTGCTGTTTGCAGTTTTGTATTTATAAATTTGTTTGCCGTTTAGTGCCACAGGACTCCTTATTTGTTTGAGGTAACTACAGATGCTATAAGATATGCTTTGAGGCTATATTAAGATAGGTATGGATAATATATTTTTGACTATACAATGATCATGAAGTGGGGATTTTCAAACACTATGATATAGACCAGGGATGACCACACTTATGGAACTCAAGAGCCACACAAGTTGATTATTAAATCTTCAAGAGCCACACTGAGGCATATAGCCATGTACTTTTACCTACTAAATTGATTTGCTGATGTTCTTCTGCGAGCCACATTTTTTTATTCATGGGCCACATGTGGCTCCTGAGTCACAGTTTGGCCACACCTGATATAGACAATGCAACTTCTCTTTACTTACAAGTTATTCTGAGATATCAAGACTAGTATGGTTATCTAGTCTGACCTAGGAAATATCTTTGGTGTGTGGTAGTACTGCGCAAAACCAGATATTATAGTGGTTTTTTCTACACCTGTGTGCTTTTATGGAGCTGGTCACTTATTACTGGATATTAAGAGGGGATTTTAAGTGAATAATGAGCAAAACTTCAAGATTATATCATGGAGGTCACAGTTTTTGTGATTTCCACAGACCTTCGTGATATTTTCCACTTCAGTCATGGGACGATGGGACCAGAGCTGTCAGTCAATGAGGGGCCTGGAAGTTTTAACCACCATTGGCAGCAGAGGAAAATTGAGCTCCACACTGCCAACCTCAGAGCTCTGAAATGCCAAGGTAGATGAGGGCCACCTACAGCTCAGAGCTTCTGTGAGTTCCACTTCTAGACCAGCTTCCTTAAACAGGGCTTGGAATCTCATTTCCCATTTTGTCACAGTTAAGTTTAGTGAAAGTCAAGCACAGGTCACATTTCCACAAATTTTTGTTTATTGTCCATGACTTGTCACTAACTTTGTAAACAAAACCATGACAAAATTTAACTTCAAACTTTAACCTTTGCAAGGAAAAGCACTGTTATTCCACTATCTTGAATGCTGATGCACACACTGTACTGCCAAGTAGGCCATTACCTAATATGACATTAATTCTTATTTTCAATCAAGCCCTTCAAATACCCTCAAACTCAAATTGGCTCTACAACTGTCACCAGAAATCAATATAATTGGTGGAAAAGGAAAGTGTTTTCTCTTATTCATATTGTTGCCTGTGGCACAAAACTCTTTGTTCAGATAAAGAAACAGAAGCTAAATCTAGTGCTAAGGTATCATGACACAGTAATTTCGTGCAGCTGGAATCCCCTCCCACCCCCACAACCACCACAAAAAAAAAAAAAAATCTAGTATGTGAATTTATTGGTGAATATATTTGAGAACATGAGGAAAATCTGTTTGAGAAGATGGGGAAAAATCTATGAATTAGTTCAATAAATGGTTACATGCACTGAACGGAGAATTCAATATCACAGAGCTGTTAGTTTCAAGCAAAAAACCCAGCATGTATCCAAAATAAAAATGTAATCAATTAAGGGTCTGTTGTATGTCATCTGTCTCTGAGCCTTAACAGCACAAATTAAAGCAGACAAGAGAAAATACTCCATAGGGTTATGTGCCATTGTCTGGCAACTGTGCAGTATAGTTAGAGTGTGGCAGTGTAGCCAAGTAATGTTATTTCAGGGTAACCATAATCTCAGTGGATGGAGGTAAAATCTTTCTGAGAATTCTAAAATAGTTGTTCCCCTTACTGCTGTTTCTCCCCTTGCTTGTTGCAAGTTTTTAACTCAGGTACCTCAGGAAACAATACACTACCTATCTCTGCACTTTTACTGTCCTAATTGCATGCTAACACTGAATATGTGTCTCACATTTATGGGTGAAGTATATTTGGGGTGTCTGCCTGCAAGCAAGGGAATTTATGTGGCTTCATAAATGTAGAAGAGTTTGCCTTCCATCTGTCAGAGATCTCAAAATGATCTCAGTGACAAATAAATACTTCAGATCTATTTGAAAAAAATCACCATATTTGAGCAAGTTCTTGGTTGCTGCCACAGAGAGACCAGTGACCTCAGATATGATACAGAAGGAAGACACAGATCGAGATTGTGCCAGCACTGCTGCCCAAACACTCATAGACCTGATTCCATCACAGAAGAACCTGAGTCAGGACCCAGCTGCTATGTTTTAGATTATAATAAACAGCACAAATGACACTGATATGCATCTCTGGCACATTGGAATGAAAAAAAAAAAGTGATGGAGGAACACATAACAGGAATGATCTAAGCACCTGATATATATAAATCAGCCATAAATATGAGGGTGCACATATGGCTGCTGCATAGGACTAGCTGACGTTTAGAGAAGAAAACCAACAACAAGACTGTGTTTGGCCAGCTTTTCATTTTGCTGCTACTTCAGCTCCTGCATAATGAAGTGTGATGTTAATGGCACTTCTCATGTATTAATGATTCTACTCCTGGGGAGTAAGACTGGCAAAATTGGCCCCATGCATGTGTGACTTAGTGGTCTATAATTTTCAATCTCTTTTAAAGAATCTCTTTTTACAAATATTGGAATTATATTAGCTCTTTTTTCCATTGACTGGTGCTATAACTGCATCAGAAAGTATCTTAAAACTGGTCTCAGAAATTCAGCTGTTCAACCTAGGATCTCACATCATTCACTCACATAACCACTTACTGCCTGATTATTTACCTATGTTTATTTTACTCAAATACTTGTTTCAGAAATGATATCCAGATTGTTCTGTTCTGCTGACACTCACAAAAATACTCCAGGTCAAGCACTGTCAATATTTATCAAACACTGACACAAAGAAAATAAATCTTATGACATTTATTTTCAGTAATTAGTAATTTCATACTATTACTGATAACATAGTAGTCCACCACCACCTTTTTTAATTCTTCCATTATTTTAAAGGATATTAACAAAGAGAACCAAACTAAAATGCTTCTTTAGTAGTCTATGCTCCATTAGATCTTTCTGTTTTTTGACTATTGTTTTCATACTGTTTCCTCTTATAAAACTATGATGGACAGAATTTCTGGCTTCCTGTTATTTAAAGAGCTCACCTCTTGCTTATCATTAACATTAGCAACTCGTTACTACTATGCATTTTTTAAACAGTTTAATATTCAGTTTTGCATAGCAAAATCACTAAGTAAATCGAGTCACTGTTTATTAAGGGCCTTGTAGACAGTGAACAGGACCTTGAATGATACATGAAAGGGAAAGGCAAACCACATTTCAGCTTGATCAGACAGCATGATGTGATTTCAGTTCTCTGATATGATTAACAGCTAAATATCCTTCTGAGGGTTTCCTCCCCGCCCCCCATTCCTGCCTCTTTCCAAGTGGCTTTTAGGGTCAAATCCAGACAGCATGAATTGCAGTAGACTAGAATGGAGTGATAAAGGCACATCTCACCATTGGCAGCTGCTCAAACAGTCCCTCAGTCAAGAGTTACATGGGGAAAAAAGTGTTTTTAATTAATATAATTTGAAATCCATGAGTAGAGATGAATCCAACAAGATGCAGACATTGTCAGACATTTTAACAATCTCTGTCCAAAAATAAAAACCCATCTTCCTTCAAGAATATCTGAGTTTTAAAAAAGACCCAAAAAACACAAATTCAGATATTAAGAACTGAGGAAACACAGATTTCAAACAAAACATCCAATCTGAACTGTTCCCATGAGGGGAAATAAAAACAAAACAAAACAAGTCAATAATACCTACTCATCCATACAAAGTGTTATGTTATCAGTTCCATCCATAACAATGTCATATTAGCAGTGAAAACAGAAATTAGAGAGATAATGTCAAAGTGAACTGACCTTCCTGAAGAGGTAAGACAGATCCAGCCAATTAGAAACTCATAACTAGCACCACATGACCAGCATCAAATATTCCAGGTAATAATGCAAAATACCACCACTAAAATTCTGCAAATTTCCTAGTGTCACTCAGATAGTGCAGGGGGGAGGGGAATCACACATGCAATGCTGGCCACATTGTTATTTGCCCAATTCAGCTGAAAGTATGAAAGTGGTATTTTCAGAAGATTTCACTTTTTCTATAAACATTTCACATATCTCTAGTAACTAAACCTTTAAAACTTGAATTTGTTTTCAAGGCCTTCTTGCAGAGTGAAGACCCTACAGATCATTCACATTGCTATTAATTTGAGATACTTGCCCCGTGATCTTAATAGTGTGTTACATCAAAGTGAAACATTCCTAAGCACCAAAACTAAAAGAGTTAATTTTCTTATTTTTAAAATGAAATTGTGGGTACATGTGATCAGTTTCTAATCTCCAGATGAAGAAAATAGATAAAGGTTTAGTGGGAAACAGAAAAAAAAAAAAATCTTATGTGTCCCATCCCAGCAAACTATGCTTGACAATTCCAATTGTTATGACTACCAGCAGTCATCTTTTAGCCTGACAAAACCAACATAAACAAGAGTAATGCTTGCTTGCATTTCTTTAGAAACTCTAGTCAGTAGCTTGCTGAACCTCTATATTGTAATACTACTGCAGTGTTGAATATTTTTTCCTCCTCAATTGAAAAAGACAAAATTATCCCATAAAAAGTTAAAAGGAAAGACATTCTATACCATTTGTAATACATATGCATCATCTGGAATTTTCCACATCATTTCCCAGAGTCATGGTTGCCATATGCTTTAGCCCTTCTGAAGTACAGAACACCAAAGGGATTTTTGAAATATGAAACTAATGAAAAAAAAGTAATAAGACAAACAAAGACTAGATGTTTGACAATCTCCAAAACTCTTTGTCTTAAATAGATAGGGCTTTGTCATATAATTAAAATTGTGCATGTATCAGAATAATAATATACAATTGGAAAACCAGGAATTTAATTTAAAACCAAATAAATTTATAAACACTCATAATGCAACTATTCCAGCTGTAATCCTAAAATTAAATCTGCCTTAATGATACTGCTTTTATATATAATTTGCAAATTGATGGGAAGGAGGGTATTAAGATTGTAATTTTCAGCTGTGTTATGTTTGTCTAGGTGACTCAAGTGAGCAGATGTAATTGGCTATTACACTGACTTATAAGACAAAGTCCCTTCAAGCCTGTAACAGTGTGGAATTGAGTGTGCTGTAAGAGAAAGTGCATTTCCTGTGAACTGACTTTGAAAGATTCAAAACCCTCTTTAGCACAGGCTTCTAAGTACAGCACAGATGAAAAGCAGTTTTTGAAGCCAAGAAAATCCTAAAATTTCACAGTATAAAGCAAAGTGCTTTTGACCTTCTGCAGAGATTTTTCATCAGAGTCCTGTGTATACACTGTACCTCTATACTAAACTGCAGAGAAAGAAACATATTATAGAAAAATGTTCAGATAATCCCTTTAGGCTACCCTGCATAAAGTATTGAATTTGCTATATAAATTTAAGCTTTAGATAGATCCCACAAAGGATATTGTTAGCTTTTCAGCCAGATCATGGTCCTTCCACAATAATGTTACTCCTGGGCATAAAAAGGCATTATTTGCCATCAAATGACCTCCTCCTATTTAAAGTGACAGCAGGATCTTTACTAAGCCTCCACAGAGCAGAGAAACACACTTCTGAAGCTCATTAGTATGACTTTTTTGTGCAATATATATATAAAAGGTATATGTTAAAACCAGGAATAGTTGAAATGCAGGGCATTCATTGCAGGCATTACAAGTTTCACCCAACCCTAAACAAAGATTTTCAAAATGTATCCATTGATTTAAACTTAAACTAGTAGATGTTATTTTTGCTATTACATTCTTGTGCCTCCATTTCCCCATCTGTAACATAAATATCTAACACTTTCCCCCATTTTAAAGCACTTTGGAAATCTCAGTGCAAAATGTACTAAACATGTCTTACTTTTTTGTAACTGACTTATTGAGTCACTTTCAGAGTGAGGCAATTAACTCAATTCTCCTTTGATTCTCTTTGTCTAATCAGTAGTCATGCTCTCCATCTTAATTCTATTCTGCAAGGGTGAATTACACCTGCATAGTTCCACTTAATTCACTGGATAAAACACAAATTTTCATCAGTTGAAGATATGTCCCTGAGATTTCAATGGTGGGCACCATATGTTAGATCTGAAAAATCCATTTTCAGACCACCTGTTGGGGGGTGGGGGCTGTAAAAAAACCTTATCATGCCAATAATCCATTCTCTTCATTTGGTGTCTGTCCAGTTTTGCTTCTAGGTCATGGACGTAGTCTTTAAAGCCCTTCTTCAGCTGGTGCTTTGCTATCTAAGTTCTACAAAGAGATGCATGTACCTGGGCCTGTGAGATTTGTTTTCGCTACAGTGACCAGCACAATGTGGCCCTTTTCTCAATTGGTCTTTAGGAACAACCATAATAAGACTGACTAATAATGCATTTACAGGAATAGGGTCTTAGAGACTTTTTTCTCCCCCTTCCTCATCTATCTGTAGCAGCTGAGATCGATGGAGATGCTATTACTAAAATAACCTATGCTAAAATGTTGTGGAGCTAAAGTATAGGCTGACCTTGTTGATAAAGAGTTTCATGAGCCAAAACCTTAAACTGAGCTCAGAAATAGTGGAAATCTTCCCCTGGTCACTAATATGCACAATACCCACTCCCCCCTCCCCGAAAACCTCCCTTCAATAAAAATGGCAAAAAATGTCTTTCCAATATTAATCATAAATACACTCAATTTCCTTTACCCAATAATATCCCCAAAAATGTAACAACCACAAAACACGCAAACAAGCAAGAAACCCCTCCTAATACTCTCACATTTAAAAAGAAGGGGGGAAAAAAGTAGCTCAGAGTGGACAAAAAACCTGTATTTTGAATATACCCAGTAAATACACTTAAGATGCCACAGTAACAGCAAAGTACAGACAAAAATCCTCTATTTGTTTATGCAGATATTTGTGTGCCTTACTATTTACTTGTACATGTAATACAAGGTTGGGAATACAGCAACTGGAAGGAGGGTGCTTTGATTTCTCATTGTAGATTTTGAAACTTGAGGTAGTTGGAAGAGGTAGTAAACTGGGGGAGTAATTTTATTCAATATCAGAGAAGTTCAAACCCAGGTGTGAGCTCTATTATCAAGAAAGAGAGGATTAAGGGGTATATAAAACATTATATTAATTTGTAGGAGACTGGAACTAGGGAGATAATTTCCAGGTTCTTCTCAGAAGTCTCAAACAACTAATACATGTATGGGTTTGTTTTTTTCCCCTTCTTTCTGGCTCACCCAACCATAGTATGAACACAGAATATTTATGCTTTTGTGGTTAGTTTGCTTCAGAAAAACCTAGCTGAGCCTAAATGAAAAGCCTCAGGCAACCTTAGTTTTATATGTTGTCTTCTGGCAAGAACAGTTTTGTTCCCTCAAGCCTCATCTACATTTTGACACTTCTCCCCGTTAATTTGACAGTTCTAACCCCTTAGGCAGCCAGCTAACAGAAACAAAGACAGAGAGGACAGGAAAGCATTCTATCACCAACCATATATACATACATATATACATATATTTTAAATACACAAACAGCAAACAACAAGAAAAAAAAGCTTTTCAATTTATCAATGATTTTGCTGCTTCCTTTTCCTCCTCTTTACTATGTTTCAGTATTACTTTGGAGCATTGTCTACTTGCACAATACCAAACAGCACCCTTAAGATACATGTAGCTAAACCAATAGTTGAAAACAAGAGAATAACTGTATGCTAGCCGTAACACCATTTATATTGCATTAGGAATAGGTAAAGCAGAAGACACTACAATTCTGGATTCCTCTAATGTGCTTGTCACCTACCCTGACGTCTACAAGGAAATGTGACACCATCCTATTTCAGGATCCACTATCATTCTAAGAACTAATTCAAATTTACCCTCCTTTTTCCCCAGCCCTGCAAACAGTTTAGTGTGGATGGATCCAGAACACAGAAAGCCGAACTGGTGGCCGAAGGATGAGTGGGGGCAAAGTATATTTAGCACCACCTATGACTATTTCTGCCCTTTTTTTCTGCTTTGCATTTCTCTTCATCTACTCTTTGCTTCCTTCCTCCAGCTAGGACCAGACTTTGTCCATGCAGAAAATTTCACTAGTGTTGATATGAGACAATTTCCCTGTACAACTGCTGGCCATTGGTACAGCTGTTGACCATTGATATAACCTAGTGGTTCCCAACCTTCTTGACTTGAAGACTACTGGTATTATAATCCTGAAGGGCCGCCAGTCTCCACAGAACCCCCAACTTCTCTTTGCTGATCTCTCATTTCCCTGGCTGCAGCAGGGAAACCACAAGCATCCTGTAGCCTTGTGCACTCTCCTGGTATCCCTAGGCAATGGCTCCCTTCTACAACCAAGGGGATGAAAGATCAGTACTTCCTTCCCTCTGACTCCAACAGAGAATCTGTCTCCTAAGAACACAGACAGAGTACTTTGCTTTCTGCTGGAGCTAAGGAAGGGAGGTGCTGATCTCCCCTCCTGGCTCCATCAGGAACCCCAGCATTTACAGATCCACAAGAAATGTTTTGACATGCTCGCTACTACAGCCAAAGGAAGGAGCACACTGATCTTGCATCCCCTTGAGTGCAGGAAGGAGTCTGCACCAGTCTTCTAGCCCCACAAAAACATGCTCTGCCTGGGTTCCTAGGCAGTGACTCTTCTGCAGCCACAATGAAAGGAACTGTGGGCAACTTTTGTCCCCCTGGGCCACAGGTTGGGAACCACTGGAATAACCTCTCCAGCTCTCCACACCTTATCAGCATTCCATCTATAGTTTAAATATCACCTGGAACATCTTTTTTTTTTTTTAATTTGTCTATTTTTCTTAATTGTTCCCACTTTAATTTTCTTATGTTTGTAATTGTAGTTGTGTGAAATGTTAACCAGAGTTCAGTTTGTACAACTGAAGCTAATCCCAGTCCCCTGGTATTCTATCTTAATCCATGTAAAACACATGCAATGAAGTGATAGTTTGATACCAATGTACTCAATGCCAAAACTTCCACTGATTTAATCCAGGATACTGAGTAATTTCAGATGCTCAGATCTGAAACTTCTTTTGATGTTATTTGAAATCAATGGGATATGATACTATACCATGTTTTGCAAATTTGCAATGAACATAATTCTCTTCTCATGCTAATAAAAAACAGGACAAACCCAAAGGAATGGATTTACAGTGGAATTAAATTAGCATATTTGAAAGGAAAATCAGGCCCTGAACGCCCCAAAATACATTCATTTTTTATGAAGTATTCCTGCAACACTCATGCACACAAATGCAATCAAGTTAGATGTATTTGATGGGACTCATTTTAAAACCAGTAATGTGGGGAGCCACTGTAGAATGAGATGAGGTTTCTCTCTCTCTCCTGGGATTGATGCCGCACCAACTCCCAAGCAAGCTTCAGTATTGGCAATAATCTTGGAGAATCAATTGTGTCATGTTACATAGGAAACAGACAAAAACAGAACACTTTTTTATTTTTGGTCATCAAACCAGCCACGTGTATGATGAACATTTTCTAACTGTAGCTGTGCTTACCATGCTGTGTAGTAAATTGCTGTATACATCTCTGGTAACCTACAGGAGAAGAATGATAAGCATGTGTCTCTTTTGGCAGACATCCTGCTCCTCCATTAGTGGTGATGAAGTTTGCTATAAATAGAACTGAAATAATTCATTTGATTAAAATAGTATTTCAATGGATGATATCACTGTTTATTTAAACACTTTTTAAAATTGTTATAGATTTAAATGTTCATAGCTGCAAGAACTTATGTGAGGGCAGACAATAATTATTTAATGACAGAAAATAATGAGATTAAAATAAATAACGCATTACAGCCATCACAAATTGTCAATATTGGATGTCAAAATAGATGAAGTAAATACCCTTAAATCAAACTCTCTTGCTGTGTCCACATCAAGGTTTTATTTTAAAACAACAGCCATTGTTTCCAAATAAAGCGTGGCATGTCCAAACAATGTTTCGTTATAACTGTTTTGAAATAACAGCCATTGTTTTGAAATAGTTAAGCCTCATATGCAATCAAAATAGCCACTGTTTCAAAATGGTTGTTCAGACAATGGCTATTTCAATTCCAGCATGACTTGACCTTCTTCCTCCCAGGGTGCTCAGGGACAAGGAAGTGCCCTGCCAGTTTAGTGCCTTGTGCCTCCATGGTGCACACACCACAGCACAGGCTTGAGGTGCTGGGGCACAGGGGCGATGTCAGGTGCCCATCTGGACACAGGATAAGACCCTGTCCCTCCTGCGCATCTGGGGCAGGGAGGACATCAGGGCCAGGTTCCGGGCACATCACAGAAATGTTGACGTGTACTAGGACATCGCTGAGGCCCTGTCAGCACACGGCTATGAGCGCACAACCAAGCAGGTGTGCTCAAAAGTCAAAAGCCTCCACCAGGAGTACGCCTGGGCCAGGGAGGCCAGGCAGTTCCAGGGAGCAGCTGCTGCCACCAGCTGCCCCTTTTTTGCCAGGCTTGACACCTTCTTGGGCCAAGAGCCAGCAGCCTGCCTTCTCAGCTGGTGGACTCCAGGGAGCCCTGTGCCCTGGCTGCATCACCAGAGGGGGACCCTCAGAGGCCGAGGCAGCGCTGGACATGGGAGAGATCAGCCGGCCCAGCAGTATACCTGCACCTGGCAGCCTGGAGCTGATCCCTGCAGGGCAGGACCATAGCAGCAGCCCCGAGGAGGAGCCAGAGGAGGAGAAAGCCACCCTGGAAGGGATGTCCAGCTGGACATCAGGCATGCCAGTGGGTGGGTGTTCACCCTCCAGGCAGAGAGGCCCAGGAGTGCAAAGCATGGGTCCCAAGGGGGGCATGGCCCTGAGATGGTGGGGCACAGGCTCTCCTGTGGATGCAGGTAGCAGGGGGGCATGTGGAGAAAGAGTCCTGGGTCCAAGCAGGATGGGGTTCCCTCAACGCGGGGGTGGCAACGGGCAGACATGGCAGCATGCAGGGCAGAGACCATACAGCCAGCACTGCTGTCACATGGCCTCGGGAGACTTCCAAGGCCACATGCTGCTGAGTACAGCTCACTAATGTGGGCCATGAGGCCACGTGCCCCCTGACTGCAGTTGTACACAGCACACAGATTGGGAATCCTCCTGGCAGTCAGGGCAGAAGTGTTCCCAGCTCACAGGCTGCACATGGCCAAGGCAAGTAGGCTGACAGTAACTGTTCTCACTTCTGCCCTTCAGCTCATGCATCCACCCGCCGGCCTACTCCAGCAAGCCCACCAACCACCGCAAGGCCCAGGAAGAGAGCCCACCCAACACGGGATGAGATCCTCACCAGCCTGCTCTAGCTTGGCAAGTGAAAGGAAGACTGGTTCTGGGTCTGGTGAGTGGAGCAGGGGAGGCGCCAGGATGCCACCCTCCAGCAGCTCCAATGCACTGCAGATGCTGATGACTGTGTCGTGGCAGACCTAGAATGGCAGGCGACGGCCCTCAAGGACCTGGCAATGACACTGGAACACCAGCCGATGGCCCTGGACAGCCTCAACATTGGCATCAGCTGTATTGCCACCCACCTTGCCCCCCAGAACCCTGAAGGACCTGCTGCTCAGGACCACACTGTACCTGGACTCACAGACAGGGAAGAATTGATCAGGGAGGTAGAGGTAAATAGCAGGCTAGGCAGTAGTGACCATGGCATGGTTGAGTTCAGGATATTGATTAAAGGAAGGAAAGAGAGAAGCAAAACAAAAACCCTGGACTTCAAAAAAGCAGATTTTGGCTCCTTCAGGGAAGTGATGGGCAGGATCCCTTGGGAAGCTAATCTGAAGGGGAAAGGAGTCCAAGAGAGTTGGTTATATCTTTAAGAAACCCTGCCAAGGGCACAGGAAGTTGCCATTCCAGTTAGGAGAAAGAGCAAACATGTAAGACACCCAGAATGGCTCAGCAGAGAACTCTGCTCTGAGCTTAAACATAAAAAGGAAGCTTACAGGAAGTGGAAGCTTGGTCAGATGACCAAGGAGGCATATAAAGATATTGCTAGGGACTGCAGGGATAAAATCAGAAAAGCCAAAGGACAAATGGAGTTGCGGCTAGCGAGGATAACAAGAAGGGATTCTACAAGTATGTTAATAACAAGAAGAGGATCAGGGGTGGTGTAGGCCCCTTGCTGAATGGGGCAGGCATCCTCGTGAAGGAGGATGAGGGAAAAGCTGAAGTGCTCAATACTTTTTTTGCTTCAGTTTTCACAGGCAGGGTCAGCTCCCAACCCACTACCATGGGTATGGCAGATTGGAGAGAAGAAGAGAGGCCCTTGGTGATGGAAGGTCAGGTTAGGGACTGCTTAAAGAAGCTAGATGTGCACAAATCCATGGGGCCGGACAAACTGCATCCAAGGGTGCTAAGGGAATTGGCCGATGAGATAGCAGCACCGCTGGCCATTATCTTTCAAAACTCTTGGAGAATGGGGGAGGTGCCAGAGGACTGGAAAAAAAAACAAACGTAGTGCCTATTTTCAAGAAAGGGAAAAAGGAGGATCCGGGGAATTACAGACCAGTCAGCCTCACCTCAATCCCTGGAAAAATTATGGAGCAGATTCTCAAAGAATCCATCCTAAAACACTTAGAGGAAAATAAAGTGATCAGGAACAGTCAGCATGGATTTACCAAGGGTAAATCATGCCTGACCAATCTCATTTCCTTCTATAATCAGATGACTGTTTTTCTGGATGCAGGAAGAACCGTTGACGTGATATACCTTGATTTTAGTAAGGCTTTTGATACAGTTTCCCACAGCATTCTCATTGGCAAATTAAGGAAATATGGGTTGCATAGGTAGACTATAAGGTGGATAGAAATCTGGCTAGATCAACAGTTTCAGTGTGAAGGAATCAATGGTTCCATGTCTAGCTGGCAACCAGTAACGAGGGGTGTGCCCCAGGGGTCAGTCCTGGGGCCGGTTCTGTTCAACATTTTCATCAATGATCTGGATGATGGAATAGACTGCACTCTCAGTAAGTTGGTGGATGACACCAAGCTGGGGGGACCAGTAGACACATTGGAAGGCAAGGATGGGATTCAGGGAGACCTAGATAAATTGGAACAGTGGGACAATAGAAATCTTATGAGGTTCAATAAGGGCAAGTGTAAAATCCTGCACTTGGGACGGAAAAACCCCATGCACTGTTACAGGCTGGGAAACATTCAGCTAAGTAGCAGCACTGTAGAAAAGGACCTGGGGGTCATGGTGGATGGGAAGCTAGGTATGAGTCGGCAGTGTGCTCTTGCTGCCAAAAAGGCCAATGGCATACTGGGCTGCATCAAAAGAAGTATTACCAACAGATCAAGGGATGTGATCGTTCCTCTCTATTCTGCACTGGTGAGGCCACATCTAGAATACTGTGTTCAGTTTTGGGCTCCCCACTACAAAAAAGACAGGGACATGCTAGAGAGAGTTCAGAGGAGGGAAACCAAAATGATTAAAGGGCTGGAGCACAAGCCCTATGAGGAAAGACTGAAAGCATTAGGCTTATTTAGTCTGCAGAAGAGAAGATTGAGGAGGGATTTGCTAGCAACCTTCAACTACTTGAAAGTATGCTCCAAGGAAGATGGAGCTTGACTGTTCTCGATAGTAACAGAGGACAGAATGAGGAGCAATGGTCTCAAGTTGTGGTTAGGGAGGTCGAGGCTGGATATTAGAAAAATCTTTTTTACTAGGCAAGTGGTGAAGCATTGGAATGAGCTGCCGAGGGAGGTGGTGGAATCTCCATCTTTGGAGGTGTTTAACACCCGGCTGGACAAAATCATGACTGTAATGGTTTAGTGGGAGTGATCCTGCCTCTGGCAGGGGGTTGGACTAGATGACCTATGAGGTCCCTTCCAACCCTATATTTCTATGATTCTATGGCCACCAGGATGTCTGGACCTAGGAACGCTGTGGGGAAGGGCATGGGGCAGTAAGTCCTGGCCCAGGGGTGCCTCCCCCATAATAGGTCCCCACAGCTGTCCCCAAATGCCCACCCCACATCCCTTCACTCAGTTTATTCCCCCCAGTTCTGCCCCTACTCAAACCTTTCTGCCTCCCAAGCTCTGCCTTCCCCAACCCCTTTGTCTGTATAAATAAAACAAGTTCACCCCTAATAACAGTTGTAGTTCAGTGTTTTATTGGGTTGGGTTCAGGTGGGTGGGTTGGGCAGGGGCTGGCTGTGGCGGAACAGAGGAGTGGGTGGTGTGGTGGGGCAGGTTTGGCCCTTAATGTCCTCCTGGACAAACAAGTCCCTCAGTGCCTCCCGCACACCGCGTGCTCTGGGCGGCAGTCACTGCCTCAAGGCGGACACCTCTGGGTGCTGGAATCAGGCACTGACAAGCTCCACCACAGCCTCCCACAGGGCAGGTACTGACTCTCCCCAGAGCTTGCAGAGCTTATGCAGCACCATACAGGCACTGATGACCTCCAGTGAGGTGCAGGCACATGAAAAGGCACCTCCAATGGGCCTTCAGTCTGCCGAATGCCCGCTCAACCACCTACTTGATGGCAGCGGCTGATGCGGTGATTAAAAAGCTGCTGTCCGGCATCACTGGTTCCCATGTAGGGGTGCATGAGCCAGAGGCAGAGGGGGTAGGCTGCATCAGCAACAATGATGATGGACAGCTTGACTTCCCCAATAGTGATATTATGGGAGGGGGAAGAAGGTGCTCACCTCCATGTCCCAGTACCCTGGCATCATGCGCCCTCCCCAGCCATCTGACATATCAGTTCTGAAAGATGCCCCAGTGGTCCACAAGGGCCTGCAGGATGATTGAGTGGTATCCCTTCCTGTTCCGGTACTCGGCTGCCTGATGTGGTGGGGTTCACACAGGGATGTGGGTGGCATTGAGTGTTCCCCCACAGTTTGGAAAGCCCAGGGTGGCAAGGCCGGCGATGGTGTCCTGCAGCGCTCCCTGGGTGACGAGGCATGGCAGCAGGATCGTGTTGATGGTGTGGGTGACCTGCAGCAGCACTTTCCCGATGGTAAACCTCCCAACGCCAAAGAGATGGGCAATGGACCTGTAGGACTCGGGAGTGGCCATCTTCCAGAGAGTGATGGCCACTCTCTTGTCCACAGGGATGGCTGCCCTCGGTGCAGGACTGGGATGAACTCGGTGACAAGGTGAGAGAAGATCTCCCTGCTAACCTGGAGGTTCCTTCTCCACTGCTCGTTGCTCCAGGTTTGCAGGACAACTTGCTCCCACCAGTCTGTGCTGGTGTCCAGTGCGCAGATGAGCTGTGGCAGAGAAGGGGGACAGGGAGCTATTGCTATTGTGAGGGCCACTGAGACAATGGTCTGGGGCTCAGCCTGGGCTCATCGGGCTCAAGAAAGATTGTGTGCCACAGTAGGGCAGCACCCTGCAGGCTAGCAGCGGGTCTACCAAGCGATCGAAGATGGTATGGGAGCTGGGGAGCATCCATAGCCATCTCTCGTGCAAGCTCTTGGGAGTCACAATGGACAGGGAGGGGAGGTCGGTTACGGCTTTTATGCGATTGGCTGGCAACATGGCTGCCAACATGGCCACCAACATTGGCACCAACATGACCTAGCGAAGCAACCATGTTGCCACGCTTCCCATGCTGCCCCTCTCCTGAAGCGACATAGCATGTCCACACGTGAGGCATGTTATTTTGCTTTGAGGCTTTCCCTTATTTCAAATTAACATTTTCTTATTTCAATTTAAGTTATTTCAAAATAAGGATTTTATTTCAAAATGACTCATTTCAAAATAACAGCTTACGCATGAACACAGCCTATGTTCCCTTGCAGCATTTTTTTCTTCTTTTCATATCTATACATTTCAGTTACACTCTATGGAAGTATTTTGCCATTAATTTTTGTGTGTACAGTGAAATGAATGGTTACTTATATTTACTGAAAAAAATATTTTTTTCAAACCTAGTTGTAAATTTATCAATTACCTTCTTCAGATGTGCAAACCCCACTTTTTTTTTCTTTTCATTCTTTAATTTTGTAGCTAGTTTAATGTCATAATAGTTTCAGTAAGGGAAAAGAGGAGCATCCCATCTGTTTAGAAGGATATTTCATCAATACCCTTGGAAACAGAATTTAGGGTCATTAATTATTACTGCTTTTAAATAAAGGGAATAACTTGGAGTTAATTAAGAGACATAACAGCTTCTTTGTTATTGAATTATGTATATTTTCCTTCTCACAGAGAATGATCAAAACACTTTTTTGTATGCAATAAACAGAAAATGGAGTGCTATGTAAATTGCACCATCATCACCATATTGTAGCTTGTATGTCTATGTCCTCAGTATAGCAGCTTCATCATCAAGTGACCTAGATGTAAAAGATGAATGGTTTGGGTCTTACCACTAAACAAACAAGCAAGCAAACAAACAAACAAACAAAACCTCAAAGATGTGGGATGAATTTGTAGTTAGTACATAGTCTTAAGAATGTGCAGCAGACAATCCAACACACAGGGACAATAAAGTCAATCTAAATGTGATGGTAAAGGAGACAAATACATTGAAAAACTCAGATCAATCAGTTGCTTCAGTGAACTTCACAGCAATTTCTTTATAGTATTCTCATTTTTTTTTAATAGCATACCTTTATCATTAATGACAATGGACAGGTTCTGACATGGTTGCTCATGCTGAGTAAAATCTGAATCCATTTATTTCAGTTGGACTTCATCTGGATTAAGGAACTACCTCAATTTCCGTAAGTGTGGGAGAACTTGACCAAGAATGATAGGTTGCTATCCTTGAATAGAATATGTTTTTTTTTTGTCTTAAACATTTGTTGTTCCGATAGACCAAACATTTTCAGTGTATGGACTCCATAGGAAAGGATTGAAAGTCATGGACTACCTCTCCTTCTGATTTCCTATTTATAGCCCATTTACAATTAAGAAGGATACTCCTTTGATAACTGATGAAATTGCTAACATGGCAAAATGAAAGAAATTGTTGTCTTGTAACTGACTTTGATATGATAAACTGCCCAGGCCTGTTCATTAGCTAATGTTAATCTGCATAGCTTAGCTGACTTCCATACACATGTCAATTTACAGGATCTTTATAATACCAGATGAGTATTTGGTCCAAAGTCTGCTAAAACTCATATTTACAACCACTGGCACTGGAAAATACAAGCCTTTAGAGTGACTGAGGGAGCATGCACTTCTTTTTTCTTTTCTTTTCTTTTTTTTTTTCAAATTACACCTGCTGTTCTTGCACTGAGGGTGGCTTGAGCGTGACTGTTCCTTATAAACTCTGTGATGCTCTTGCATAGGCACATGCAGTGATCTTTCATCACATGAATTCAAAATAAAGTTATGTTTTCTTCCAAACTCAGCTCTCTGTAAACTTTGCAATATGGACTTCTATTATTTATTACTCAATTAATCAACATATCACACTGATTGGCTTCACACTTTCAGTGAGTACTTGCATGCTCTTTTCTTAGTAATGTCCTTTAGGTGAGTTAGTAATTTATACAGCCATGACCTTTCTTCTGTTTTGCAGATGAGAACAATGCAGAGAATATGAATGTTTCACTCAAATTCCAGGACTGCACTGTGATATGAAACTGTCTGAAAAAGTAGTATATATTGCAAGATGTGATAGTGAGAACCATCCATTTTTATCTGAGTTCTATTACTCCTTTCATCCATCCTATATAGGTATAGGACCGGGGTCTCAAACATGTGGCCCTTAAGCTGCATGTGGCCCCTAAAGGTATTTCCTGTGGCCTTCAATGACACTATTATTACCAATATTTGCAATATCTTTGTATGAAAAGGTTTCAGTGGTGCAGCCATTGGGCTAACGTACTAGTCCTCATGCAGCCCTCAGCTAGTCCTCATGCGGCACTCATGGTGATTTGAGTTTGAGATCCCTGGTATAGGGGAAGGTTTGCTTTTTCATTTTGAAGTTGATGTTGTTTCCTGCTTATTCTGCATGATTTCATCCATGTACCTTCATAGTATTTAATCCTTTTGAAGGGGAAAGGTGGAGATGGTGGTCAGTGCTGAAATTGTAATACCAGCCAGTAGAGGGAACCCCCAAACCTGACTCTCCCACAAGTTAACATGAGTCATAATGGGCTGGTGCCAACAATTAGACAATAAGTTCTTTCTTTCCTGTTTATTGTTACTTTAACTTTTATTAATGACCTAGTTTCTATTTGTATTCTCTCAATATAGAAAAGTATCAGATTGAAGGAGGCTGCCAACTTGGTCTGTAATTTCCAATTTAGAAGTTAGCTATGTCCCCAAAGAAAAAATATAGATCAAATTACTTATCTAGTTGCATAATTTAAGATAGCTGGGAACGAAGCATTATAAAAGACTTTAAGAGTCTGTTTCCAAAACAACACGAAAGCTCCACCTTTATTATGGCTTCCTTGCCTACATAAATAAAACTTTACTATAACTTAAAATGACTTACACAGACAACATACAAAGGTCTATTATAAAACCCACATGTAGACAGTACTTACTGTGCAACAATGTTTTATAGAATTGACTTACAAGAGTAATTTATACATACCGGTGCTGGACAAAGTTCCAAGAATTGAGTTTCTTTTCCCCAGTACAAAATTCGGAGAAGCAAAAACATTTAAATCTCTGTCTCCCATTGTCTGCAGCATCACTGATATTCCAAGGAACTAAAGCTTCCCACATTGCACCACTTGAGCCATCAGATGGAAAATATGTCCTGGAAGTTTTCCTCCGGTCAGTGATTTTGGGACTGGCATATAAGAGCCTTGTGAATAAAGCTTTACATGAGGTATGTAAGTCCTGTTATAGATGGTCAATGTGATGTTCCCTTTCTCCAGCTGGACTGGTATATCACTGTGTCATTCCAATCCCCTCTTTTGTGATCTGTCCTGCACTTGTTCAGTGTCCAGACTTCCACTCCTGTGTCAGACCATGTCCAGATACCTTCAAGACAGGAGTCCCTGACTTAATATGTGTGTACTTTTGGCCAGTTGCTCATAAGATTATGCAATTGTGTGACCTTCCCATCCAAAATCCCCAGTCCCTGATGCACTCCTTGGAACTGCCATTTTACAATGTTCAGTGATGACTACTATAAGCTCATTAGTTAGTTGATTTATTAAAGAAATTGGAGTGTATCAGCTCAGTCACTTTAAGTGAGGTCTCTACACACACTCAAACCACATGCACTGCTTTAAATGAGAAAAGCCTAATAATTTTTAATACAGGAAAAAAAAAGAGTGATTATAAACCAGAGGAATATAAAGCAAATTTGATCAAGAAGAAGTAAAAGCAATATGCATTCAAACCTAACCTTAATATATCTGATAGCTTCTCAAAGTTAGATAATGCTTAACACAGACTGATTGGTCAGCCTCTAAACAGGCTCCACCTGTGGACGGCCCTGATGTTGTCTTGTAGATGGATTGCAAGAAATAGCTCAAGAGATCAAAATGTCTCTTTGTTTGAAATGTTTCTTCACCATTCCCTGTGGCTAGGTGATCAACAATGTCCAACATGTTTATTTTTCCTCCACTTGAATCAAATGGACATAATTTTATCAGATATTTAGGTGAGTATATTGTTCCTGGAAGAGCTGATTTGTTTTATGTATGCCTCAGTGAGATGTGAATTACCTCTACTTTTATGATTTGCCTGGATCTATTCAAGCCATGTGAGACACACATTTGAAAATATTGCATAGCTGCACTTCATAAACATGCACATAACTCTGCAAGAAACATACAACTGTAACACTAATGTTCAGCATGTCATGAGCATTCCAAAAAATATCTTGTGGACATACTTTGCATTAAACAATATACAGTTACACTATAAGGGTGAACATGAACGATACACAATCACACCAGAAGGGTGTAAGCAGGGCACAATGTGTCATAATCAGGCACTAGTTACAAAAAATTATTTTTAGAGAGACTCAGTTTCACAGAACAAGCAAGGAGTCCTGTGGCACTTAAAAACTAACAAATTTATCACATGAGCTTTTGTGGGAGAAAATCCCATTTATCCGGATTCTTTGAAGATGGGAAACTTGCAGAATGGGACCAAAATAAATAAAGGGGTGTGGAAGTCATGGAATCAGGTCATACTGTAACAGCTAATCAGAACAGTTGTTAAAATTCAAACACTGGGAAACAGTGCATACAGGGAAGTGAGTTCAGATCATGGTAATGGGAAAAGAAGCCATAGTAATGATTTAATACTGCTTTCACACAATCAAAGCTGCATATCAGTTCAAATTCTGTAGTTTCTCTTTGAAGTCTTGATCCACCAGTGTGATTTATGCCATCATGTGCCAGAAATGCCCCCACACCTTATACATTGGACAAACAGGACAATTTCTGTGCAAAAGAATAAATGGGCACAAAACCAACATCAGAAATTGCAACATTCAAAAAACAGTAGCTGAGCAGTTCAATCTTCCTAGTCACCATGTGGATTATTTCTTAACAGCTGTGCTCAAGCAAATGGGTAACACATCAAGACTGCAAAGAGAAACTGCAGAATTGGAACTGATATGCAGATTTGACCGTGGGAAAGCAGGATTTAATTATGACTATGGGTTCTTTTACCATTACAACAGGTAATTTGACCTCACCTTCCTCTTTCTGCTGTTTCCCAGTCTTTGAATCTTAACAACTGCTTTGATTTGCTGTTACATTATGACCTGATCCCATGACTTACACTCTCCTGCATTTCTGTTTTTCCCATTCTGTAAGTTTCCCCATCTTCAAAGCATCTGATGAAGTGGGATTTTCTCCTATGACAGCTCAAGTGATAAATAAATGTGTTAGCCTTTAAAAGTGCCATAAAACAAAGAAAGGAGTCCTGTGCCACTGGAAGACTAACAGATTTATTTTTTACATGAGCTTTCATGGGAGAAAATCCCACTTTGTCAGATGCTTTGAAGATGGGGAATTTACAGAATGGTAGGAAGAAATGAAGGGAACTATAAGTCATAGGAACAGATCACATTATGACTTACACTTCCCTGCATGTATTTACTACCATTCTGTAAGTTCCCCCATCTTCAAAAGCTGTGTTCACACACAGGCATTATTTCGATACAAGTTGTGTCGAAACAACTTGTATTGAAATAATGCCTTATTTTGAAATAACTTAATTCGAATTAACAGTTTGTTAATTTGAATTAAGGAAAAAAGCTCAAAGCGAAATAGCAGTTTCAGGCAACAGTTATTTAGAAAGAAGTCACTGTTGTTTCGAAACAATATGTTCGGACGGTATTGTTTCAAAACAATCGTTTTGAAACAACATTGTTTCATTCCCCACATGGGGTTTAAGTTGTTTCGAAACAACGCCATTGTTTCGAAGCAATGGGTGCCGTTGTTTCAAAACAACTGTGCGTCGTGTGAACAGGGTATTTCTTATTTCAGAACACCCTCTGTTGTTTCGAAATAAGAGTGCTGTTTGAACACAGCCAAAGTGTCTGACAAAGTGGGATTTTCACCCATGAAAGCTCATGCAAAAAATAAATTTGTTAGTCTTCCAGTGGCAGAGGACTCCTTCTTTGTCTGTTTTACTGAACTAGACTAACACAGCTACCCCTTTGAAAAGTGCCATAGTACTCTTTGTTTGGTCCACCTGTTCAGTGTGCTGAAAGTTCAAAACAAAACAAATTTCTGACTGATTTAATATGAAAACGTTTTTGACTATCATTTCTGGCAATGAACCAAAAGGAAACAAACAGTAAGTCAAATAACATCACAATATTTTTCATTGTTTTACTTTCCATGCTTTACAAATTAATTGGGAGAAGCACCATTTTTCCAGGACATTACTTGTTTCACTTCTGCTGGGGAAATCCTGTTAACTCTGCATGCCTGGATTACACAGATAAGTACTAATATTTGCCTTAAAGTCTCCAACAGGATAAACATATGAAAATTCCTTTGTGAGGTCTTACTATGAGCCAAAATTGAGTTAATATAGGAAATGAGCTTACAACTTTAGCTGTGCACTGTGGTTAGGCAAGGATTTACCAGGGGATAGGAAAAGAATTGACACAACAGCTTTCCTGTAAAATCAAATATTCCAAATCTGTAATAACCACAGTATCTACAAACTGAAAAGAAATTCCAAAGGGACAGCCATGTTACAGCAAAAGAAACAAGGAGTCCTGTGGCACTTAAAGACTAACAAATTTATTTATTGCATGAGCTTTCGTGGGAACAACTAAATGAGTTCAGTCTCTACCATGGTATATCATCTGCCCTTCCTCATTTTTGTGTACCTTTTATCAGTCCTACAGGACCAATTCTCATACCTACTAATGTAACCATCATTACTGTTATCATCATCACTAGTGACTGAAGAACTATGTGAAAATTCCTGGAACCTTTGTCCTCCTCCAGCTATGTAGGAAAACAGAAAACCAGATCCACACATCTTCTGCTTCAACAGGTCATTGAATGAAACAATGTGATGGAAATTCTATAGAGTGAATAGATGAGAGCTATCTTCATCTGATAATAGAGATCCTTTAGTACATCTTGTACACTGGAAATTGAAAGGTTGCTACTCTTAATTTTGTTCAATCTACCATGCTGGAAGAAATGCCACTTTTCACACAAAACTTTTTTGAATATCTAAATAAATTTGTTTCTGCAAAACATCATTCAGACACTTTATCACACTCAGCAAGGTGGTGCCATTTCTTTTGTTGCTCCCTGAAATATTCCAATTAACAGTCATATGTTTTAATGGATGATGGAATTGTATCTCAGTCATTTTTTGTGAGGGACTTTAATAGATCAGAATTCCAAACCAGTCAGATTTTTCCCATCACAGTGTGCTGTAGAAGGATGTACTCAAGAGCTATGTCTACACTAAAGAGCTTAGATAAGTCAACTTCATAAAGTCAACTTAAAAGTCAACCTTATTAACTCGACTTAGAGAGTCCTCATTTGTTTAAGTTGACTTTATAAAATTGACTTAAGCGAGGGGACCCATTTCAAATCAACTTTATTACGTTGATTTAGAGAGTCCACATTGGCTATGTCCACACATAGACACTTATTTTTAAATAAGTTAATTTGAAGTAAGTTACTTCAAAATAAAATCATTACTTCAAATTAACTTAAATTGAAATAAACAAAAATCTCAAATCAAAATAGCAAGTCTGGACACAGGACTTGCCATTTCAAATCAGGAGAGGGACAGCATGGAAGGTGCAGCAACATGGTCTCCTGGCAGCGCCATGTTGCCAGCCAATATATAGAAAAAGAAAGGTACTCTGGGAAGGAGAAGAGCAAAAGTTTTAAATCAAATTAATGGTTATTTCAAAATAACACATCTGAATAGTGTTATTTCAAAACAACCATTTAATAAAATAGCTATTTCGATTTCAGCCTAGGTTTTAATATTTTGAAATAATGAAACATTGTTCAGACATGACAACTTTTAAATCGAAACAAAGGTCATTGTTTTGATTTAAAAGCATTGTGTGGATAGCCATTTATTTTAGTTGACTTTATAGAGTGAACTTAAATGGCTCTTCCACCTTAATTTGACTTTATTAAGTCAACTGTAATAGCCAGATTTTGTTAAGTCAACTTAATCAAATGCCTAAGCTGATTTAATGAACTCCAAATGTGGCCCTGGAGTTGCGTAAATCGACTGAAACCTCCAGTGTATACATATCCTAAAAGAGTAGAACTCATAGCTCTAGGAGCTTATATGTGAGATAACTGCTATCTAAGCTTGATACAGTGGCTGTATTTAGAAGTTTTTTTTCTTTGTTTTTATTGAGATTCTATCATTTTTAGCTATATTGTCTCTGTGAATAATTGTTCTATAAATAGGGTTGACTTCTGCAATCAAACTGTGCCATCTTTATAATACTAGAACAACAAGGAAGGACTCAGTTATTCACAACTGGGGAAGGGAATCAAAATATCTGTTCCAAGAAAATGATGAACGCTGTATCTAAGCACATTACTTTTTCTTCTTTTTGCAACCCAAACCATTTCTTAACACTCTCACTCATCTTCTGAAACTAATTTCAAGTATTCATTCAGTTTAACCTCATTTCCAAAGCACTAACAGTTGCATGTCGGAGCAAATACCAGCACATAACTTTCATTCCCTTAAGAAACTTCTTTTATTTACACCATGGTTTTGTTAAATCTTCTTTTTGCTTTTCATGTAGTAAGAATTATGTTGATGGAGCTGAAGTACACCCATGATAAATAGCTTTTAGAGGAAACTAAAGCCACAGTATTCCCTTTGGCATTAAAAAACCCTTCGAAGTTTGATATATGCCTTGTTCACTGCTCTATTAAAGACAGTAGTCCAGATCCTCAGTGTTGATAATCAGTATAGGTCAATTGACATTGATAATTTTCACCATCTGAGGACTTGGCTCAAAATTATGCAGTGTTTTAAAAAAACACAAAATAACATGAGAGCAGTTGGCTCACACAGAGTAGAGATGATGAATTATGTTCAGTTTAGACATATATTCCTAGATAGATATGTAAAGAAATCTTTGATAAAGTAGACCGTACTGAAAGAAGAAATGGCGAAAGCAAGGACATAGCAAATGATTATTTCTATGGAAAAGAAAAGAAACATTGTAAAAATTAATATAAAAACATTGAATTAATAAAATCAACTAAAACCAGGCCAAATGTACATCAGTCATTGAAATGGACTGAATTATGTGGACAACTGAGCTTTTTCAGCGAACAAAGTAGCTTACATGCTTTTCTGGCCCTACTGCAATTTTGTGTAGACCCCAAGGGATCAGACTCTTGACTCAGTTACCCTGATATAAATCTAGAGTAGCTCTCTTCAACTGAACAAATTTATTATTTATTGTATTGTTTATTTATATGAAAGAGATCAGATATTAGGTCCACACTTAAAGAAGAATTTTGACATTGCCCCAGATCTATCAACTCTACTGGAGTAATTTAGGATAAATTAAAAATGTTCATAGGAGTTAAGACAGCATAAGAGTAGAAGAATTAAAAATTATGTATGTGTTTGAAATACACAGACTGTGATGAGTTTTTAAGTTATGGCTTGACAAAGCCCTGGCTAGAATGATTTAGTTTGGGTTGGTCCTGTTTTGAGAAGGGGATTACACTACATAATCTCTTGAGGTTCCTCCCAATCCTAATCTTCTATGATTCTATGTGAAACAGTCCATTGTGATTCATCTCATTGTATTTGCAAGTAGGTCACAGAACATTGCAAGATTTCAGGATTTACTCTCTAGTTTCCAGTCTTTTACTTTAAATAGTCTTCTACATCTTAAATTTCAAGGAAAAAATAATTTTAGAATGGTAAATAAATTGGAAAGCTGAAAAATGTATTAACCTCTACCTTCTGCAGCTAACCACAGGACCATGATTCAGGAAAATCAAAAATCCAGTGCATGGAAGCAATTTATCTGGGATTGCATATTCCAGTTCTATTTTTAGTACTGAACACTAGGCTTTTATTTTTGGTTGTTGTTGTGGATGTTTATGGCTTGGTGCTAATGTAAAAGTGCAAATTGGTGTGTTGAGGATCTACATTAATGCATTATGCACACCAGGAAATGTCACAATACCTAGCACTTTTTCAATAAGGTAACAAATTAAGGAGGATCACATCCATTCTGCCTGGACAGCCCATAGCCCTAAAACTAGATCTCAGGTATCTATTCTCTAGATACTTTGTCTCTTCATTGATTTGAAATGTTTATTGCAAATCATGGGGCCTCTCACAGAACCCCATATTTCTTTCTGCTTTAGCCTTTTGCTGCTTTAATTCACTCTCTGAAGACATCTCTAGTGTTTTAATGGATATTTTGAGTTCTTCTATAGGTTGTGTATTACCCACTTACAGTTCTTTAAATCATATATTGGAGAAGAATGTGTGACTCCAGGGCTGTGTTCACACACAGGGGGTTATTTCAATATGGTTTTTTTGAAACAACTTATATTGAAATAACACCTTATTTCAAAATAACTTATGCCGAATTAACAAAAAGTTACTTTGAAATAAGGAAAAAGGCGGGAAATGAAATAGCAAGTTCACAGTATGAACATGATATTTCGCTTGGGGAGGGGGCTGCAGGCACCCGTGGGGATCAGTGCTGAGCTGCGCTGAACCCCGCGGGTGGCTGCAGCCCTGCTCTGCAGGCCAGGGGACACCCCTCAGCACCCTGGCCAGGATGCTGAGGGTTCCCTGGCCAGGGTGCTGAGGGGGCAGCCCCTTCAAATGTTGTTTCGGAACACCTTGTTTCGAAACATGTTCACACGCATTGTTTTGAAACAACGGTTTTGAAACAAGGTTGTTTCACCCCCAAATGGGGTTTAACTTGTTTCGAAACTACACTGTTGTTTCGACACAACGGGTTCCCGTTGTTTCAAAACAACTGTGCGTCATGTGAACATTTTTTTTTGTTTCGAAACAACCTCGTTGTTTCGAAACAAAAATGCTGTGTGAACACAGCCCAGAATTCCACCAAATGGAGCCTGAGGTACATAGCTTGTAGGTGGTTGTGATGAGACCATGTAGCTATTTATAATATTGAGTAACATTTGATATACATTGCATGGTGCTTTTTCTTTAGAATAGCTACTTCCTTATGATAACCAAAAAAGAAAGCAGGTAATTTGCCAATACCTAAAGATATAAATCCATGAGAAATAACGGTTAAGGAGGAAGTAAAGTCTGAGTTCACCTAAAAATTGTCCTAAGTTGATAGATTCCAAAGGAGTAGCTGTTTTAGTTCAGTTCAGTAAAATAAACAAGGAGTCCTGTGGCAAGGTAAAAGACTAACAAATTTATTTGTTGCATGAGCTTTCTTGGGAGAAAATCCCACTTCATCTGATGATTTGTGGATGAAGTGGGATTTTCTCCCAAGAAAGCTCATGCGATAAATAAAGTTGTTAGCATTTTAAAATGCCACAGGGCTCCTTGTTTGTTTTGCAAACTTGATAGGAGGCACTTCAGTGTTTCCCACACCCTACCTGTACAGTGAAAAAGAGGTTTACCATGGTGCTGATAAAATAGTGATATTTATTTCCTAACTACAGTCACTGAATCCAGACCAAAGCTACTATTAAACATTAACATTTCCTGAGTCAGTAACCTCTGACTAAGGATTATTGTCCCATCAAAATATTGAGAAATCAAGTTTTTTTTTCCCTTTTCTGTAAATAAAGTTAACATATTAAAAAAAAATACTAAATTAACTTCATGAAGATAAATGAAGAGTCCAGAATATTTAGGGACAGATTCTCAACACCAGTTTAGATCTCAATAAGGACATAATCTGTATGCAACTGACAGTTGAGAATTCCCCTGATGAAAGGGAATTCTCAGCTGCTACAGACTCAAGGAGCCAGTGCCTGATGTAGAAAGAAACTCAGGAAGGAAAAGTTTTGAGTGAGAAAAGAGGTAACCTAGCATATATACCCTTTGGGACCATAGATAGCTGACATTCAGTTAGAACATCTTCAGTTCTTTAGTTTATGTCAAGGCCTGGGCACCTTGAATGCCAAAAGTTCATAGCTAACTGCCTAATAGCACCCCCTCCCTCCTATCCAGGTTTTGGTCAGGATCAGAAGTGACAGTGAATCATCACAAGGAAAGATTTTGCTTTTAAGTGATTGAACAGAGTATTTTTGAGATTTTTTTAGATAAATTATTAAGTTTACTTTATTTTAGTATGTGTGAGATTTCTATCCCAAATCATGAGTTAAATGGGATTATGTCTAGATAAGTATTAGATAAACATTTGGACATCTAGATGCCTATTTGAGCCAAACATATTAATTTCTTTTGCTCTTCACTACCTTTAAGAGATTTTTTTTAAAGATTGGAGGAATTCATAACTCTGCAAAATTCTCACTGCATGGCCTCAAGAGAAATAATAATTTTCTGAAGTCTCTGCTGTACAATATACTTTGATAACTGAACCACTCATATTTTTGTCTTTACTAAATACTGGGTGATGTTAGAATCATTAAGGAAATTGTGAAACTATATAAATAAATAAAAATAAACTAACAAAACATCTTCAGAGGCCTTTTCCCATTTTTATTTATATCTATTTACTGCAGATATCCAAAAGGGTAACTGTGCTAGTCTAGTTCAGCAAAACAAACCATGAGTCTTGTGACACTGTTAAAAACTAACTAATTTATTTAAAACATGAGCTTTCATGGGAGAAATTAAGTGGGATTTTCTCCCATGAAATTTCATGTGATGAATATATTTGTTAGTCTTTAAAAGTGCCACAGGAATCCTTGTGTGTTTACTTCAGGCAACATTTTCATCAAAGTTCTGCAAATTCAGTATTCTTCCTTGTATAATTTGCTATACTTAGGATTTGCTCCAAGCATGTGAACATCTGGGCATGACTTAAAAGAAAAGACAGCAGTGCAAAACAAAACCAAAACAAGAAGAAATGGCTGAAAAAAGCCCATTATTCACGTAAAAAAAATACACAGATACACGTGATATACATATGCTCCAGTTTGACTTCTCACAATTTCAACTTGTGTTCACAGACTCAAAAAAAAACAAAAAAAAAAACAACAACAACAAAAAAACCCTCAGATTTGAGTAACCTTACCACATATTCAAGGATTATGTTTGCAAGGCTACAAACATTTACCCAGGGTACACATAAGAGACTATTCTGGTTTATCTGATCATTTATAGTCTGTAATTTCTAATTCCTTCTGAAAAAGAATTAAGTGGGTTCTGAAAATACACCAAAGCAGTTAACTTGTTATCCTAGCCAGACTTAAGGGATTGGTTCTTTTGAATAGAATAGTCCTGAGTTAAGAATTCTATAGCTATGTCCACACACAAGTGCTTGTTTTGAAACAAGTCATTTTGCAACACGCTATTTCTAAATAACACTTTATTTCAAAATGAGTTATTTCAAAATAACAAAAAGTTAATTCGAAATAAGAAAAAAGCAGGAAACGAAATAGCATGTCCACACTGTGGGCTAGCTATTTCGCTTCAGGGTCAGGGCACCATGGGAGGTGTGGCAATATGGCCACCTCCCTGGGCCATGTCAGTGGCCATATTGCTAGCCAATCCCATAAAAGCTGGCCCCGACCTCACTTCCCTGTCCACTCAGGCTAGCAGCATGCTGCAAGCGATGGACTTTTCCCAGTTGCCCAGACAGCGCCATGCAACACCCAGCTTCTCCGACCACCTGCAGTGTCCCACACATGTGGGACACTGTGCTTGTGTACCCAGAGGGTGACCAGCCTCTTCCCGAGGCTTTCCTCCACCTCATGCGCAGGGCAGAGCTACTGCCCCTGGCCCCCTCCGTGCCTCGCCAGGTCTGGGCCCGGGAGACCAGCCCAGACTAGTGGGAGCGGGTAGTGCTGCGAACCTGGGGGACAACCAGTGGAGGAGGAACTTCCGGATGAGCAGGGCCAGCTTCACCCTCCTGGTCACAGAACTCGCTCCTCTACTGAGCCGCAGAGACACCCCCATGAGGCCTGCTGTCACCGTGGACAAAAGAGTGGCCATCACCCTCTGGAAGATGGCCACTCCGGAGTCCCACAGGTCAGTGGCACACCTCTTCAGTGTTGGGAGGTCCATCACCAGCACCATCCTCGTCAAAGTCAGCAGGGCCATCAACCGAGTCCTGTTGCGATGCCTAGTGTGCCTCAGTGGGAGGGGAATCCTTACCCACAGGGGATCCAGAGGTCTGGCGCGATGTCCCGGGGTCCGTCTTGGAACCAGGGGCTGAGATGGTGGTGGGCCCCTGGTCTTCCGGGATGCTCAGTGCCTCCGGGCTGGCAAAGAGGTCCGGGATGCTTGAGGTGGCCTCCGCTGCTGGTGGTGCTGTGGCTGAACACCCCCCAATGGACACATCGGAGCCCAGTGCCTCCGGGCCCAATGAGGGGCTCCGATGGCCTCCTGTGTCCAGACCCTCAGTGGGGAGACCGCTGGGCTCTGGACCGAGGAAGGCATGGAGCTCCTCAAAGTATGCACAGGGGGTGGAGTTCCCTGCCCCCTGGAGGTCCCAGGCCTCCCGGGTCCGGGCATGGTCTTGCTGGAGCATTTTTATATTGCTCCAGATCTGTTCAATGGTGAGGGGTGGCCCGCCTCAGACATTGTTGCAGCAATGTAACTGTAAATGTCCCAGTTCCAGTGCGAGGCCCAGAACTGGGACATGATGTCTGGTCTCTGCCGGATCCCGAGGAGGCAGAGTACCTCCTTGGGGGTCCAAACAGGGGCCCAGCGTTGCCCCCCCGCGGAGGTTCCTGGCTGGGATGCCATGGCTGTCAAGGGCTCAGGCCACGTTGCCTGCCAGGCATGCCCTGACAGGAACTTCCTGTTCCCCAGGGTGCTGAGCACCCTGGGAGGAAGGTCAGATGGTTATTTCAAAACAACCGTTGTTTCAAAATAACTTGTCTTGACAACAGTTGTTTCGAAACAACTCATTTTGAAACAACTGTTGTTTCGAACCGGATGGGGTTAAGCCGTTTCGAAACAATGGCTCCTGTTTTGAAACAACGGAACCCGTTGTTTCGAAACGGGAGTACGTCGTGTGGACATGCCACTTCTTGTTTCAAAACAACCTCTCTTGTTTCAAAACAAGAAGTGTGTGTGGACATACCCTATGAGCAGCCGAGGCTCAGGAGAAATTCTGAACTCAACTTTATTATCTTGCTGTTAATTTATTATTTGATAAAGCCAAACCCAAAGAAGGGATAAGTTTTCACTCTATGCTTTAGCTTAGGGCAGGCTGAAAAAGACTTCTGCTCACAATGCAAAGTCAAAATAAATAGAGCCTTGCAAACCTGTGGATAATTGCATTATATCCATGGATATCCACATCTGTAGATATGATGCAGATATCTGCAGACCATTTCTTGTGGATGCAGATCGGATTCAGGTCCACATATTTTTACCTGCACAGAGCAAGAGCCATGCAAACATGCAGATATCTGAAGAGACACACATTATATCCACATCCACAGATACAATGTGGATATCTGCAGAAATTTCTTGTGGATGCAGATTGGATGCGGATCTTCATATTTTAATCTATGCAGGGCTCTAAAAATAAACACAGTGAGACATATGGAGGTTATTTCTTTCCATGTTCTTCTCATATACAGGTTTGTGTTTTGTTTTGGCTACTACAAGGAAAAACCCATTCTACTAAATTTTATGATCAACTGTGTTATTTTTTATAGTTAAAATTAATGCTAAATTTTAATTAATTTTAATTTGAAATTACAGAATCTGTTCTCACACTTTGCTTGTTTGAGCAACAAATTGTGGTTTTCCTCTCTTTTCCCACTATAATACATAACTCTGAGTTCATTCAGAGATGAATTACAAGTAGTGGAGTATGAACTTCAAAGTGTCCAAAGGTACATTTTGGATAAGTATTTCAGTGTAAATCCCATCAGATCCTGCAGACTTATTAAAAACTGCTTACAGCATATACACAGGAGTTAGATAAAAAAAAACAAATATTCATGCTGGAAGGTTACAACACAAAAGAACCAAAAAAGCAGAGAGTAAAAGCAGGTTATTCCCTAAAAATAACATACAGCTCAATTCACTTTAACACTTACTGACTGAAGTCTTGCTAGTTTTGGTCTGTCTTGTACACTTCATTTAAAAGCCCACAGCCCTGCAAGGAGGACCAGAACACCACTCCTTTTCTTAAAGTAAAAGCTTACAATTCTTATACTTTCTCAATACACTATACAAACCTTCTGTTACTGGCACTGACCAAAGACTCTTTAAAATTATGCTATAAACATGTCTCAGCACAGACTTAACAAACAAAGAATCCTGTGGCACTTTTAAAAACTAAAAAAAAAAAAAAAAAAAAAAAAAAAAAAAGTGAGAGAGAGAGAGAAAGAAACAAAGAAAGAAAAAGAAGTGAGTGGTTAGTGTAGTGGTTAAGAGAGCTGTAGTGGTTAAGAGCGATGCCCTTTGATACAGGAGACTGCGGTTCAAATCCTGGTGGGTACCTATCTACCTTCCAAGTAGGGGTCCTTGGGCAAAAGACCCCCTAATGCCTCAGTTGCATACTTTGAATATAAGAGTGATACGAACTAGGAGAGTCATGCCGGCTCGGATGTTGCCTGGATTAACATGGTCTGCGCCAGATGCTGGGGAACCAGGACAATCCGACGATAAGTGGGCTAGTGAAACAAACCATATGTGGACGAGACAAGAGAACCTGGAATTGATAGAATGCTACTACACCAGTAGACCTAATGAGAGGGGATATATGAAACATACGAGGGAGCTATGGATGGACAAAAGACCTACATCCACACTAACTGAGAAACAGCTGGTTACCTAAGGCTTTGATATAGTAAAGAGGGAGCTGCTCTCACAACTGGAGATAGACCAACTCCACATTACATCCCGGACTCAAAAAGAAGACCCAGAAGAACAACTAGATGTGCTGCCCCCCCCCATTACAGAGCACAGCAGCTGATATGAGGCACAAGATCACGGATAAACTAGCTCCAGTCAACCCTCAAGAGTGATTACCAAGGCTCGTTGGAGAAGTACCATAAGATAGTATGCTAGAAGATGCCAATAGAACCCTAATGACAATTCTTACTACCACCCTAAATCAAACCAATGAACTGGTATACACTACAGACTCTATATTCCTGGAGATGCTTGGCTACACGATCAAGAAGAACACCAGTACATACCCCCCCAGAAAACGAGGTTGGAGGATAAGATCAAGGCAACTGGGAGAGAAGTTAGTCAGCTGGTGGAACTACAGAAGGGTGTAGAGATTAAGGATAAGACTTGGCTACTGAAAAAAATACAAGGGCCTGACTCCATCTGAAACCCTAGAGACTGCTAAACAAAGGCTCACAGCACTGGCTACCAGGCTAAGGAGATACACTAGAGAAGCAGAGGCCAAAAAGATAAATGCCCTGTTCTCCAAAGAACCATCCAAGGTGTACTCCCAACCGCAGTGCAACAACACAATAACAGCAGAGCCACCAGCAGCAGAAACTGAACAGTACTGGAAGAACATCTGGGAGAAAGAGAAGACTCATAACACCAGTGCAAAGTGGCTGCAGGACCTGAGAACAAACCACAGCAATCTCCCGGAACAGGAACCAGTCACCATCATAGTAGCTGACATCCAACAGCGGGTCAAGAACATGAAGAGCTGGACAGCACCTGGACCGGACATGATCCACACCTACTGGCTAAAGAAACTAACAGCAGTGCATGAACGCCTAGCAGCACAGATGAACCAGCTGCTAGGAGCAGGCTCCCACCCAGACTGGCTAACACAAGGAAGGACAGTGCTGATCATGAAAGACCCCCACAAGGGAACAGCACCATCCAACTACCGGCCAATAAGCTGCCTCCCCCCAGCATGGAAAGTCCTATCAGGCATCGTAGCCGCCAAGCTACAGGACCACATGGGCCAGTACCTGAGCACAGCTCAGAAGGGCATTGGGAAGAACACCAGAGGCTCAAAACACCAGCTGCTCATAGATAGAGCAGTCGCCCAAGACTCAAAGTGTAGACAGACCAATCTGAGCACAGCCTGGATTGACTACAGGAAAGCCTACGACTCAATGCCACACACATGGATCTGTGAATGTCTGGCCCTAGACAAAGTCAACAGGACACTAAGGACCTACCTCAAGAACTCAATGGGACTGTGGAAGACAACAATGGAAGACAACTCAAGACAGCTTACACAAGTGGCCATCAAGTGCGGCATATACCAAGGTGATGCGCTGTCCCTGCTGCTGTTCAGCATTGGCTTGAACCCCCTCAGCCAGATAATCACAAGGACTGGGTATGAATACAAGTTCAAGAGTGGAACTACCATTAGCCACCTCCTCTACATGGATGACATCAAGCTATATGCTAGGAATGAACAAGACATTGACTCACTAATCCACCTGACACAGATCTACAGTGAGGATATTGGGATGTCTTTCGGACTAGAGAAGTGTGGCCAGATGGTAGTAAAGAGAGGGAAGGTAGTCAAGACTGATGGAGTGGAACTACCAGCAGGCCACATAGCAGACATACAGACCACTTACAAGTACCTTGGAATCCCACAGGCTCATGGGAACCATGATGAGAAGGGAAGGAAGACAGCAACATCCAAGTACCACCAAAGGAAAAGACAGGTCCTGAAGAGCCAGCTCAATGGGAAGAACAAGATCCACGCCATCAACAGGTACGCCCTGCCAGTCATCAGATACCCGGCCGGTATAGTGAGCTGGCCAAAGGAGGACATGGAGGCTGCCGATGTGAAGACCTGGAAGCTCCTCACAATATACGGAGGTTTCCACCCCAAGTCCAACACCCAGAGACTGTACACCAGCCAGAAAGAAGGTGGGCGGGGTTTGGTGAGTGTCAAAGCCACTGTCCTGGATGAAACCCAGAGCATCCAGGAGTACATCAGGAAGATGGCACCCAAAGATGAGCTGCTGAGAGAATGCCTGAGGCAGCAGCAGCAGACATGGGAGGAAGCTCAAGCAGAAGAAGTGCCATGGCAATACAAGGCTCTGCATGGGATGTACCATCGACAGATAGCTGAGGTGGCTGACATTGGGAAATCCTACCAGTGGCTGGAAAAGGCTGGACTAAAAGACAGCACTGAGGCACTGATCATAGCAGCACAAGAACAGGCACTGAGCACCAGATCCATTGAAGCAGGGGTCTACCACACTAGACAGGACCCAAGGTGCAGACTGTGCAGAGAGGCCTCAAAGATAGTCCAACACATAGTGGCAGGATGTAAGATGCAGGCAGGAACAGCATACACTGAACGGCACAACCAAGTAGCTGGCATTGTGTACAGCAACATCTGCACAGTGTATGGGCTAGACCCTCCCAAGACCAGATGGGAGATTCCACAGAAGGTCGTGGAGAATAACAGAGCTGTGGGACTTCCGGATCCAGACAGACAGGCAGGCACTGGCCAATGAACCAGACATCGTGGTAATAGACAAGGACCAGAAGACAGAGGTGGTGATAGATGTAGCATTGCCAAGTGACAGCAACATCAGGAAGAAGGAGTATGAGAAGCTGGAGAAGTACCAGGGCCTGAAAGAGGAACTAGAGAGGATGTGGAAAGTAAGGGCCAAAGTGTTCCCAGTGGTGGTAGGAGCACTCGGGGCTGTGACTCCTAAGCTGGGAGAGTGGCTCCAACAGATACCAGGAACAGCATCAGAGGTCTCTGTCCAAAAGAGTGTAGTGCTCAGAACAGCTAAGATACTGCGCAGAACCCTCAAACTCCCAGGCCTCTGGTAGAGGACCCTAGGTTGAGGAAGACACATACCACCCACAGGGGTGTGAGGGGAATCAGAATGGAAGTTAAATAAATACAGGGAAGTGTGAGTCATGGGATCAGGTCACACTGTAACAGCAAATCAAAACAGTTGTTAAGATTTAAACACTGCGGATATGTCCACATGCAACTTTTAAATTGAAATAACATTGATTACTTTGATTTAAAAAACCTTTGGGCCACAGGGTGTTTTCTTGTTTCAAAATGATGTGCACCGTCATATCAAAACAGGGAAAGTTAGACTGATTCAATAAAACCTAGTTTAGAATTGAAAAAAAAAAAACAACATTGAATCAAAATTGATGTATTACTGTTATTTTGATTTAATGCGATTTGACCTTCTTCCTCCCAGGGTGCACAGCCCTAGGCAGGAAGAAGGAAGTGTTTTGACTTGGGCAGACAGCGTCGTAGAAGCTGTGGAGGCAGCCATATCCCAGCCTCGCTGCTTGGCCAGGCAGGTGCAATGCAAAGATCCTGTTTGGGGAAATGAGGAGGTCCTCTGTCTCATAAAAAATCTGGAGCAAGGAGGACATCTGTGCCCAGTTCCAGGCTAGGCACTGGAACTGGGATGTGTATGCTTACATTGCCAAGGCAATGTCAGCAGAGGGCCACCACTGCACCATGGAGCGTGTACAGTTCAAAATCAAAGTCCTTCACCAGGACTATGTGAAGGCAAAGGAGGCAAGGCAGCTCTGGGGACAGCCAGCATCACTAGATGCCCCTATTATGAGAAGCTGCATGCCTTCCTCCTGGAGGAGCCCACCAGCTGTCCAGCCAGGAGCCATGACTCAGCTGGGCTACTGCCCTGGAGGGGGCTCCTCTGACAAGGAGTCCCTGGACATGGATGATGCCAGCTTCCCTGGAGGCAGCCAGCAATCAGCTACCCAGCCAGCCAGTCTGGAGATTTTCAGTACCCAGGAGGAGAGAGAAGCCATCCCCCATGAGAAGGAGGAGGAAGAGGGGGAGATAGAGGAGGCAGCCCCATCCAGGGCAAACCTGAAGACGGGGTGTGTTGATGGACGTCCAAGGCACCTGTCACTGAGCATTCCCTCCCTACCCCCCATGTGAGCAGGGCTGAGCCTACTTGTGGCACACCGAGTTGGGGGGGGGACAGGGCCCAGGATGGGCAGCATCCCAGGCACAGCGGGGGCAGGCTGGAGGGTCTCTCACAGGGCACAGGGGCGAGGAACTGTGTGGCAGGGAGGACCAGGACTCAAATGGGGTGGGAGCTGACTATTAGAAGGGTGGAAGGGAACCAGAGGTGACAGCCACAAAGGCACGTGGCATGTAGCCCACATTTCTGGCACATGGCCTGGGGAGAGGCTCCAGGCACAGGGCAGGTCTGACTGGTGTCAGTCCCTGTGGACATGACACCTGACATGGGCAGCATGTGAGAGCCATGTGTCCCTTGGGGGCCATGGCCCACAGAACACGGTTCAGAATACAAGAGGATGACCAGGGTACTGGTACTTGCAGCTGTCAGGGTGCACACAGCACTAGTAACCTACCTGATGGGACTAACCCTGTTCTCTGCTTGCCTCCAGCAGCTCATGCAGCCACCCGCCATCTTGTTCATGGAAGCCTGGTAGCCACAATGGGGCACTGGAGGAGGAGAGCCTGCTGGACCCGACAAGAGGCAATGATGGACATCCTGCAACCAGGCCAGGGGACCAAAGATGTCATGCAGGCCTGGAGGGAGCAGCTGGGCCCCCAACTGGATTGGGACTCCACCGGTCAGCCAATGCCAATGACCGCATCACTGCTGCCCTGGAGTGGCACAGTGATGTGATGGCAGCCCTCAGTGTTGCCATCCAGGGTGTACCACATAGCCTCAGCTGCATCGCAGACCATTTGGTCCCCACACGGGGGAGGGAATCACCCCCAGAGAGCTCATCATCCCTTGCCACTGGCACCCCCAGGCCCAAGGTGGCCAGGGCATGCCACCAGAGGGCACCAGCAGTGCTCCACCACCCTGCTCTTCCCACCCCCCAACTCCCCATACACTCCCAAGACCATCTATCTCCCTATTGTCCCACAACTCCCCAGTTTGCCTCCAAGACCTCCCATCTTCCTGTTTTTCCCCAACTCCCCAGTTCTTCCTCAAGTCCCAAAACCCCCTTAAATCCTCCAAACCTCCCCCCTCATGGTAAATAAAACCCACATAACCATTTTCCTTGGTTTCATAGTTTTTATTGGGTGGGGGACAGAGAGGGCACAGGTTGGTGGGGGTAGCCATGTGTGGGATGGCAGAGGAGATGGAGTTTGGTGCCAGGGAGAGTCCTCACAGTTACTCGCCAAGGAACAGGTCCCTGAGCACTTTGCACACGATAGCTACCCTCTGTGGTGCTCACTCTCTTGGGGCCCTGGGTTCCAGTTGTTGGAAATGGCCAGCAATGAGCTATGCTTCAGCCTCCCAGATGGTGGCTACTGTCTCCCCTCCTGGAGCTTGCAGAGATTATGCAGGGCCACACAGGTGCTCATGACTTCTGTGATGGTCTCCACCACAAGGTGGAGGCACATTAGCAGGCTAAATGCCCACTCCACAACCTGGCAACAGTGGGTCAGACGGTGGTTAAAAACCTGGCGGCCAGTATTGAGGAGTCCCATGTAAGATCACACGAGCCACGGGCAGAGGGGATAAGCTGCATCAGAGATGGTGAAGATGGACACCTCCACTTCCCCGATGGTGGTGTTACGGGGAAGAGGGAAGGCACTCACCTCTGTGCCCCAGTAGAGGGAGGAGTTGCAAAGGACTCTGGCATCATGCACCCTCCCTGGCCAGCCAACACAGCAGTTCTGAAGGATGCCCGAGTGGGCCACAAGAGCCTGAAAGATGATTGAGTGATACCCCTTGCAATTTCAATACTTGGTCACACAGTGCTCTGGGGTGTGCACGGGGATGTGTAAACCTCTTCAGTGTAGGAACAGGGCGAGCTCAGTGACCGGGTAAGTGAAGGTCTCCCTGCTCACCCTCAGGTTCCTCCACCACTATTCATTGCTCCGGGTTCCCAGCACAACCTGCTCCCAGCAGTCTGTGTTGGTCTGTGCCCAGATGTGGCAGGGCACAGGGTGGGGGGAGGGGAACTAAGGCCACTCTGTGGTCCAGCAATACGGTGGCCATGGGCTCAGGCTCGGGGCCATCAGGATCTGGGAACAGAGTGTAGAAGGGCACCCTGAAGGCTGGCAGAGGGCCTAGCTGGCAATCTGTGATGGTATGGGAGCCTGCGAGTGTCCATACCTGTCTCTCTCACAGTCTTCTGCCAGCCAGAACAGACAGGGAGTTGAGATCAGTTCCTGTTTTTTTGGGACTGGCTAAGGACATGACCCTGCAAGGGGGTCATGTTGACACACTTCCCATAGTTCCCCTCTCCTGACTCTAACTAGCAATTCCTGTCCCTGAACATGCTAGTTAGATTTCAGGTTTTTTGATGTGGACCTGTGAAATTGATTTAGCTTAAATCGATTTAATGACTGTTATAGTGATTTAGCTTAAATTATTTTAGCTTGAATTGATTTTACTATCTGTGTGCAGACATAGCTGAGGGAACAGTATACAGAGGAAGATTAATTCATACCACTTGTTTGAATTTAAACTATTTCACTGATTCACTATTAGCAATCTGACTAGATCCTATGACTTACACTATCCTGCAATTATTTTCCTCCCATTCTCTAAGTTCCCCCATTTTCAAAGTATCTCAAGAGTGGGATTTGCTCCCATGAAAGTTCATGTGATAAATAAAGGTGTTAGTCTTTAAAAGTGCCACATGACTCATTGTTTGTTTTGCTGAACTAGACTAACATAACTACCGCTTTGGAATTTGCCCCCACAGACAAATTACCAACCCTTACTGGACCACCTCACCCTCAACGAGGAAAAAACAAAGAACAAAAACCAACAACAACAACAAAAAACAGAGGAGAAGGTGTTAACTTGTCTTCCAATATGATTATTTTTTGACCAATTTCATCAAGTTTGATCTTCTGTAGACAGACTATATGTATTTGTAGCAATGTCAAATGGAGCAAAGCAAGGGTATACTTTAGCTCCTGATCTCTTTCGACTCATTTTTACAATGATGATTGATTATGCCACTAGCCATGTAATCCCAGAAATTTATTAATGAATTATAAAGATTTGGCAGATTTTTAACATTAGCAAATTGAAAATATCCACAAAAGTAAATGTGCTTGCTATATGTGATACTTTATGTTTGTGGCTCTGCTCTTATTACACATGTACGAGTTGATGCCAGCTCACTACCAGAAGGAAGTATTATATCATCACTGGTCTGAAGTAAATGAAGGTAATACTCAACCCAAACCTGGAAAATTATATGTAAGATACCTTATCATCAATTGTGGCTAAGTCAATGCAATGGCAGATATCAATTAGTTACACAGGTGTTTTTTTGTTTTGTTTTGTTTTCCAAAACATCTTTTGTAAGTCACTGAGAAATCATCATCCAAAGTAAAAAAAAAAAAAAAAAAAAAAAAGTGGTTCACACAGAAGATTGTATCATTGTGTCTGGAAGGAACTATCCAAAAAAAAAAAAAAAAGCCAAATTTCATATATTATGCCACTGTTAGATCTTGCTCTGGAGTTGTGAAACTTGGAAAAAATATCACTGCATATCAAAGAGATGTGAAAATTTCCTAATTGGACCCTTTAATAGAATGCCACATATCACAAGCAAGCAAACAAAAATAACAAACTGGCAAAATCAACATTGAAGCAGTGCATACAAAAATACCATCATACTTGGACTGGACCTGTCCCCCATATGGAAGATACCAGGATGCTAAAGAAAATGTTGTACTGTGAACTTTAGGAAGAGAAAAGAGAGAGGTAAAGGTCAACATAGAGGAAATGATAACAGATGACTGGAAAGAAAAAAGAAAACACTCATCTTTTTCAACATAGAAAGCAAAACACACAGAAAGCTATATTCTCTAGCAAATCCATTTGACAAGCCAAAGTAATACCTGTTGCAGAAAGTTTTGGAAGTAAGAGGAAAATGATATTTAATAAATAAGGAGAGTCAGCATTATAGACACAGTTAATATATTTTCTCTGATCGAAATCTTATAAATCAAGAAGCGGACTAAGTTTATGAAATGAACTTTAAAGTCACTGTTTTTTTTTTTTAACTTCTTGCACAATTACATCAAATAAGTAGCTTGAATTAATGATGTAGATTTGCATCTATTTAAAGACTATGATATTGTTTTCCATTAGAGGATTTACTATCTCCAGTGAGGGAGATGTGCCTGTTTTTGTCAGTATCAATTATGCCCATTTTTTTACACATCCAAGAACAAACATGTGAGGCAGCCAGAATGGCTTAGCAGAGAACTCTGCTTTGAGCTTAAACATAAAAAGGAAGCTTACAGGAAGTGGAAGCTTGGTCAGATGACCAACGAGGCATATAAAGATATTGCTAGGGACTGCAGGGATAAAATCAGAAAGGCAAAAGGACAAATGGAGTTGCGGCTAGCGAGGGATGTAAAGGATAACAAGAAGGGGTTCTACAAGTATGTTAATAACAAGAAGAGGATCAGGGATGGTGTAGGCCCCTTGCTGAATAGGGCAGGCATCCTTGTGACAGAGGATGAGGAAAAAGCTGAGGTGCTCAATGCGTTTTTTGCTTCAGTTTTCACGGGCTGGGTCAGCTCCCAACCCACTAAAATGGGTGTGGCAGATGGGAAAGAAGACGACAGCCCCTTGGTGATGGAAGGTCAGGTTAGGGACTGCTTAAAGAAGCTGGATGTGCACAAGTCCATGGGGCTGGACGAACTGCATCCAAGGGTGCTAAGGGAATTGGCCGATGAGATAGCAGCACCGCTGGCCATTATCTTTCAAAACTCTTGGGGAATGGGGGAGGTGCCAGAGGATTGGAAAAAAGCAAATGTAGTGCCTATTTTCAAGAAAGGGAAAAAGGAGGATCCGGGGAATTACAGACCAATCAGCCTCACCTCAATCCCTGGAAAAATTATGGAGCAGATTCTCAAAGAATCCATCCTAAAACACTTAGAGGAAAATAAAGTGATCAGGAACAGTCAGCATGGATTTACCAAGGGTAAACCATGCCTGAGCAATCTCATTTCCTTCTATGATCAGATGACTGGTTTTCTGGATGCAGGAAGAACTGTTGACGTGAAATATCTTGATTTTATCAAGGCTTTTGATACAGTTTCCCACAGCATTCTCATTGACAAATTAAGGAAATATGGGTTGGATAGGTGGACTATAAGGTGGATAGAAAACTGGCTAGATCAACGGTTTCAGCGTGTAGGAATCAATGGTTCCATGTCTAGCTGGCAGTCAGTCACGAGTGGGGTGCCCCAGGGGTCGGTCCTGGGGCTGGTTCTGTTCAACATTTTCATCAAGGATCTGGATGATGGAATAGACTGCATTCTCAGTAAGTTTGCGGATGACACCAAGCTGGGGGGACCAGCAGACACACTGGAGGGCAAGGACAGGATTCAGGGAGACCTAGATAAATTGGAACAGTGGGCCAATAGAAATCTTATGAGCTTCAATAAGGACAAGTGTAAAATCCTGCATGTGGGACGAAAAAACCCCATGCACTGCTACAGGCTGGGAAACATTCAGTTAAGTAGCAGCAGTGTAGAAAAGGATCTGGGGGTCGTGGTGGATGGGAAGCTAGATATGAGTCAGCAGTGTGCTCTTGCTGCCAAAAAGAACAATGGCATACTGGGCTGCATCAAAAGAAGTACTACCAGCAGATCAAGGGATGTGATCGTTCCCCTCTATTCTGCACTGGTGAGGTCACATCTAGAATACTGTGTTCAGTTTTGGGCTCCCCACTACAAAAAGGACAGGGACATGCTAGAGAGAGTTCAAAGGAGGGAAACTAAAATGATTAAAGGGCTGGAACACAAGCCCTATGAGGATAGACTGAAAGCATTAGGCTTATTTAGTCTGCAGAAGAGAAGATTGAGGGGGGATTTGATAGCAACCTTCAACTACCTGAAGGGATGCTCTAAGGAAGATGGAGCTCGACTGTTCTCGGTAATAACAGAGAACAGAACGAGGAGCAATGGTCTCAAGTTGTGGTTAGGGAGGTCGAGGCTGGATATTAGAAAAATCTTTTTTACTAGGAGAGTGGTGAAGCCTTGGAATGAGCTGCCAAGGGAGGTGGTGGAGTCTCCATCTTTGGAGGTGTTTAAGGCCCGACTGGACAAAACCATGACTGGGATGGTTCAGTGGGAGTGGCCCTGCCTCTGGCAGGGGGTTGGACTAGATGACCTATGAGGTCCCTTCCAACCCTATGATTCTATATTTCTGGTTCTCTGAGGCTTAATTATTTAAGGCCAGATTACAGCATCATTACTCACAACTGATAACATACAAAACAAGCATCCCTACTAAAACCAGGAAGGAGGCACTGAATATGAATAAATATGCCACAATCTAGCCTTTTGATATACTTTTCTTTTTAACCACTTTGTCTTAATTTCTATGGAACAGTTACATCTGCGGAATGATGCTAGAGTAACTAAGATTTTTAGAAAACCTTTTGTCACTTTCAGGGTTCTTTAAAAAATAGTGAAGTTACAGAAGAATTAAGGTGATAGTGACTAAGCATTTTGCCCCTTCCTTTAACAGGTATCTTCTAGTGCTGATGTGAAACCACTTTTCAGAGCACAGAAGCCATCTTGGATTTACACTGTTTTAACAGTGGAGAGAAGAATACATTTTAATGCCCCTGATTAAGCTATACTATCATTTTTTCAACCTATTTATGGAAATTAGAAGTTAAATGTTACCTATTAAAGAAATTTCATCTTATTAATTATTTGGTGATTTTGCTATGGCCTAATATTTCTAATTTTTAAAAACTATTTTAAAATTAGCTGTTTTCTTTTTGCTAACAGTGGCTTCAGTCCAAGTCATGGGATACTGAAAAGACAGACAACAAAAACTGAAGATGAAGCTGAAAATTAGTTTCCTGTTGAAAGTACACAATTTTTTTTAGCATATTCAAGTTCTTAAGGCTTCTAATCTAAGGCTTCTGAAACTAAAATAGACAATTTAAAAAAGAAGATAGGGAGAAAAATCTGTTTTTTGTTTCCTTGGCTCTAGGGAAGTTGTTGTAACTAAGAAGTTCTAACCTTTGACACTATGACCCCATCCTGCCAAACAATGTTTAAGCTAGGATGGTATCAATCATCTTACACCTTTTTATAACCATTTATATTAAAATAATAAATTACAGATAGAAGGGAGCTCTTAAATCAGCAATAAAGGGCTGTCCCCTAAAACAGTGACCAGTTCTAAATGGGGCCAGACTAACTTTATTTATTTCAGACAATGAGACCTCAACTCTTGAGACATAGATCCACTGTGTGTTATTTGTATAAATTATTTAACTATACACATCTTCAATTATTGTTAATTTTTAACCATTATTTCTATTTTTTTTTAACATTCTAATGGATAGAGTGCAGACACTTGGGTTCAGTTCTTGTCTCAGACATAGACTTTTGAATAATCTTGGAGAAATCACTCAATCTATCCTGTGCTTAGTTTCTCATCTCCAGACTAAGGACACTATATCCCATCTCACTGGGATGTAATTAAGAAAAAAAAATCAATGTTTATGAATTGATTAGCGATTACAGCAAGGAGGGACATACAAACACCTACCATAGGTAAATACCTTGAAGATATCTCATCATTGAAATATGTGCTCTAGTATAAGCTTTTCATCATCATTTGACTAAACTATATGTAGTCCAGTTCTAACTGTATGAACAGAGGACCTAATTCATCCCTGTTTTGCATCTACTATGGTCATTTACACTCATGTCAAGGGTATAGATCTTGGCAAGTGTAAATGACCACAGAAGGTACAAGCTAGTGGAGACTTGGGTCCTATGCCTAGAAGCTAGCCAAGGCTTTCCAAGACCGCCTTTTAGTTGTCAGTATCTCAGATGCCTCAGTCAGGACACTGTGCAGAGACAGCAGTTGTTCTGGGCATGATCTGTTTCTATCCATATACAAAGGAAAGGTGTTCATACACATCTTACTGTAACTTTCTGGGACAACTGATACTTTTATGTATCAGATATGCCTGTTTATCTCCTATAGGCTTTATGTTAAATAGAAACACACTGAAATGACTATTTTGAGTTGCTGCTGTGATAATGAAGGGTAACTTGCCAGAGTATATAGCTTGCACTTAGCTCTACATTTCCTCTATGTTAAGTGTAAACAGAATCATCTTCCAGCTTGTTTAGTGCCTAGTTGATTGAAGAGCACCGGCATAAAACTCAGGCCTGAAAGACTGAGGAGATACTGGTGGTGAGAGGGAAGCAGGACAGAGAACTTACTTCCTGTATGGCATTCCTCATTAAAAGCTTCTGTCCTAAGAAAAAGTTTCCTTCTCTGTTGGGCCTTTTGGACTCTTCAGTGCATTTCATATACAAAGAGCCAGGCAGCAAAAAATCTCCAAGCTGATCTGTGAATAGCTATAAGATGTTGCCCATTCTGCAGACTCATCATCTGGCTATGCAAACAAGGAGTCTTGTTGCACTTTTTTCCTTGTTTTTTTTTTTTTTCCCCTGAACTAGACTAACATGGGTATGGCTCTGGAACTTATCTATGTTAGTTCATGCATTTGTGATTTTCAGGCATGATTCTTGCAAGTCATACCTAGAAATGAAGACAATGCATCCTTAAAAAAATTCAAACTGGTACAAAATACACCACCCTCCAATCTTAACAAGTCAGATTTCCATGGATTTTTGACTGATTCCCCATTAAACACAGAGTTCTATTAATGTCAGTATTCTGATATTCACAGCTTTCCATGGGTCTGGTAAATTAGCAAGCTGAAAGATTGTCTCTCCCTCATCTACCTTGACCTCCTATATCAGCTACATTCCACTGGATCTATTAAACTATTAATAGATAAGGGAAACTTGCAAGTAACAGGACATGGAACTTTAACAGAATTGAAACAAGATTATGAATTTTTGCCCACTAAGCCCATCAGGCTGGGAACTATATACACAATTCTTCTTGCTGAATTTTGTTATCCCTCAGTAAGTTCTAAATCACAAACTCAACTGATTAAAATCTAACCAGGTTTATTACTTCCAGTTAACAGGAAGGATAGAAGGGGAGAATTTCATTGATAGGATGGTACCAGATGTTTAGATAACTCCCAAGTTTCAACTTTCAAATTAAAGTAATTCTTCTTAGCTTTAAATAAAAAAAAAAAAAAAAAGTAATTGAAAATGTGTATAATTTTTTAATGGAAATAGCATTTTTCTCACTCTTCTATAACACTTTAAAAACAGCAAAACAAAATGCCAACCCCCTCCATGTGAAATTTCAGCCCAATGGGTGAATGTTTTAGATACTTTCTATAGTATGTAATGGAGAATTATACTGAAAAGAGGGGTTAAACTTTATAGAAGTTGTTGCAGGTGTGACTACTATATTTTTGAGCTTTCCTATTGTCGGCTCTTTCAAGATTTTGACATCTTAAGCCATATGGAACTAATTTAGTTTAAAAAAAATCTTGATAGTGGAATGTTTTCCTAATTTGAATTTTGGCATGCGATCCTAGTCTATCCTGCAATTCCTTACTGTTGTCTGGTTTACATATGTTCTTTATGGTAGGGAAATTTAATAACAATCACTTATTAAGCTGTTTTCTCTAGTTAAATATCAAATTCCCTAATAGCAGTAACACGTGGGAGTTATTTTGTGTTATGCTCAGCCCACTGATTTTCTTTGATATGTTATTTATCTTCTTTGTTTCTTTAAAACAAGAATTAATCTATTTCTCAGGTGAATCTAAAATGGTTTCTGAAACACCAGTGCCTAGCAATTTACCTTTCAGTTTATTACCTGCAGGTGTGTTGGAATTCAACAGGTTTTCCAGTGAATCTCTTCATAGCAGCTTCTAAACAAAATAATTGTGCCTTTTTCTCTCTCAGATGGTGAATTTGAAAGTATTCCATAACAAAACAAGTTTTTTCTCCTATTGTTTCATTAATTATATTTTACTTGACTTTGAAGCATAGCTTTCTCAATAGTGTATCAGATTAACTGTAGAGTGAGGTTGAACCTAATTTAAAGTAATTTTCAATAACAGCATTCTGGGTCTTCTGCCAACCAAAAAGTTTAAGAGAATGAAACAGCCTAATTTGTAAATAAATCAGGACGTTATAAGTAAACATCTATCCTCATATGTCTGCATTGGCTTTCTACAAATTGTTGTGTGCAATTTAAGAAAGACTTGAATAACCTGGGATAACATTTTTTACTAATTGTCTTCGGCCTTACAGGCTACCCTGATACTTAATTACAGTTGGAATGCTCAAGATGTCAGTTACCTGAGTAAGACTTTTTAGGGCCAAAGGCAGGTCTTCAGTTAAAAGTCTTCAGCTTTGCAATTTGCTTGCCTTGATGATCCACCAGAGACAAGTTTAGTGAGTCTCAATGTATCATAAAAGGCCCTTCAATCTTTAATGGATTGATTTGAATTAGTTTAGGTATTCTAGCTTTGTTTGGTTTTTGTTCTGGTTTGCCTGCTAATTTAGACTGGTTTACATTTTTGTTTTGTTTTGTTTTGTTTTGTTTTGTTTTGCCATTGGCAGATAGGCAGATCAGTGACTGATATGGCAAGGGTAGTTTTGTTCCACAATCAGTTGATTTGATTAGCTTGTGGTTTTGTTAATTTTTAAATTTTGTCTTAGAATATAATTTGATAAGTAAAACAAATCTATAAATACTTGAGTATGAGGCGTATATCTGAACTGATTTACTCTTCCTGTATGTCCTTAAAGAGGGATTGTCACAAGTGGTATAAATCAGTGTAGATTTTATCCCACAGGGACTGATTCGTCATTGTGTTACACCAAATTTACACCACTGAGCACAAAACCTAATGATAACAATAGGAGTTGTAAGTGTTTTGTACTTTTGAAAATTAAGCAACTTTTACTTAGCTGGGTTTGTAACTGTGACTTCAGGCACTTACCTGAAGGCACATTCATTTCTCATAAAAGGAAAAGAATTTGCTCATTCCCAGCTCTCTTATCAGATACAGTATGATCTTCAAGGAACCTGACACCTGTGCTTTAAATAACTTTAGTGTCTTTAACTAAGGAAGCATCAGTACTTCTTTAATGAAAATGCTTTCAATGCTTTATGAGTCAAAGAGAATAGATACAGATTGTTTTGCGGCTCCTCTCTCCCTAACAGAAATCAAGAATCTGTTGCGTGAAGTATGAAGAACACCAGACAATACTATACCTGTCAACCAAGATTTGTTTTAAACATATGTATTAATCATATATATTAATATTTCATTCAAAATTCTGCTCACAAATAGTCCCTTTACTGCTGTTCACATCTGTTTCTGTACCATTATGGACAAACTGGGTTCTTATGTAAAACTGTAAATCCAGAACTACTGCACTCATTTCAATAGAATTACTCCAAGTATACATCAGTGTAATTAAAACCTCAATCTGATTCTCCATCTCAGGTAAGATTCCCCCCCCCCCTTTTTTTTACATTCTGTTTCTGCCATGATTAGTCAGATGAAAAACAAGGAGCTATGCCACTAAGAGCTTCTATAATTCATAAGTAAAAGTACTTTTCAGAAGTAAAGATGTCTCTATCTACAGGTTAAACTGATAAAAATAAGTAACAGTATAAACTCTAATTCTCTCTTGAGATAGCATAGTATGAGGTCCTACATAGAATGAGGCCCTGGTTTAAAACATTTGAAATACCAATTTAATGAAACTGAAATTCTCTGAAATATTTTAAATAACAAACTTATGAACAATGAAGGACAGAAGAACCAATTTATCTGAAGTGTCCAGGAATATCAATGGCATTGCCTTGATGACTTGCATGTCATGAAATATATTCTAAACCAGACAGTAGCCTAAGGACCATGATCAATCCACTCATGAATACAGAGGTGACCTAACTGACAAAACCAAACTTACTATAAGTCAAAGAGGGAATTTTAAACAGATAATGATTTGAAGAATTAAAGCAGGACCTATCTCAGATACGTCCATGTGGCCTTGAAGAGATATACAAAGGCCTCTGAACTTGAAGGCTTATTCTATCAGCACTGGTTCATACAGAATGCATGTCTATCTTCCCTATTTGCTGATTCACCACAACGATCTTTCATCAGCATAAGGCTAATGAAGACTAAAATTGAAGATCCAATATTTCCTCTGATCTTGGGTGCCAGTGCCCTGACACATTTTTCATCAGGGTGAGGACAAGAGATATGATTCCCCTTTCCCAAGCTCCCAACCTTTTCCAAGTGTTGGAGGCAGTTGACAGGTACCTTTTTCAAATTTCTAACTATATTATTTTATACCAATTCCCTCAATTTCTAGGACCTTCCCTGAAATGCATTTAAATGGCTTATAGAATTCAAGACTAAACACCTTAAATTTTATTTATTCACATAAATTTGCTAAAAGGGAACCTATCTGTATGCACTAGGTGTCTTTGATATAACTATAAGATACATACCAGGGTATCAATTTAAAATAACCCACATGAGTTCACCTATGCCAAGGGTGAGAACATTTCAAAGAGCCCTGAAACTCAAATAATTTAATTAAAACAAACAAACAAACAAAAAATAAACAAAAGCAATAATCTTAGCAGTTTTTAGCCCAATATTGAGACAAGCGCTAGAGGTTCCAAGAAGTCCACTAGGGACTTAGCCATTACTCTCAGTTTCAATTGGAAGGAGATCAGCTGGAGTATAAACTCTTAAGTTAGGCAGAGCACAGCAGATCCACTCTATTCATACCAAGGGATGCTTTTGAAAGCTATTACAACCATCTTTAACTATTAACACAGAAGTAGGAGAACTTGAAGTGATGGAAGATGGTGTTTACAAGTCACTAGAAGTTAAATTTGATAGGTTAGTTTCCAATTTATCACTTCTGCAGGGGCTGCAGAGTTTACAGAAGCAATCTGTTTTACTTCAGAGAGAGGGGGAGCATCTTGTATTATCGATAATCACACCTCCACAAAAACAGTCTAGAGCAGATGTATTCTTAAAGCTCTTTCAGCATAGCCTCCCTGAAGGACAGTGACTTCAAACTGAAATCTATAGGGTGAATAAATATGAGGAGAATTGACAACAGAGTCTGAGGGAGAACCTACCAGAGGGACAACAGATTATACAAAGGAGAAATTGAATGAGCTCTTTTATTAAACTTGTGTGCATTACTTGAAAAAAAAAGACATTTATTATGTTGGTTATCTTTTATTATTTAATATTATTGTATTATGAGGAGTTGATACCCAAAGAGAGCATATAATGCTAGGATTTAGATAACAACGGAAAGAGAGCAAAAGAAAAAAAAAAGGATCTGGGTTTTTGAAAGAGGCAAGGGAGAGCATGGAAAGTGGATAACTATCTCAGCCCTAGTGGGTGGTGTAATTTTTCTTTCACAATCATACTTAGAAATCATACTTAGCCTTAACTAGCATCCTTCCACTTGTAATTTTTTGGTTTTAGTTGTGGGCTCCTCCTGAGAAGAATAGGCCAACTCCTCCAGGTGCCATCACATATGTTATTCTATTGTTCAATGGTGAGGACATCAGGATCAGCATTTAAATTATAAATTATGGAACTGGAAAATATTATAGATTATATCACATTTAAGTCTCCCTTTTAATGATGTGACTACTCTGAAGGAATGTGCAGTGAACACATAACTCATTTAACTATGTCCTTACGTTGGACGTGGATTGCATTGTGGGATGATGAAAGGTGGATTCTTTACCTACCAAGCCATGAACTCTTCTTAGATCATGCTTTTGCCTTTGAATTTGTGGGAAGAAGATATGCTAGAATAAGAAAAGTAAACAGCATTAAATACAAAGAATTCACCTAAGCCCTGTATAGCATCTTGTGTCTGAGTCTTCTTTCCTAGGACAGTCAAAGTAAAACACAGTCATCTGGAGAATATTTCACTTTGGCCATATCATTAAGGCACATTCAGGAAATAATATTTTTCTTTAAATGTACTAGAATTTGCTAACACCTAGGACTGAAGGGTAATTTCCAATAGTGTTGATACAAAAAAAGATAACCCACTATAATATAAGATACTTAAGAAATGCTGCAATGTAATTTTGTCAGTACTTATAACCTTATACAGTATGGCTGTGTCTACACTGGAGAGCATTTTCGAAAAATCTTTATTCAAAAAAAAAAATTGAAATATATTCAAAATAATTATCTTGAAATAACTTTTTTTTTAAATGCTATTTAGGGAGAACAGTCCAAGGATGGCTCCTTGTCCCAAAATGCTGAGGCTTTTTTTTTCCCCCCTGAAAATGAAAGTCTACACCTGACTTTCTTTTTCGAAAAAATGAAAGCCAATGGCAGAGATAGGCAGGCTTTTAGAAAAAAAAAAGTGTTTGCCACGTCGAGCGATAGCTTTATTAAAAAATAATACTATCTTTAAAGAGGCTTTTCTTTCAAAAAAAGCTGTCAGGTTTAGGTTTTTCAAAAAAGCACACTGGTATCTCATAATATGGGCATGGTTTTTTGCTAACGCTCAACCTGGTTGCATTTTGAGGAAAAAAAAAGAAAGAAAAAAAAAACAAATTTTTTTGAGGTAGCTTTTTTGAAAAAAGTCATCACCAGATAAGATAAAGACCTCCCCCCCCAAAAAGCCTGCCTATCTCTGCTATTGTCTTTCTTTATTTTCAAAAAAGAAAGTCCAGTGCAGACTTTCATTTGGGGGGGGGGGGCATTTCCGGACCAGGAGTTGATTCCTGGATTGTTCTTCCGAAATAGCATTTTTGAGAAAAGCTATTTCAAGATAATTGTTTTGAATATATTTCAAAATAATTTTTTTTGAAAAAAGTTTTTTTTGAAAATGCTCTCCAGTGTAGACATAGCCTATATGTTTCAAATAGAGTTGCTAGAGGTAATGTCAAAAAACACCCCTTAAATAAAAGCGGTTACTTGACATTACTGATATACAACATAACTACCTCTGACAGCTTGTGAGACAATCAGTAGGGTCATCAATATTTTGGTCTGTCACACAGATGCAATCATCCACACACGATTTCCTGTGGCCACTTTTATGACTGCCTCTTTGTTTATAAAAGGACCCTGTGGGCAGTGCTGTCAGGAACACCAAAAAGCAATGTTTAAAAATGAATAAATATTGGAAGAAACTAACAGAGAGAAAAATAAGTGTAAAGAACAGTGAATCTATTCTTTCAGACCACATACAGTCCCTCCAGAGGACATTGTTTTATTTGAACATTTACTGTCCAGTCTGAACATCAATAAGTCATATAAATCCAAGAATAGAATCTGACTCACAAGGTCATATTTCAGCTAGTCAATTTAAGAGAGTTTTACATGTTCTGGCCATTAACAGAATTGCACCTAATTCCAGTGACACCAGTGGAACGACACTGATTTACAGAAGTTGAGGGGCCAGCCTTGACAGTCTTAATTTACCTGCTTATGTGCAGATATGTGTGCTGCCTCATTCAATGTGGTGTCTGGAAAGATCACTGCAGTGACCACTTTCTGAAGGGGATAAGGGCCTCTCAAACATGCTGTGAAGTAAATCATATTGAAAAGCATGAGGGACCAATTAGCACATTTTCTTTATTTCTTTTTCTACAGTTAAAGTCTGAGGAGCCATGTCAGTTTGCCTTGAGCTGAGGATCTGGCCCTGTATCTTAATTTAATGTATTGTAATATATACACACAAAGGGGCAGAGTAAATTTTACATATGTAATTTTTAAGTTAGGCATTTTTAGACTTTTGAGTGTTTGATTTTGCAACCTTGACACCATATAATACTCTAAGTCACAGCAAAAACCATCACAGCAAAAACCATCGTTTTAACAGCACTGAATCTAGGCCTTAATATTTTCATTCTGTAGTTTGTTTGGAGGAGACTTCCTCTGAGCAATGGTTAATTCACTTTGTTCTGCTTCTGCTCAGATATTACATAGAAATACCGAGAGAATGGAGAAAGACCTCTAATAGTGATGGCCATCAAAATCTCTCTCAGTATGATCTTCAAGTATAGAAGCACACCATAATGATCATGCCCGATGCATGAGAAGGGGTTAAGAAGAACAAAAATTAAGTCCCAACTAGCAACCCAAGGACCCCAGTGAAGAAGGAAATAGTTAAGAAGAAAAGCCCCATCCCTCCCGCCTCCCATACCCCTCATGCTTGCTCTTGCAGTAAGGAGGCACAGTAAAACTTAACTTCATTTTCTTGCTGCTTGGAGGAAGGGGGGCGGGGAGAAGAAGTGCTTATCTTCTTACAAGCACTAGGGAGAAGTCAGAAGATCCACCCCAGCACTCACAGGGAAAAAGTTAAGTGCTACGGTGCCCAACACTCTACATTAAAAGATAATGCTTATTTCTGACGTGGGGAAAGAGAACACTCACAAACAAAGGACAGTAAATTAAATATTGTGGTTTCATCTGTTTTTCATGTTCATATTCCTTCAGTGTAAACTTCTGCTTTGAATGTTTCCCTAGACATCCCCCTAATTGCTGTGGATTTATTGGTCTGCCACAGGGTAGAGTGTGAATCTCGGTGCAAAATCCAGTGTGGTGGAAAAGTGCTGGTGCAGAATTAAGGTCAAGTGTGCCACAGGTTGCATGGGGATTTCTTTAGAAACTAGACAGCATATAATTATCTATAGACTGGAAATGGGTTAATTAAACTTAGTTTTGTTGTTATTGTTGTTTTTGTTTGTTATTTTTGTTCATTTATTTGTTTTAATGGTTTGTATTTTGTTTGTAAAATGCAGGTTTTGTTAGTGGTCAGGAAAAGGCCTTGAAAGCATATGGATTAATTGGAAAAGGTTTAAGTGAAAGGTAACTGATAAAAGAAAAAAGTAGTCCCAATGATTAGGGATAGGTAAAAATAAAGGATTGTGCAAATCGAACCATCAGTGGTCCCCCAAATGAGCACATATTTAACTTTTTTAGCTAAGTTAATACCAAGCTTGTTTATTAAAGTGTATGAAAGGATGAACTCAAGAAAGGTTCATTGCTAATACCTGCCTGACCAAGCTGGAACCAACTGGTATGGCAACCCAGATTTAGCAATTTTATTAATATTTTAATCTATTGTTGATGACTGTTTTGTTATTATTTGGATGTAGTAAATTGATTATTATTTAGTCTATTTAAACATGTTTACAGAAACTTTAGATATGCTATTTGACCTTTAGATTTAATAAAAATTAAATTAGTGTTGTGATACTATCCTGTTATTAAAAATAATTCTAACAATTCCTGGGTTAACAAAAGAGAAGGAAAAAAAATGAGTTTATCTAGATCTAATATTGAAAAGCACTGAGCCAGATTCCCGTATTTATTTATCTAGGACAGCTTATCCATGCATGTTGATTTCTCTGCATGTATGATTGGGTACAGAAGCAAGTTTTGATGGGGTTTTGCTTTCTTACTCATATCATCTGTTCTCTTTGTTACAATATTCTTTGGAAATGAATACTGTTGTCGCAAAGAACCGCTGAAGTAACAGAGTAACTAATTTATCATCAGTCATGGGGAGGGGGGGACTATTTTCTAGGTCTCCTGTCCCAGGAAGCATATTAGAGCTAAATCACATATTGTGCCCCTTACATATTTTTCCAGATTCCTTTAACTTCATTTTTCTTCATAACCTCTCCCCAGTATGCAGTTTATCTTAAGCTATATTTAATTTATTCCACTCTTCTCCCAAATTCAGTTTGAAATATCAAAGAGTTTTAAAACAAAAACACCTAGCTGAATTATTCACTATGCTTTTTTCCCCCTCATTTAAATGAGGATCAGTTAGGGCTTTTGGCATGCAATATAGCACAGGGGGTCATTTCTGGAGATTAGAACCTAGGTGACAATTGCAGTTTTCGAAAATATGATGCATCCTTTTCTTCTTCCCCATTTGGGGCATAGGAGGAAGTAGCTCTGATCTGAAGGAGTTACAAATTCCTTATTCTCCACACTACTGATCATTGAGAGCAATTATCTGTCTCCTTGCTCCCCAACTCAAATACCTGCCACTACAAATGACCAACAAGACAGTGTAATTTCTGGATGTTTCTGCTAAAATAATCATCAGTAATAGAGCTAACTATGTAGGAATTTAATTTGTCATTGGCAGGCTTCAAAGACCACATCAAGGTAAAAGGGAGCAGCTTATATCATGTGGACAGATATCACTACATCAGTTACATCTGGTTCATATTTTGAAAATAGATCTAAAAAAACAAAAGTTTAGATTCTGAAGCACAGCTATATAATAATTTGCCCCTCCCCAATGCCAAGAAATTATTCATCCAGATGAATAAACACATAATTACATTGCACATGGTGACATTTGTAGTCGTTAAGTCTTAGAGTAAAAAAGTCTAGGTAGTAGTGTGGAGACGGTCATGGTTGGAGAGCTGTGGTAAGGACTACAGACAAGGGAAAGTGTGACTTTTTTGTCATTGTCTTAATCCATAGAGAATGGTGAATGTGGAGTGAATTGCCTTGTTTAGTCATACACAACCTGCTAAACAACGTGTAAAATAAAGTCAAGTTATAGGGATCTTGTCATAATATCATCCTAGTATGTTTACATGTATTTGCATATTTTCATGTGATAGGAGCACATAATTCCACTTGAGACTTGAGAACTCTAAGGCAGTAGAAATCCCTGTGCCATTAAATTCTGAAAGAATTGCCTGGGAATTGAACCAGCACCACACACTATAATTAATGGGCCTGATTTGTCACACCCTTGCACTTAGTATACTGATTTCCACCTGAGCAAAGGAGCCATAATGCATTCCTATTTGTATTCAATACCATTCTACACCAAGTTTGTTTGGATGTGAGTGATTACACCAAGGGCAGGGCTGTGGAAAGTCCAACCACACTTCCCGACTTTGGGCCATGAACTACATATGAATCATTCTCAAAGTGGTGTCAGCTTTCCCAGATGTCACCTTCCTGGAGACCTCACACATGCTCAGGGGACTATCAAATGAAGAGTTTACAGGGATTTCTCTATACTTCTATTTCCAGTGCCCTGTGTTAGAGCAGGGACTTCTCCGTAACAGCTGTTACCAGGAAGACCCCTAACAGAGTGGTTCCATTGAAACAGAATCATTGCCACAGGGGGCTAGAGCTTTGGTGTAGGTATAAGGTCTCCACACAAAAGCCCTGTTTCTTTCTCCCATCTCTCACAAATCTGCATTTTTTTTCCTCCCAATACATCTGTGTGGGAAAGGCAAGGACAGAGGAAGCAAGTCTATAAATCAGTACATTTTATTTCTTCAATTTCTACTGTAGTAACACAACATGACAGGTAGTAAATTTCCAAGCACCTGCTTGATACCCCAGGTGGTGTTCTGAGGCATAAAACCAAGTTCACTCAGAAATTCAAAGGCACGCCCATGATCTGTGGACTCGTGTGTATCTCCGTGACTCCAATAAAGATGTTATATCTGCTTTTTCCCCAAGAGATAGGAAAGTACTGTTAATTCCACTTTGCAGATGATTAATAGAGGCAGAAGGATTAAATAATTTAGACAAGGTGACACAGGGAATCTGTGTTGGAACATGGAATTGAAACTTGGTTTATCGAGCCCCAGACTAACAATATAACCACTGGAGCTTCCTTTTTGGATAGGTCTACACTCATGGTGACACATAGAATACAAAAACTGTAAACACATCTAGCATAGATATAACTAACTGAACAGATAGTTAGGTATTGCTTAAGTGAATAGAACAGAGCACCCTACACACCTAAACACTAGGGCTATTTCCACACATCAATTTTAAATTGAAACAGCAACAATTGTTTTTCTTTAAAAAAAATCACATCCAGATGGCATTTTCTTGTTTTGAAATGATGAGCCCCATCATATCAAAATAAGGAACCTTAACTAGAAACAGTAAAACCTCACAGGAAATCAAAATAGCCCTTGAATTGAAAGGATTGTTTCAAAATAACACCGCCCGGTCACATTATTTCAAAACAGATCAAACGTTTGACCTTCCTCCCTGGGTTGATGGCATCCAGGAAGGAAGGTCTCCCCCTCCCCCACCGCCCCATCAGCACCCTGGCCAGGGGTGGATGTTCAGGGGGGATTGCAGGGCGGGGGGGTGGGGGACTGAGCTCTTGGGGCACCCCGAGTCCCCTGCTGCTGGTCAGGTGGCGGGAAAGAGATGGGGGCACCCTGCATCCCCACTGCTGGCCAGGCAGTGGGGAAAGGATTGAGGTGCCCCGAAGCCCCTGCTGCTGGATGGTGGTGGGAGCAGAGCTCATGGAGCATCCCAAGGACCTCTCTTCTGGCCAGGTGGTGGGGGCAGAGCTCTCTGAGGGCCCCAAAGCCTCTGCTGCTGGTGCAGCAGAGGGGGCAGAGCTTTTGGGGCACCCTGAAGCCCCTGTCACTTCTCAGGCGGTGGAGGCAGAGATCTCTGAGGGCGGGGCACACTGGGATCTCAGCCCCCACCACCTGGGAAGCAGCAGGGGCTTTGGGGTGCACAGAGACCTCTGCCCCCAATGCCCAGCCAGCAGTGGGGGCTTCAGGCCCTTCTGGCAAGCTCTGCCCCCACTACCTGCATAGTGGTGGGAGTTTCGGGGCATCCCAAGAGCTCTGCCCCTGCCGCCCAGTCAACAGTGGGGGGTTTGGGGCCCCTGGAAAGCTCTGTGCCGACAGCCCAGCCAGCAGTGGGGCCTTTGGGGCGCCCCAAGAGCTCTGCTTCCACCACTGGCCAATGGCAGGAGCTTTGGGGCACCCTGATACTTTTCCCTTCCACCTGGTCAGTGGCGGAGCTTTGGGGTTCTCTGATCTTTTCCCCGTTGCTGGCCAGCAGCAGGGGCTTCAAGGCATCCCAATCCTTTCCCCGCTGGCCAGCCAGCAGTGGAGATGCAGGGTGCCCCAATCCTTTCTCTGCCACCGGGCCAGCAGCAGGGATGCAGGGAGCCCCAATCCTTTCCCCGCCACCGGGAAAGCAGAGGGGAAGAGGAGCAGCCCCATTTGTGCCCCTCGGGGGCTTTTTTCTCTTGTCACTGGCTCTGGAAAGCCAGTGGCAGGTGATTGGTTGGCAACATGGCCCTCAGAGGGTTCCCCACTCCTAAATCAAACTAGGAAGTCCTTTCCCGGACAAGCTAATTCAACTTGTGGGGACTTGGTAAATCGATTTATTTTAAATTGATTTAATGGTGATTATATAGATCTAGCTTGAATTACTTCAAACTAAATCTATTTAACTCCCTGCATGTGGACATAGCCTAAGGGAATATTCCTTACACTTTACTCTGTGTGGTCAAGCAGTGTCTTCTAAAATATGGTGCTATTATTAAGCAGCATGGTGTCCTGTTTCTGGATTCCTTCCCTGTTTCAGAGAAAAGTCTCCAAGAGTAGGGAAAATTTTGACTATGTTATGGAAACATCCAATCAGGACAGTGGCCAAAAATATGTAACCCAGCACTCTTGTTGCCATAGATGCCTCATGCCCAAAGGCTTTCATCCTGTAGTTGTTTTATGTAAGCACACCTCTATAAGAACATGGAATTATATTGATTTTAAATTAAATAAATCTTGCAGAATAAGGGATTAATTTAAGAGAAATAAATGTGAATATAATCCAGAATAGTATGAAGATGAGTGAAGGAAGAAAAAGGAAAATACTAGTAATAAAACATGCATTTAGATATACTGCAAATGAACATAATTTTATGGATCTGAGAGTCTTCGATAATTTCTTTTAAAGTGAATTATATTTCTGGTTATTTCCAAAACAATTACTTCGATTCCCCCACTATCAGTAAACATAGCACATGACAATAAAGGAAACAATTTCACAAGTTTTCCACAAAATACTAGACTAAAGAAATGTTCCCTGTAAGCTGCGCTGGCGCGC